>JASEVX010000007.1:38383747-38676247 GCA_031761405.1 Serripes groenlandicus
ACACAGGTTCCACTGTATATTCATTACAACGTGATTGTCGACACTCATTGTGAACCGCTTCAATAGTATAGACGTCAATAAATTGTGTTGACGTATCGACACGGATCAGCCAAAGTATGCCGCGCAGGCAATCTCATTAAAACCCGATCTTTTAAACTCGCACACTCGTATATAATATACGTACATAGAAGTTTTTTGGTCTGATTTTAATGAGATTTGCCGCGCAGGCTAACCCGGACAAACACTTTTCACCTCCTGCACATTTTCTGTTTCAGTAATCATTACTCTATAGCTCTATCCCCCTGACATGGAATGTGTCGGCCCGGATTAGTCTGCGCGCGATTGCGCATACTGATCTGGATCGATACATGACGCAGAGTCCACAAGGTTGGTTTTTTCGCGGGACGGCTGATATGTCTAAGTGTGTAAGATGGTCAGATGTGAGAAGAGTGTTCAGTGCTGGTCACGATGTGACAGGAAAAGACATAGGTGGGTGTACTCACCTTCCATGGTGTGACTGAACTACTGATGAAAACGGTTAAACCCATTAATTGCAAATCCTCCGAAGATCGTTTTCTGTTTGACGAGGCCATTTTCTAAATGTGCGGGAACTAAAGTCTCATGTTGTCTTCTTTCGAGTTTTGTTTGGTGTGACTGTGTCTTATAAAAATGTTGATAATTTAAAAAAAAAAAAAAGTGTTACTTTGATATTCAGAACATTATTTCTATTTATGATTTGAATAAATTTAGTAGGCATCATGAATTGGGGCTCTGCATTTTTAAATCAAAACCAGCAACTTACCCATTGGTTAACTCCCACTTGACTCACGGGGTCTGTTTGTTTGAAGAAAGCTGGATAATCCTTCATAAAACAATCGTTTGTTGACGTTCCACTTGTTGTATTCTAACCTGTCAATATTAAATCCATTACCTGATAATTTGAGTTTAAGGTGGTCGGATATCTTGAATTTAGCCATAAAGGGGGTTTAACCCTTTCCCTCATATAGACGCTTGCTGACGCCTCTGCAGCAGACGGCTTTTTGAAAACATAGTGACAAAAGCAGAAATTGCACAAAACGTGCAATTTCTCCTTTTGCCACAATGTTTTCCACTTTTTGTCATAGGTTATCCGTTCAATTATGGAGATTTTCTATTGTTTTGACAAAATACGTTCAAAGTCGTCTGCTGCAGAATTGCCGTATGAGGGAAAGGGTTAAGGAATGCGACTTTTATGAAGAGCACTATTTGTTATAGTTATATAAATGTTAAACCTGTGTTTAAGACCACCCTGGAATAGCTATTCCCTGGCTATAGCAACCTCACGTTTATTTTGTTTACCAATTACTCTGCATAAATGACCATGGAAATTAAAGACCACCTGTGAATAAAGACCGTATTAATGTGTTCACATGGTGGTGGTCTGTATACACAGGTTCCACTGTATCTAGTTATTACAAACAAATAACAATATATGTGTTCGCTCAGTTGTTGTGTGTTTTGCCATCGCAGCAAATTCTAAACACACACGCTGCCTTCATAATGAGTTTGTTTCAGAATTTACGAACTACCTGTTACTTTGAATTTCAGGTGGTTGGATCTCTTGAATGAAGCTGTAGAAGGGGTATAAAAAATGCGAATTTTACGAATAGTAACTTGAATGTAATACTTTAACATGTAAAGACATTCTTATAGATTTAAGTTTTGATACAAAAAATGCATTAGAAATACAAACTATCCCAACTCTTTCGCTGTCAAAGGCAATAAAAGGCTTTTGTAAACAATGCAGATTCATGTGAGACATCCCGTAACGAGCTGTCTCTCCTGAAATCTGCATTGTTCGCCACTTAGACATTTCATTTTACAAAATTTCCTGTTGGACGAAAAATGGAGTGGTCCAATTTTAGACATTAAAGAGAAATTCGGCAGTAAAAGAGTTGAACAGAAGTTTGTTTCAGAACTAGCGAAATGTCAATTCCGTCATTGAAAGGTACGAAGCGATCCATATAAAATCAACTCTTTAAATGATACAAAAGACTGTGGATTCATTCATCTGCAACAGACTACATTTTAAAACATTGAACCTACAATAGAAATGATCATCATGAGAAAGTTCTCATTTTACATCATTTGATAATCAAACATCGCAATGTTGCCATTTCCAACAGTGTTTTCTACTGTATTCCAAAAATGTACTTCATTCAGAGAGATGTCCCTTGTACCCCTGGATCTCAAGTTTTCAAAGTCGGATGGTGCATATTCCTTCTATAAAGTGTAATATCATATCAACGGATAATAACATTTACTTGGTCAAGTATTATCGATAACTACGCTTCCGTTATAGATTGTTTCACTTTTGTTTCAGTGGGATTGGCAGCTGAGTACCTGTCATGCGTACAGCACCAGCTAACAGTTTCCAATCAACCAATCAAATTACAACTAACGCGGAAACATATTCACGGGTAGCTCACCATTGCCAAAAAAACAATCAAATGGCATAGAACGCAGTTACAGTTTGGCAACTACATGTATTCACAATTGTCATTAACCAATCAAATTACAGCAAACGCAGAAACAGTTTGAGCTCACATTTGCCAATCCACCAATCAAATTACAGCTAACGCAGAAACGGTTTTGGAGCTGACATTTAACAATCCACTAATCAAATTACAGCTAACGCATTAACGGTTTGGGAGCTGACATTTGCCAATCAACCAATCAAATTACAGCCAACGCAGAAATGGTTTGGGACCTCACATATGCCAATCAACGCAGACACGGTTTGGGAGCTCACGTTTGCCTGTCCACCAATCAAATTACAACTAACGCAGAAACAGTTTGGGAGCTCACATTTGCCAATCAACCAATCAAATCACAACTAACGCAGAAATAATTTGGGAGCTCACATTTGTCAATCAACCAATCAAATTACAGATAATGCAGAAACAGTTTGGGAGCTCACATTTGCCAATAAACCAATCAAATTACAGCTAACGCAGAAACAGTTTGGAACTCACGTTTGCCAATCCACCAATCAAATTACAGCTAACGCAGAAACAGTTTGGGAGGTCATGTTTGCCAACCAACCTACCAAATTACAGCTAATGCAGAACAAGTTTGGGAGGTCACGTTTGCCAATCCACCAATCAAATCATAGCTAACGCAGAAACAGTAAGGTATTTCACATTTGCCAACCCATCTATCAAATTACCGCCACTTTACAGTAGCTGTACTTTGATTGGTGGATTGGCAACCGTTAGCTACGAAACGTTTTCAATGAACGCATGGCTGGTTACAGTTATGTATGACATGACACCCGTCGTTTAAAGTACCAGTACGAAGTTGGACTCGATTGGAGATTAACGCGGTTTATAACAGAATATCTGTTATATTACGGCCGCCAGTTTACCTAGACATGCATTTCAGTTCTCTTTCCATCAGTATTCAACACAAAATTATTTCCAGGCAATTAACTTACTTACTGTCCCACATAGACTACCAGCTCATTGTTTGACGACGGGAGGATTAACGTCACAATGATATTTAACAATCATCGGAACAATTGAATGTCCGAGACTTGATTCGAACTCACGACTCCTGCATCTATAACGCTATATGACCGATATATTGCTGAATACGCTTTTGTTCACATATAGATCTCAGCCGCGTATCGGTAGCTCAGTCGGTAGCGACGCGGGCTGTCAATCCAGGGGATTGTGAGTTCAAACCAATGTACGACCAACATTCTTTCCGATGTTTAACAAAGGCCAACGTGACAGGCGTCATTCGACTTTTACGACAGGGCTAATATAGTCTATGTCGTAAAGCAGCCAGTTGCTTGGACAAACTAGTATGTGGAGTACTGGTGTGAGAACGGCAGGAAACAAATGGTAGGTGAATTGACAGCCGTGCTATGATTGAAACATCGTTGAAAATGACGTAAAACCACAATTGATCAAATCAACAGGTCTGTATCAAATGAGTCAGATCAATATGTTACGGTTTAGAAATAGACCGACAGAGAGATGTTTAGGTCAGATAGGAGGACAGAACGATAACAGGATCGACAGATCATTAATTATTGTTACGTGGAATAGACAGATAATGTGACAGATGCGAAAGACCGTTGTTTAACAATTTTCAATTTCAATTTCGCCGTTTTATTCCCATAAAACAAATACCTGTACAAATAAAGTAGAGAAGTAAAACAACAACGTTTTTGGTAATTTCAAAAAGACGATCTCCCTTTCCCACATGCAGATGAATATGCAGCAGTCCACGACATTTGAAGTCATTGTCTCAGTAGCCAAACTTGCTCGTTATGAGCATTGTCCGCTTTTGCATCACGGTTTTCAACTCTATCCAATACTTATATTTTAATTTTCAGAGATCTTCCATATTTTTAGTCAAGATGGGATGTGCTACACAAAATGTTCTGTATGACCAAACGGGCATTTTTTAGACTGAGTAAAACGTGATTAAATAACGAAATTGCTTTTCAAGATTTATTTCACTTTTGAAAAAGTAAATCTACGACATAGCGTATGTTTTGTCAGAAAAAGGGTTAATCGAATGGCCGAAGACATTACTTGGCATTACGTCACAAAAACCATCAATTAATCTTTTACCTGATTAATCATTTTCCAGACTGATCTAAAGTTTAAATATCTGAAGAAAATTATATACAATGTAGATTGTGTAATCGTCTACGTGCTAACACCTCTTCCTCCATTACAGTCGCATATTGACGCATATGCAGGTGACGACTTTTGAAAACATTGAGGAAAAAGGAGAAATTGCTCATGCTCCTTTCGCCACAATGTTTTCAACTCGTTTCAATCATTACACTTTCAGATGTAGAAACTTTTCATTCTTTAGTCTATATGTTCCTTATCAAATAGTCTGCTGCAAATTTCCTGAATTTGGGAAAAAGTTACCAAAAGGATATTTTGTTATACAAATATTTTCTTTTTCGAAAAAAGACAGTTGGTCATCAGTATTTCTCTTCTGAAAAAGTAGTCTGAGATAGAGGCGTCAAATGTCGTCTGTATGAGGTAAATTGTTAAATCAACGGCCGAAATCCTTACCTCACATAAACCATCAATTAATGTATTACCTGGTTAGTCATTGTTCCAACTCACCCAATATGAGAACTTTCTACTTTCTCAACACTGTTTTCAATTATGTTCAAATATTATACTTTAAAATTTAAATACCGTCCATACTTTTGCCTAGACGTGACTTGGCCTAGTACGTCGCAGAAACCATCCATTAATCTATGACCTGATTAATCATTTTCCAGACTCATCCACATTTTAAATATCTTTAGAAAAGTATATAGTTAGTAATCGTCTACAGGTTAACTTACTCCTTCCCCTCTTACAGTCGCATATTGACGCAAATGCAGCAGACAACTTTTGAAAATAGTTTGGCAAAAGGAGTAATTGCTCATCAAGAGCAATGTCTACTTTCGCCACAATGTTTTTAACTATATTAAAATATTTTGAGACAAATGAAATAATTTATAGAACAAAGAAAATTGCTCATCAAGAGAATTTCTCTTTTGGGAAAGAAGTCTGCAAAAGAGGCGTCAAATGTCCTCCGTATGAAGTAAGTTGTTAAACAAACGGCCGAAATCCGTACCTGTCCTTACGTCACAGAAACCATCAATTAATCTCTTACCTGATTTATCATATTCCAGCCTCACCCAAATTTTAAATATCTGAAGAAAATAATGAAGATTGCGAAATCGTCTACAGTTTAACCCTTTCGCACTTTGCAGACGCGTTGTGACGCATATCACTTTTGCCGCAATATTTTTTGTTCTATTAAAATATAATCATATTGTAGATTGGTGTTTTACGCCGTTTTCAACATCTTTTCATTTATATCACGGCGTTTCTGAGATAATTTACTAGTACTATGGGTGCATTGATACTGATACTAGCGAGTCAGTCGTAATCAGGGGCGTAGCTCCCTTTCAGGCACGGTAGTCACGTGCTTACACATTTTTTCTCAAAATGCCCCAAAATGCAGCTGCGGCGATAGACATCTGCGTAATGTATCGACCAGATCAGCCTGCGCTGTCCGCGCAGACTGATCCGGCCGACACATTCCGTCTTAGGAAGATAGATGTATAGAGTAGTGATTCCTGAAACAGAAAATCCACAGGAGGCGAAAAGTGTCTATCCGGGTAGGCCTGTGTGGCATGCTTAGGCTGATCCGGGTCGATACTTTACGCAGAGTCCACAATGTTGATTTTCTCACGAGACGGCCTACACATTGATTATTGCAAAGCTACGCCCCTGGTAATACCTACAATCCTGAGCATCATGGAAGGCAAACCGTAACTACCATTTTAACAGTCCGTTGTATGACCCGGCTGGATCAAATATCAGGGGCGTAGCTTTGCAATAATCAATGTGTAGACCGTCTCGTGAGAAAACGAACATTGTGGAATCTGCGTAAAGTATCGACCCGGATCAGCCTAAGCATGCCACACAGGCCTACCCGAATAGACACGTTTCGCCTCCTGTGGATTTTCTGTTTCAGGAATAACTACTCTATACATCTATCCCCCTAAGACGGAATGTGTCGGCCGGATCAGTCTGCGCGGACAGCGCAGGCTGATCTGGTCGATACATTACGCAGATGTCTATCGCCGCAGCTGCATTTTGGGGCATCTTGAAACAAAAATGTGTAGGCACGTGCCTACAGTGCCTAAAGGGAGCTACGCCCCTGAATATAACACTTTCAGATTTACGGTTTTCCATATGTTCATGTGTTCATAGTCGTCTGCTGCAGATGTATCGTATGTGGGAAAGGTAGGAACTAAAATCGTAAACATAAATTCGAAAGAAGTACATGGTCTTGTAAAGAGCTGAAAACCCCACTGGGAAAAGAAGGAAATGGTCGCTTTGAAACGACATGATGTTTCCAAACGCCGTGAGTTGCAAAACGATTTAACCCTTCCCCTCATAGAGACGCTTTCTGACGCCTCTGCAGCAGACGGCTTTTTGAAAACATAGTGACAAAAGAAAAAATTGCTCAAAACGAGCAATTTCTCCTTTTGCCACAATGTCTTTAAGTCAAAGGTTATCCATTCAATTATAGAATATTTTCTATTTTTTGACAAAATATGTTGAAAGTCGTCTGCTGCAGAATTGTCGTATGAGGGAAAGGGTTAAAAGTCGTCTGTAACCCGTGAAGGGTTATGGAAATAGAGGCGGTGTTTTATATCATTTGTAAAGTCCATATTGTACAAACGAGTGCATTATTTCGAGTCCACTTTATCATTTATCTTAATTTTAAAAACAACTCGGCCTGGTAATTACAGTATTTATCATTTTCAAGTATGCTGTACTCTGGTTAGTTTCAAAACATTATATATCATACGAGCCAGGTTCCGTTAGACCCAGACTGAATCCTTTACGACAAATGCTTCTCCTTTTCCCACTTAAAATAATTATGTGGCAGACGACTAGGAAAAAGTTTAGGCGGGAATGTGTAAAAGTCCCATAATTGAAAGTACAAGAGAAAGTTGATGCAAGGCATCAATGTCGCCGGAAAAGACTGCATTGATTTATTTATGTATTCTTGACTTTCCTTAGTCTATTCAAACATTTCAAACATTAGGAACGTAGTAATGAAAACATTTGCTTATAAATTTTATATACATACCTATACATTAGGGTATCTATAACAAATTAACGAAATGTGTACACATTTATCTGGCTTAAATTTATTTTTGCTGTTGTTACTTATTTAAATAATAGTATTCATTCATATAATTTCAATGTTTGTCAATCTTATTCGAATCACAAGGTAAATATCCTGGTATTGCTTTAAAGGGAGGTAATTTGAAGAAAACAAAAGTCTTCAAAAGGAGAAATATATCAGCATTACCGTCTACAGTTTAAATTGTTCTATTGTTTGTGGATTTAAAAATGTTCTTTTTTTCTTATTTCTACATGTACAACGAAATATTGCGGCTTCTCTTTTACGCTTTGCGTCAAACATTCGTCTTGTACTTGTCTAAAATAAAATAATATCACTCGCTTTTTCATATCGAAATGCGCATGCGCGAAAATCGATGTTAAAGGTCACGAAACTACACAACAGAATAGGGTCTATATTTAGCTTAGAAACAGTTCCTACTTTAGATATTCATGGATTAACATTATTAAATGAATTCTACACAAATCAAGACATCTCTTTGAACATGAAAACAACATTTAGTAAGTTAAAATTGCTATTAAAAGGAGAATCCGAAATTGACCTCAATGATGACACATAAGAGTCTGCATTAGGGGGTGTTGGTTCACGTCTTGAAGGGACCACTTTTGTCTTCGTAAATAAGACAAAAAACTTAAATGCGAGTGAAATAAAAAAAACTGCAAACATTAAAAAATCGGAATATTTATTTCATTTTAGATGTGTCAGTTATTAGTGTTCGTAAACAACCACAATTGTAATATGTTCAAATCATCTAGATTTGTTTCTTTCTAATAATAAGCCGCCCTCCCATGTGATTTCCGAAAAGCTATTAAAAATAGAAGTCGCGGGCTTCTGCCCGGCGACTAATAACTAGTGGTTAGAATTGAATACACTGTGACAAAAGGATAAATTGCTCAGCATGAAGAGTATAGACACTCGTGATCTATTCGTGGACTTGTCGGTTAATTTCGATGGAAATGAATTGCAAAACCACGAATATTACCGATCTACAACAACCTCATACGGAAATAGACGAGTCCACTAGGGCAGTTACACCTTAATGGCTCTGTCAAAGTGTACTCGCAATGGCGTGTTCAGTACTGGTGTCAGATGCCATAATGATGTTGAAAACGACGTTAAACATAAACAAAACTAAATTGAGTTGCGATCAATTGAGGGATCCTGGGTTAAACCTAAACAAAACTAAATTGAGTTGCGATCAATTGAGGGATTCTGAGTTTAACCTAAACAAAACTAAATTGAGTTGCGATCAATTGAGGGATTCTGAGTTAAACCTAAACAAAACTAAATTGAGTTGCGATCAATTGAGGGATTCTGAGTTAAACCTAAACAAAACTAAATTGAGTTGCGATCAATTGAGGGATTCTGAGTTAAACCTAAACAAAACTAAATTGAGTTGCGATCAATTGAGGGATCCTGAGTTAAACCTAAACAAAACTAAATTGAGTTGCGATCAATTGAGGGATTCTGAGTTAAACCTAAACAAAACTAAATTAAGTTGCGATCAATTGGGGGATCCTGAGTTAAACCTAAACAAAACTAAATTGAGTTGCGATCAATTGAGGGATTCTGAGTTAAACCTAAACAAAACTAAATTGAGTTGCGATCACTTGAGGAATTCTGAGTTCAACCTCGCATTTGTCACTGATACTCTCCGTTGGATAAAATAAGTATGTTTGAGGTAGCCAGTTGCATGGGAAGAATGAAGTATTCCTGCGAGAATTCCAGCAAACATATTGTTAAGTAAAGTGGCAGCTAAGATGAAACTGAAACCCTTTTAGAAACGGAATTCTACTCCTCAGCCACAGACGGATGTTTTTTTTATACATGGGTGTAAATGTTGGCCTCAATTTTTAAAAGGATAATCTGATGTTTTTCCTTTCTTTAGATATTCATTTCGTTGCGCAATGCAATGCTTCTTTTCCCATACGAGCCTTGGTTTCAAATTTCAACACAAGAAATCGCTTTTACGAGGGGAGAAGGGAGATAAGTGTTTAACCCCATTTCCATATATAACAAACCTAAAGTAGACGACTGAACAAGCCACATAGAAATTTAACAAAAACAAGAATTAGTGTATAAATATGCATTGAATTGAGTTGGAAACAGTGTTGCTTGCCAGAGAAGAAATGCTCATAATTATTTCCCCATCATGCTTTCAATATTGGTTTGCTGTAAACGCGTTTAAATGATTGTATATGTTGGGAAGGGTTGAGTTGAATGATAAGGTCATGCAGCCATTAACCCAAGTGCTGTTTGTCCATTTGTTTACTTTTGCATTTTCGTCTGTTTACATTTAAGTTGATTTTGAGATGATCCCTGTTATTCCTCAAACAATCGGATTACCTCTATTTATATAGAACGTACATGAGGGGTCTTTTTCGGGCAAACCACCGGAGTACATTTCCTCCCTATCTAGTTCCTTACCATTTGGTATTTCACCTAGATCGCCGTCACCCCTCGAGATAAGAGAGCTGTTAAATTGCCACATTACGGTTACCACGAGGGTTGCCGAACCAGGGGTCGTAAGCTCAAATCCTGACTTGGCTCTTCATTTTTTACGATGACTGTAAAAAGTACACGAGACAAGTGTCATTCATCTACCACAAATTGGCTAAACAGCTTTTCAGACATGGTAGCCAGTTGCCCGGGAAGAATGTTACGCGTGTTGTGAGAAAACTAAGAAACGCACGGACAGATATACTGGCTGCCGCGATAAAACTGAACTACTGTTAACAATGGTGTACACGATCTATAGATTCAATCGGTCAATTCATCGTTCCATTTGTAAACAACACCTGTGTTGGGTGTGTCTGTATGATGCTTTACGCAGCTTTCAACAACTTCCGGTTATATCACGGCGTTTCCTTGGTGAGTTATCTGTATTACAGGTCCATTTATCCTGACACCTTCGAGTCAGTCGTTAAACACCATAGAAGTAAACAAACAAACAAACAAACCATCAACGATAACATGTAAATGGAACAAGTCACACGAAAACAGACCTTCGGAGTTTTGCGACCAAGATAGATTCAGATCGGCATTCGTTTTCCGAGCAGTCAGATCAGGATCTTCCCTGTTCTCGATCGAGTCGTACCAACGTCTTTAATACTTTTTGAGAACGGTTAGTTTAAACTTATTTATTTCAAATCGATTTCTGCTCCCGGGAGATTGTACCGGTACTCGCGCCGTTTTTGTGGAAAACTCCCAAAGGCAGTAAACAATGGAAATTTAGGTGCCATTGCTCGTTCTGAGCAATGGCACCTAAATTTGCATAGTTTACAAAAGCCTCCCACCACGGGATTCGAACCCGGGATCTTTGGTAGGAGAGACCGACGCTGGTCCACTGCACAACTATCTTCCGAGAACAGGTATGATCAACAATATCCAATGTTTTCGTAAATACTATTTATGTCACTATCTACGAAGGTCAGTTTTCGCGTGACGCCGACCAATTATGGTTTATTTTCCTTAGATTTATACGTGAAATGTGACATGAACCTTTGTTGAATAGTTTTAACTTATATGGGACATGTTTGTCTTTGTTTTAGTTAAAATTTATGACTCGATTGTTTTGTGATAGATGACTACATCTTTATTTTCTTTTTGACACGTTGAATGCATGAAGGGAAATCGTCTTAGGAATAAAATGTTCCTCGAGGACAAAATTAAATTAACTCATAATGAATTTAAAGGTAGTTTTGATAATTGATTGATTGATTTGGGGGTTTAACGCAATTTTCAACAATAGTTCAGTCATATCACGGCAGCCAGTTCACCTACTCATGTGTCTCCTGGCTTTCTCATACCAGTACTCCACACAACATAATGTATTTTTGTTAAAATAGCAGGTGATCGAACTAAGCAATGCCTTCTTTTCCCCACGATGTTTCAATAATTCCCCACTGCAGATGCATCTAAGGTATTCTATATAAGAGATAAATTTAGGTAAATGCACACACAATTTATTACAGTGAACGTGAACGGTTTCAGCTAATCCTTGCATTTTCTGAAACCTTTCAAACTGATAACGAATGAAAGGATTCTGAATACTGAATCGGTGTAGGACAAATCTCTATAAATTAAATGATAAATTGTTTGTAGATTTGAAAACATTGTGGCAAAAGAGGAAATGGTTAAATATTAGCGATTTATCCTTTTGCCACAATGTATTCAAATTATTTTTGCTGCAGAGGCGTCAGAAAGCGTATTTATGTGGGAAAGGGTTAATAGCATGATTACTGTATAAGCAGATGTTAATGACATACTAAGTTGTTCGAATATTCCCTCGGTATAAAAGTACATGTTTATGTCACTTTGATTTAAATTAATTAAGTTAACGAAAATATTAGAGAAACTTTCTCGATTCATGAAATTATTTTTCAATTACACTTATCGCTCTAGTATGTTAATAATTTCAAACATGCAGACACATTTTGACTCATGCAGAAGACGACGATTGAAAACATTGTTGCAAAAGGAGAACTATTGCAATGAGCAAGCTCTCCTTAAGCAATAATTATTTCAACTCTACTAAATAATCATACTTTCATTTATAGAGAGTTTCCATATTGACTACAAGATTGTTTCAAAGTCATCTGCTTCAAATTTGTGTGTATGTGGGCAAGGGTTAATATAAAAACATAGAATATAATCCGACGTTTTTTGTTTATATAGATACGCTTGTGACCTCCCTGACATATTACCATATGTTTTATTTTTGCTAGCCAAATAATTCGCATCAAACCTCCAGGGTTCAGTTTTGACATTTGATTTGTGACCCGATGTCGTACGTGTCCTGTAAAACTATGTTGACATAAAAATCACTCATTCATATTTTTACTACTTCGCTATGGCTTTTAGTAATATAACCCAGAGGTAATACGAAATTATATCTGTGCTTATGAAAGCGAGAAATATATATCGTCTAGTCTTTTGGGGGGCTCATTAACTGTAATCAGTTGTACACAGGCAGTCGTTTGCTTTACCATTTTAGTATAGCGAAGACCTTTGATTGGATAGTATGTACGGTTTAAAACGCCAACTGTAAACGTGCACTCAGCAGACGATAACGTTCCAATCGCGCGTGGAGCTTAAGTTAAACTGGGCAGAAGACATCGGCATTGAGGCACAAAAACAAACACATGCGTTAGATAAGTCTGCCTCATTTAGCAGTGTAAATAAACAAGCGTAGTGGGAATGAGTTGGAATTGCTATCTGTTTCATTCGATACTTTGGAAATATATTATACGAGTATGATTAGCGGGATTGTTGTCAATAGTGTTTTATACGTTAGGAGCGATGTCACAAAGCAGACAATTTGTAACTTGTGTCGTCTGCTCTTAATACTATACATAGGTAAGTTAATGATTTATTTTTATAGTTATCATTATTATCACATTAACCCTTTTCCATATACAAAACATCTGCAGACGACTTTGAAAACACTTAGTAAAAAAATATTGCAATTTTCTATAAATGAAGGAACAATTATTCGATAAAGTTGAAAATAGTGTGGCAAAAGGAAAAAATGCTCATTATGAGCATTTTCTCCTTTTGACACAATGTTTTCGAAGTCGTCTGCTGTATAGGCGTTATGAAGCGGCTGTGTGGGGGAAAGGGTCAACACTGTTATTCATTATAATACCTGCGTGTGAAACGCCTTAAGCCTATAAACGATGACTTGTAACGAATTTGGGAAAACAGTTATGACTTAACGATAAACGCTGCCATTCCAATTAGATGCGCTGTGACAAACAACCTTAACGCATGTTATGACAAATCTAAACAACGATCTGTATTGACATCCATGCAATCTGATCCAAATGGCCACTGTTTTGCGAGTGTTTCTTGAAACTTTCTATAATGATTTTTAGCAGTGTATATCCAGATTAAAATGTGCAGCTGCTAGTAACCATAATATGCATATGCATATGTATATATTTTGAAATTAATAACGTATACATTTAAACCAGCAATATTTTTTGTGAAGAGAGAGAGAGATATAGCGATAGTTATTAGTTTCCTTGTAAAATTGTTTCTCTCATTCTAAATCACCTTGTCTGTATGATTTGTAACATGGAACTAGTAACAATTTAACCCTTTTCCCACTTGCAGACGCATTTCGACGCAGGCGTTGAAGACGGCTATTGAAAACATTGTTGCAAAAGAAGAAACTTCTCACAATGCTCAATGCCTTCTTTTGTCACAGTGTTTAAACTCTATTCAATAGTAACACTTTCATATATCAACGTAGAGCTTGTCGTTCGAATATGTGATGTATTTGGGGAAGGGTTAAAGCATAAACTAGAAAGCCCTTGTATCGTCAATTTGCATGTACATCAAGAGAGAAACTAAACAGTTAAAATTAATCTTGCCCATCTGTTATGCATTTGTAATTCCATATGATTTGAAGTAAATCATTTAAGTTAGTACTGTATTTCGAATCAAGCGTAATACATGTCTTGACACTTCGACGGTGATACTGTATGTATATGAATCATTGGTTAAAACATTGATATATATCTGTCTGTATGTATATTTAAAAATAGTATTTACTATGGTATGTATAATATCTGCATGTATATCGTTATGATATATAAGGAGGGAACACGCCTAACCCTTTCCCTCAAGCAGACGCATTTTGAAGCCTCTGCAGCAGACACATTTTAAAAAACATTATGACAAAAGGAGAAATTGCTTATAAAGGGCTATTTGTCCTTTTGCCACACTATTTTCAACTTACAGACCTGTTTTATATGTCTGGCCAGGTGGTTTCAAAGTCGTCTGCTGCAGATGTGTTCCATGTGGGGAAGGGTTAATGGTTTCAGTTGAACTGTGATATACGGAAATCAACCGTAGGGCATTTAGGAAAAGTGTCAATGCAGGATCAATCCGCCAGGCTAGTCTCACGATTCTGATATTGCTCTACACTGTTCTCTAATTAATCATCAAAGAAGTCAGGAGTTTTCTAACGAACAATCAAATTTGATCAAACTGCATCGATACGCAGAATTTGTATCACATGTGTCGTAAGTACGTATGATAAGTTTGACTTCCATTGAGCACGATTTATGTTGTATAGAAGAACACGATATTCGAGGTTATATCTTATACTTATACTTTTATAATTAAGCCTCTTCTAGAATTGTGGCTAATATTGCATCTGCGATGGCAGAGCCCATGTAGCTCAGTCCGCTGTCAATGCACGGGGTCAATGGTTTTAGGTTTTTGAGTTCGAATCCTAGTTCGGCCAACTTTTTTTGTCAACGTTTGACAAAGTCAATGCGACAAGCGTCATTCGTCTTCCACCAATGAGCTAACAGTATATGTTGAAAAGCAGCCAGTTGCTTAAAAATAATCGTGTGATGATAACTGGTGTTAGAAAGCCATTAAACACATGGGGAGGTGAACTTGCCGCCGTGATATTACTGGTAAATTGTTGAAATCGGCGTAAACCCCGATCAATAAATCAATAAATATATGCGATGAGAGACGCCACATGTGAGTCTCACCAGAGTCTTCTCTGTCCGCTTGCATGTAGCACATACCCAGCTTGTACCTCTGTCAAAAGGCTAGTGTTGTAGCCCAGCCGGTGTTAGTACAATATCCCCATTTGTTTAAACAATATTTTATCTATAATCGATACAATTTTAAACCAAATCATAAAGTTACGTGTACATGCAAGTGGATCAATTTTTAGATTGGAAAACACAATTTTGAAATACTTTAAAATGTAATTCCTCTACTGAAAAGTGAACTAACTAACTAAACCCTTTCCCTCATATAGACGTTTTCAAACGCCTCTGCAGCAGACGGCTGTTTGAAAGCATAGCGACAAAAGAAGAAATTGCTCAAAACGAGCAATTTCTCCTTTTGGCACCATGTTTTCACCTCTTTGATTAAACTTTCATTTATAGAGGATTTTTTCGATATTTTTGCCTGGATGTTTTGAAAGTCGTCTGGTGCAGATTTGCCGTAAGTGGGAAAGGACTAAAGGTAATCAAATCAAAAAATCCCTGTATGTGACCCTGTTCCGAGGGTGTAGCAAGGCCCCTAATCGCAAGACGCAGCTCATAATTATCGTTTTGTCATTTACTATCTATATATATACATTCTGTATACAAAGTATGTATTACTTCATTAGCTTAGTGCCCACCCATCCGTAACGTATCAGTCGTATTTAATGTGTTTCACCAGTAACGCCATGACGGTCATGCCCCTAGTCAATAGTTAATTAAAATATCGGCCATGTCACACGAGAACCGTCCTTCGAGCGTGTAGCGACCAAGAAAGATCCAGATCAGCATGCGTCTCCGCGCTCTCTGACAGGATCGTCCATTTTCTAACGCACGACAAGCCTTTAGGTTACAATACACCAAATAAATTCCTTCTTTGTTTCCATGTAAATCGATGTATTTAGCGTAATTTGACCTTTAGGGGCGGTTATTGACAAATTATCGAAATTTATTGAAAAAGCTCAGAATGTCGATTTTCGTGTGGCTTGATTCATAAAGATATATGGACGCTTCACACATTGTTTGCGAACAATTCCCATTAAACCCATAATCTCACACCCCATGGGCCAGTTTCAAACTCTTCGAAACTGAAATTACCTAAACAAAATCGATATATCATTATCTATTTTGTTGCACATAATTATGTTATTTATATATATCTGATTGAGTTCAAATGTTCTCATAAGGGTGTGGATAAAAAAAACACGAAAACAAATAAATTGCCAAATGCACGTGCAGGAAATAAACATGCTGCATTGCAACACAACTGCCTAAGGGCGGCCATTTATCACGTTAATCACCCGTATTCGACTGGGATAGCAGGCGTAATCACTGTTGACTGTAACAAGTTGATCGAATAATACAGGACATTACTTAACGATGAACTACAAATTGAATCGATATAAGCCTAGTCCAGCGTTTTACGGTGGTAACGCATCTGCGAACAGTGTAGACTCTGGTGAGCCTGTGCATCCGCACAGTCTCACCAGAGTCTTCACTGTCCGCATATATGTTATATAAACATTAATTCATATTTAGACGAAAAACAAGAAGTGTAGCCCAAGTGGTTGCCCGCCAATGTAACCTAAAATGATGTCAAATAGGCGAGTCAATAAGACCCCTAAACATCGGCAGCGGTTTGTATGTATTCTGCGATAGGAAAGATAAACTATCGCAGGAAAAGAGTGTGGCTATAAGTGACTTATATCGTTGAATTGTCGAACCTATACTTTTACTCTTTTTTTCTTTTACTATATTTGCAAAAAGGCTTTAAACACTTGCTGCGTTTCCAGCCAAACAATATAAGATACATACATGTACGCTTTTTAAACAAAGATCAATTAGTAAAATTGTGAATACAATAAAATAGACATATAAGAAAAATCAACAACAATTTCTACGACCACAACATGTAAGAATTAAACAAAACCAAAGATTTTGTTTTGCCATATATATTATATAATTGGATATATGACGCGTATTCAGCCTCGTCATGTTTATTAACCCTTTCCCATATATAACAAACTTGAAAAATGATGTTAAAATGAACACTTTGTCGATATATACATGCACTAATTCCATTTGCCACAATCATTTCAAACGTCGTCTGGTGCATATGCGTCAGAAAGCGCCAGAAAGCGTCAGAAAGCGCCAGAAAGCGTCAGAAAGCGCCAGAAAGCATCAGAAAGCGCCAGAATGCGACAGAAAGCGTCAGAAAGCGTCAGAGAGAGTAAGAAAAAAAACCAAAAGCGTCAGAAAGCGTCAGAAAGTGTCAGAAAGCGTCAGAAAGCGCCATAAAGCGTCATAGAGTGTCAGAAAATGTCAGAAAGCGTCAGAAAGCTCCAGAAAGTGTCAGAAAGCGTCAGAAAGCGCCAGAAAGCGTCTCTATGGGGTAAATGGTTATACCTTTCCATATATAGACGCTTTGTAACGCCTTTGCAGAAGAAGACGACTTTTGAAAACAGATTGCTCTTAATGAGTAATTTCCCCGTTTGCCACAATGTCTTCAACTTTATTCAATAACTCTACTTTCATTTAAAGCGAATGTATAAACTACATGTCTTAAAACTCGTCTATTTCTGATTAGTCGAATGTTGGAAAGGGCGACATTTCAACGTACATGACAGAACATCGATTAGCACTAATAATCGTATCAGTGGAAATTGAAGGATTTATATAGAAACACACAAAAGGGTTGATTTTATCGAAAAAAGAAATAAAATTCCTTTCCTAATGAAAGAAAAGGGCAACGTTTACATTGTTATCAACGTTTTTATTCACAAATTATCAGCAGGGTGTTTATATTGTGCCGTTCGATAATATTCAATTAGAGCGCTATTTATTATACTCACGTAACCTAACGGCTAAATAGTCAAGAGCACTTCTGAACCCCACAAACATAAAATGCTACATCCTTATCTAGAAAACCTCAGGTAAACCCCCTCCCTTTCCCTCTTGCAGTCGCATTCAGATGCACATCTGAAACATGTGTCTTTTAAAATCGTTGTGACAAAATGTAGAAATGGTTCATATTGAGCAATTTCTCCTTTTTGCCACAATGATTTCAATTCTATTCAATATTAAAACATTTTCAATACCTGTGTCTGGATGGTTTGAAAGTCGTCCCCTGCAGCACTGTGGTATCGTTGAAAGGGTTTAGTAATAAATAACGTAATCTACCTTTATTTGGAATTAAATGTTTCATGTTTAAATAGTTTACCCAAATGCAAGGTTTTGTACAAAAACGGGAAGCCTTTTCATAGGAGTTATAAAGATGGATCCAATATTCCAAGCAGACGACATTAGAAAACATTGTGATAAAAGGAATAATTGCTGAAAACGAGCAATTTCTCCTTTTGACACAACGTTTTCTATTCTTTTTATCAGTAATTGTACCTACATTATCTATAGATGTTGCATATCTTGAGTATATGTTTTCAAAGTCATCATCTGCAGATGTGTTGTATGTGGGAAAGAGTTAAACCTGAAAACACGTCTTAGGTTTAAGTTCCTATAAGACGTACGCCTAAATATGAGTGGCGCTCTGCGAAAACAAACCGTAAGGCATTTGCGACCAGAGTAAAACCAGATCAGCAAGTGCACAATGCAGTCTGATCTGGCTCCGAACTATTAGGCATAGACACTTCAAGAAACTTCTTTACAGCAGGACCACCTCGTTGGTGTAGTGGTTGAGCGGGAGGTCGCGGGTTCGATCCCCGCTCGAGTCATATCAAAGACTTTGAAAATGGTAGTAATGGCTGCCCTCTTAAGTGCTTAGGGTAGCGGGTTTAGATCTATTCAGAAGTATTCATTTGGAAACCTTTAGCATTGCAGGATTTTCCACACCTGTGTAATAATGACGTTAAATTTGGTATTACTGGAACATTGATCATAGTTTGCTGTACATAACTGTAAGCCATATTTGCGATAATTGTAGTCCGAAATTAACCATTGTGTACATACAACAAATATGAATATGAAAACATCTATGCCAAACTATGAAAAGTCTCCTTAAATGAATTATAAGTATTTAATCCAGATGAAAACATCGTGACAAAACTCATTATGAGCAAGTTTTCCTTTTTGTCGCAATGGTTTCCAAAATACATCTGCTGCAAACCCATTAAATATGTCTGCAAGTGGGAAAGGATTGAAATTGGTCCATATAATGTATTCATACTGTATTAATAAACTCAAAATAATTTAGTTTGAGGATATCGCACATTTAAAACGATCTTTTGCCAGAATGATATCTTCAAAAACTGTATAGCTAACTTGTTTCTTCATAATCATACCATTATATCAATATTTAAGAATATCTCTTAACGAAACTGTTTCTGTAATTAAACTCATTCAAAGTGTGTCAGTCTTATTGTATAATTAAAACATATTAATGTATATGGGCCGGAGGCCTTAATACTTGAATAAAGAAATTGAATTCACGTGTCCACGGTTCATGTTTTTCTCTATATAATATACCTTGATTTAACTTTACATGTTTAATGAAACTTTATTTGTTATTCTGATAAGTGAATTAACCCAAACGTAAATATCTGAATGTTATTCTTGTACATGTAGATCTGCATTGCGTGTACAGGCAACGTCTTGTTTCCTACAAGTACTATTCAAAATTCTATAATTTATCCCAAAGTTTTAACCCTTTCCAACATACAACGATTCGTTTGCTGACGACTTGAGATAATCTGAAAAATCCCTTTTTATTAAAATTCAGTTTTAGAAAAAAATCTAAAACATTGTGGCAAAAGGAAACATTACCTATTATAAAGTCGTCTGAAGCAGAGGCGTCAGAAAGCATCTGTATGTGGGAAAGGATTAAAGAACTAAATATTTCCTCTTTATGAATGTTTCTTCTCGTTTAGTCATATAACACGAGAAAGACCGGGTTGTGCATTCGAAGACTGTGATCATAATTCAGCCAGAAGAATGAAAAGAGAAGCAGGCTGATCAATGCTTTCACAATCCACGCTAATCAAGGATAACTCCTACATTACATTCGTATCTGTGGTGTGTAGTGGTAAGAGCGTCCGCCTCGGGAGCCGAAGACCTGCAGCTGCAGGGTCCGAAACTGTTAAACTTCTGAAAACGTTCTCAGTGTTCAGAAATGAACTCCATGCTCCAAATAAGGCTTCTGATTGGTCAATCTGGTGAACGAACATGCTTCTGACCAATCTGATACTTGAGCACATATTATGAGCACAGATTAAACTTTTATAGTTTTGGAACCTGGTTTGGATCACTTCTAGGTCTGACCATGGACATTTGAAAATGTTAGAAACGGCTTCCCTCTATGGCGCTCAGGGTTCGGGTGATTGCGTTACGACTGATTCAATGGTGTCAATACATAATACCGATACAGTACTTGTTATGTACCTAAGAGATGCCGTGATAGAACTGCAATTCTGTTAAAAAAAAGGCATAAAATACCATTTAAACAAATATAACATTCCCACAATTACCGCAACGTAATAGACAAAGCGCCCTAGGCTGGCGAAGATGTGTCTACACATGCTGTCGTTTAGGTTTTGTTATACAGAATTATCAAATTGAATTTTAAGTGTTTCATAATATCCGAATTCTACACTTGTACCCATATTTTATTGAGGTTCTTAGAGTGCGTAACAACCATATTCATCTGCAGACGCTTCTTGATTGATGTATCTTCCGCAGACGAATTTTTAAAAACAGTATGGCAAAAGGAGAAATTGCTCTTAATGGGCAATTTCTTCTTTTGACACAATGTTTGCAACTCTAATCTTTATCTTATTTTTTAGAGATTTTACACAGGTTAGCCTAGATGTTTTCAAGGTCGTCTGCTGCATAGTTCTTGTATTTGGGAAAGGGTAAATAACCTTTCCTACATAGAGCAAATATGCAGCATACAACTTTGAAAATATTGTTGTAAAGTATATGAAAAGTTATGGCTAGATAAAATCTTTTGCAACAATTTTATCAGAGTTCATCGGCTGCAGAGGCATCAGCACTTTAATGTGTCTCCGCAAAGTATTTCCTTGTTAATTTATAATTAGATCAAGGACGATTAGTGATTACAGACCGAGAGAAAAGTTGTTAAGTACACCGCAGATGGATGCACGGCAACACAGAAGTGACGGTACTTTTCTATACATGACGCGGTTATCACATATATTTTTTATCAGTTATCTACTGGCGAGGAATGTTTATATCCTTTAAAACAGTCGTTTATCTCAACTCATTCACTTTTTCTATTACAGCACTAAAGACGTCAAATGATACCTGTTTTAATAAGACAAAACGTCTTATATTGTGATTTAAGCTACCGTCTTACTTTAATAGCAAGACATTTTTACTGAACAGCCTCGGCGATGTTGCGGTAGAGCGGCCGCCTCGGGTATGGAAGCTCCCGAATTCCAACTTTGAAAATGGTTTTAATTAATTAACCCTTCCCCTCATATAGACGCTTTCTGACGCCTATGCAGTAGACGGCTTTTTGAAAACATAGTGACAAAAGAAGAAATTGCACTAAACGTGTAATTTCTCCTTTTGCCACAATGTTTTCCACTTTGTGTCATAGGTTATCCATTCAATTATGGAGATTTTCTATTCTTTGACAAAATACGTTCAAAGTTGTCTGCTGCAGAATTGCCGTATGAGGGAAAGGGTTAATGGCTTCTCTCCTTGGCGCTCTGGATTGTTGCGTTAACCCTTTCCCTCATACGACAATTCTGCAGCAGACGACTTTGAACATATTTTATCAAAACATGGAAATTCTCCATAATTGAATGGATAACCTATGACACAAAGTGGAAAACATTGTGGCAAAAGGAGAAATTGCACGTTTTGTGCAATTTCTTCTTTTGTCACTATGTTTTCAAAAAGCCGTCTGCTGCAGAGGCGTCAGAAAGCGTCTATATGAGGGAAAGGGTTAAAGTTACGACTGACTCGCTGGTGTCATTATACGTGGACCAGTAGTACTGGAAACTTACACGGGATACGCCGTGATATAACTGAACAATGTTGAAAGCGTTTTTTAACCCTTTCCCTCATACAACAATTCTGCAGCAGACGACTTTGAACATATTTTGTCAAAACATGGAAAATCTCCATAGTTGAATGGATAACCTATGACAAAAAAATGGAAAAAACATTGTGGCAAAAGGAGAAATTTCACGTTTTGTGCAATTTCTTCTTTTGTCACTATGTTTTCAAAAAGCCGTCTGCTGTAGAGGCGTCAGAAATCGTCTATATGAGGGAAAGGGTTAATTAAACAACATTTAAACAAACACACATTTTACTGATTAACTCGGAAAAGAGATATCTGTCTAACTTAGAGTATATCTCTAAACAAATGTATAGAGAGATGTCTCCCTAGGTAATAGAGATATATTTCTAATGTATTGTTAAAGAGATATACCATTAAGTTTGAAACTGATATCCCCAGAGACATATAAACACATGTCTATATGTCTCTGACATCCCTCAACGTTTAGACGTTATATAGAGATATCTACCTAAATAGGAGATATGTCTTTTACGAATATATAGTAGAACGGCTGGCTGTTAATACTAATTGTGAGGCCGATCAAGATCAAACTGCACAATACAGCTGGCTTTCGAAGAGCGCAGTTCAATAAGGATTGTGATTGACGTGTTCTATGTCAGTAGACGCATTTTGACGTTTCTGACATTTGAAAACATTGTGTCAAAACGAGAAATTGCTAATCTTTAGCAATTTCTTCCCATGACAGAATGTTTCAAATAAAATGAACAAGTTCTCCTTTTGTCACAATTGTTCTACAGTATTCAATAATTACCTTATTTGCAGATTGCAGATATTTTCCACACATTTTTGCCTAGAATGTTTTCAAAGCCGTCTGCTGCAGATATATTATATGTTGGAAAGGGGGGGGGGGGGTGAGGGGGGGGGGTGGGGGGGGTGGGGACTAAAGTCTCGAATATAGCAGGATAAGGTTTAACCATCTACCTAGACTCTGACCTGACTTGACATGACGAGATAATGACGAGGATATTACGAATTCAGTGGGTGCTGACACTTTAATTGTAGTTGTGTTTGGAATAGCAATTTCTCCACAACAAGAATATTTTGTGTACCTAGGAATGCAATGAAAGGTTACCTCGATTTACCCTTTTCTTACATACAGCAAATTCACAGCAGACGATTTTTAAAATGTCTACTCAAAAATATGGAAAATCTCTATAATTAAACGCATAACTATTGAAAACCGTTGAAAACATTGTGGCAAAGGGAGAAATTGCTCGTTTTAAAATGTCTACTCAAAAACATGGAAAATCTCTATAATTAAACGTATAACTATTGAAAACCGTTGAAAACATTGTGGCAAAGGGAGAAATTGCTCGTTTTGAGCAATTTCTTCATATGTCACAATGTTTTCAAATAACATCTTTAGGTGGGCAAGGGTTAAATCGACAAAGATTTAACTTCATTAGGTTACGAAATGTGTCGGTCACGACAAACCATGCCATTCATTCTTATTTTTGAAATATTGATGGATTGTCTTCACAAACGAAGAGATTACTATTATTTTAAGTATGCTTTTATCAACTGTTTCCCATCTGCAGCTAGTCTGCAGCAGACGAGTTTGAAAACATATTTCCAAAAATATGTAAAGTCTCTGTATTGAAGAGAGTTCGAAACATTGTGGCAAAGGGTGGAATTACTCACAATGAGAAATATCTCCTTTTGTCACAAAGTTTTCTAAAGTAGTCTGCTGCGTATGTACGTCTGTATGTTGGTGGGTGAAATAGAAAAACAAAAAACTATTTGTGAAAGCTTAATCATTTGGATTAAATCTCTTTCCCTGATATAATGTTTTAGAGGTATGTGCCTTGAAACATCATAGGTAAAAAAAAAGACTTCAGAAAATTGAAAATATATTTTTGAAACACAATTGATTAAGATACGGGAAAGTATGGCAATGCTTGACATAAGCAGTTTGTCATTATTCCACACTGTTTTCAAAACCCCGTCTGCTCCAGAGGCATCAAAAGTCGTCGTTACGACTTCAAAGATTAATTAAAAATTAATTCGACTTCAGTTTAAAGAGGAATCTAATTCCTGCATGCGTTAAACATGTTTAATGAACCAAATAGTTAACATTTTGTACTTCAAGTTTATCATCAACATTTGAAATAACTTAACCCTTTACCTCGAAACCAGGGGCATAGCTTTGCAATAATCAATGTGTAGGCCGTCTCGTGAGAAAATTAACATTGTGGACTCTGCGTAAAGTATCGACTCGGATCAGCCTAAGCTGACACAGGCCTACCCGGATAGACACTTTTCGCCTCCTGTAGATTTTCTGTTTCAGGAATCACTACTCTATACATCTATCCCCTTAAGACGGAATGTGTCGGCCGGATCAGTCTGCGCGGACAGCGCAGGCTGATCTGGTCGATACATTACGCAGATGTCTATCGCCGCAGCTGCATTTTGGGGCATTTTGAGAAAAAATGTGTAGGCACGTGCCTACCGTGCCTAAAGGGAGCTACGCCCCTGGAAACGTTGAATTTTGACGGTGCAAGTAAATTTCAAAAATAGTGTGGGGAAAAGAAGAACTGTGTATTCCTACTTGTTTTAAAAGTGCATGTTATCTTTTATCGCTAGATTTTCTGGTCGTTTAAAAATATAAATGTTTTCGATTTCGGAAAGAAACAAAATAAGGCTAATAGGTACCCTTTAACCCTTTCCAACGAGCAGATGATACATTCTGTGGCATCTACTACAGACGACCTTTGAAAATAGTGTGGAGAACGGCAAAATGTATATATCATTTTAAAATGCTAGTCAATTATAATACTTTCATTTAAAGACACGATCTATATTTTCGCATATGTCTTTTCGAAGTCGTCTGCTGCAGTTTTGTTGTGTGTAAGAAAGGGTTAAGTTGTAATCATAATGTTTGAATTAGTGTGAGTCTGGCTAACTGTTGTTTTAACCCTTTCCAACAGATAGACGCTTTTTGACGCCTCTGCAGCAGACTACTTTGAAAACATGTTGCCAAAGGAGAAATTCCTCAAAACAAGCAATTTCTCCATTTGCCAAAATGTTTTCAACAATTTTTAAGTTATTGTACCTTAATTTATTGAGATTGTCCGGGTGTTTGCAAACATGCTTTCAAAGTAGTCTGCTGCAATTTTGCTTTATGTGGGAAAGTGTAAAGGACCAGAAACATATTCATCACGGATGCCAATGGATATCCAGAATGTTTGAAATCATCCCTATGAGTTCGGGATAAGGTGCTTATTTCGTGTTATAAAATCTTCTTTACACCTTCAATCCCTATAGTGTGGGTACTCAAAAGAATTGTCCCAGCAAAACGAATTATCTGAGTGCCATAAAACAGGGTTTGGTTGGCTTATAAGAGAGATATCTTCTGAAATACCAATTTACATTAACTAGGCTTTAGAATTCTTACATAATGGGTTACTAATGACACATACCATGAAAACCATACGGATATGTGGAGTTTCGGATTAAATTGTAATTAACACGTGGATTTCTGATTTGTTACATAGCCGCTTTGCGTTTAAACTGTCATTATACACCCATCACTGAAACAATAGTTATGAACAATTTAGACAAAGATTAACCTGCATGTTGATGAAGCCTTATATTGGTTTATATTGCTCGCAGCTGTTGTTTTGTTCGTATCATATTCTTTTCAAAAATAAAAGTTTCACAATTGTTTACTGGATACTGGTTATACACAACAGTTTTCCAGTTACACCACCTGGCGGTTAAGTAGCCCTACCATGTGTTTCCCGACTTTCTCGCACCAGTCGTCCACACAACATGCTCCCGAGGCAACTGACTACCTTCCCAAATCTATTATTTCAGCTTATTGCTGGACAATGAATGACGCGTGCCATAATAACTTTTGTCAATCACCGGAAAAAATAAAGGCCGAGCCTAGGTTCGATTATACGACCATCTTATTGTTAGCCATCGACGTGACGGACTTAGCGGAGTCGCCGACTGTTCTGGGTATTCACTACGCGCTAACCATTTCCTACATACAGACTCTTTATGGCGCCTCTGCAGCAGGCGACCATTGAACAAAAACCACTGTTGCAAAATGAGACATTGCTCAAAATGAGAATGTTTTCCATTTGCCAAAATGTTTTCAACTCTATTTAATAATTGCACTTTTAATAGAAGAGATTTTCCATATTTATGCTTAGATGCTTTTAATGTCGTCTGCTGCAGAATTGTCGTATGTCGGAAAGGGTTTAGTCAGAAAGGATAATTTCCGTGCGACGTGTACCAAAATGATAATGGTACTTAAACCCTGAAGTCGTTATCAATCACGGGACAATAAAAAACACTTGTAGTTTTAAAAGCTTTGTTTTAGAAGTTGGGTGGCATTTAAATAGGGAAGTGTCAGTCGATAAAATCGAATTTATAAGTTTGTTTAGGACGGCGAGTTGAATTGAATAGGAAGTTGTCCGCGAAACGAAAAGCTGGCCCAATACATGCAACGACATTTTAAAAGTTTTAATACTAAAATAGAGTACCTAAGAAAAATATGGATTTGAATTCGAAAGAGAGAGAGAAAAACAAAGCAAATTTCTCAAGCGCTTTACTGCCAAGTTAATATTTTACGTGTATTTTTTGCAGAGCCGCGTTTTTTTTTTTTTAAAGCAGACGACTCTAAAATTACCGAACAGCGTAAACAGTTTAACAATATTTGTGAACATACCAGCACGTGCAATCTCGTTTTATTGATATCTTTTAAGTAAATCTTCTCGATTAATAAACAAGAACCTGCCAGAATCGATGATAAATTACATAAATTCAGCAGAATCATTGTTAATGCAGCTGAAGGACAACATACTATATTTATACAACAATTACATCTGGATAGAAAAGGGCCATGCCAGGCAAAAGCGTTCAGACGCAGGTGTGTCTTGCTATTTGACGTCTTAATGCATCTGCGTACAGTGAAAACTCAGGGGTGTCCGTAGGGGTCTGGCACGCTATTAAACATTGTATTCTATTATATATAGATACGGGATGCAAGCCGAACTTTACCCAAACATATTTGCATTTTGGTCCGATACAAAATGAACAACGACGATGTTCAGTGTCTAGATGTTCGTAAACCGATTGTATGTGGATGAAGTCCTTTAGAGTAGATACATTGTATGTGGATAAAGTCCTTTAGAGTAGATACATTGTATGTGGATAAAGTCCTTTAGAGTAGATACATTGTATGTAGATAAAGTCATTTAGAGTAGATACATTGTATGTGGATAAAGTCCTTTAGAGTAGATACATTGTATGTAGATAAAGTCCTTTAGAGCAGATACATTGTATGTGGATAAAGTCCTTTAGAGTAGATACATTGTATGTGGATAAAGTCATTTAGAGTAGATACAAATTGTATGTGGATAAAGTCCTTTAGGAGTAGATACATTGTATGTGGATAAAGTCCTTTAGAGTAGATACATTGTGTGTGGATAAAGTCCTTTAGAGTAGATACATTGTATGTGGATAAAGTCCTTTAGAGTAGATACATTGTATGTGGATAAAGTCCTTTAGAGTAGATACATTGTATGTGGATAAAGTCCTTTAGAGTAGATACATTGTACGTGGATACAGTCTTTTAGAGTAGATACATTGTACGTGGATAAAGTCCTTTAGAGTAGATACATTGTATGTGGATAAAGTCCTTTAGAGTAGATACATTGTACGTGGATAAAGTCCTTTAGAGTAGATACATTGTATGTGGATAAAGGACTTTAGAGTAGATACATCGTTTGTGGATAAAGTCCTTTAGAGTAGATACATTGTATGGGATAAAGTCCTTTAGAGTAGATACATTGTATGTGGATAAAGTCCTTTAGAGTAGATACATTGTATGTGGATAAAGTCCTTTAGAAGATACATTGTATGTGGCTACTTGCCGGCGCATAGCCCTTTAATCGATCGTCGTTCTTTTTGTGTATCAAACCAAAGTGCATCATGGCTCAAATCCGGCTGACGAGGAATTTACATCCCTATGGGTCTGGCTTGCTATTTGAGGCATTAATGCATCTGAGTACAGTGAAGAAATGTGAGTCTGAGCATCCGCACAGTCTCACCAGAGACGTGACCGTCCGTATATATATGTTATACACACCTAAATGAACATTCTGACTGGAAGTGTAGCCTCACTAGGTTTGTGTAATTATGTCCTCTCACTGCCGATTTTCACAAAGTCGACTCTTCTTTGTTGAAAATTAGACCACTCCATTTATCGTCGCAGGACATTTGGTAAAAGTTAATGTCTAAGCGGCACCTGAATGTGCATTGTTTAAAAGCCTTAAATGTCCAGCTTTATACATTTGAAAAAGTACAAGTTGGTTTTTGTTAACAGTGTAGATCCAGATCAGCCTGTGTATCCGCACTGTCTGTTCAAAAAGCAGACATCGAGCGTGATTAATATAAACTGAAAGCTTATTTCGCAATCAATGCAAAATAGATAAGTTTAAACTAACATCAATACTACCGTTATTAGCGGTAAATTAACCAGGAAACATCGCGATATAGCAGATCGTGATATAGCAGATATTATGTTGAAAACGGTGTTAAACTCCATTAAAACGAATATAGTAGCGCCGCCTATTTAATTATGTTTTGATAAGACGAGAAGGTGAACCGGTCACAGTGATATGAGTGAAATATTATTGAAAACGGTGTAAAAGCCCAATCAATCAATCTATCAGTATAACTATTATTATCACTGAGTTCACAGGATGAACTTAAATCTGCCTATGAGGATAACTGTTAAAGCGTATAATATGTATGAATGGCAATATGCAAGTCTATTGTCTATATTAATTACTCGTATCAATTAAGACAATCAATGTGTATTATAATACTCCGGTGGCATTTATGTGCAGTATTATTCAATACAACTGACGGGTATTGAAAATATCCTTCATGAATGATACTATGTGTTTTGAGACTCTCCAAATTTTAAACAATTGCGATAATGAAATTTGAAGTATACAATAAAACATCGATTTATTAAAACACTTCAGCGTTATCATAAGTAGAGCAAGCAATCAAAATATCATTGCTAAAAACGTGCAGTTTTAACCTTGAGCAACGTTTTCAAAATGACGGAATGGAATTAATATTTTGATTAATTAAATGTACAATGAACAAGGGCCAATTACGGTTCAGTTACATGAATAGATGATATTCATATGTCTATTGTTAATGTCGACAATTAGTCTCCGCTGTTGAAAGACATCGTGATATATGTGGGTCATAAACGGTCGGACTGTCTGCCTGTGTGTCTGTCTGTCTGTCTGTCTGCCTGTCTGTCTGCCTGTCTGTCTGTCTGTTTGCCTGCGTCCATGCTGGTTATACTTCAATTAACAGCGTCATCATCTCTGAACCAAATATCCTATGCCTGGCGGAAAAGAAGCTAGTCGTTCATGAAGAATAGTTAAGTATACCGTGTGCTGAAACGCCAGGAAACTATTGATTGCGACCCTGGATGACTAAAACTCATGTTCTGATGAAGGGGCGCTCAACTCTTTCTGCACCGAATTTACTAAAGTAGACTCTTCCATGTTTCGAAAAAAATCGGGCGACTCCATTTTGAATACGAGTTTATGAATATTATGATACATAATTGGCAAACAATGATGATTTAAGGTGAGACAGCTCATTACGAGCTGACTGGCCTGAATCTGCATTGTTTGCAAAAACCTCATTATTGCCATTGACGATTAAATAGTGAACCCCAAAACAATCGAATAGTGTATAGCTTTGACTATTTGTATATGCAATATGCGCTGTAAATGAATGATGATCCGGGATGCATTAAGACAATTGCGACTAGTTCAAACAAAGATCAGCCCTTAAGTTCGCACAGCCAGGGGCGTAGCTTGGCAATAATCAATGTGTAGGCCGTCTCGTGACAAAATCTACATTGTGGACTCTGCGTAAAGTATCGACCCGGATCAGCCTAAGCATGCCACACAGGCGTACCCGGATATACACTTTTCGCCTCCTGTGGATTATCACTACTCTATCTATCCCCCCTTAGATGTAATGTGTCGGTCGGATCAGTCTGCGCGGACAGCGCAGGCTGATCGGGTCGATACATTACGCAGATGTGTATCGCCGTAGCTGCATTTTGGGGCATTTTTAGAAAAAAATGTGTAGGCACGTGCCTACAGTGCCTAAAGGGAACTACGCCCCTGATAGCTTAGTCTAGATTTGCGCTGATCGTCGACAACCTACAGAAAAGATCCTAGTAAGCTTTTGGCAAAAACAGTAGCATAGGATTTGAAAAAAACGTATAAATAGGGAGATCTTAATCTACACTTGTCACAGACAGCTTAAACTGTTCGTTTTCCCGGAGAACTGCTCAAATATACAACATTATCTTGGAACATTTTACCGGATGTTCAGACGATTCTGAATATAATTCAAGTAAATCAAAATAACCTCAGATCTAAAAGAATTTCATTCACTTACGTCGAAGCATATATTTGATTTATTCACAATGCGTGTCAAATAGGCCCCATCTAACTTATTGATGGATTTAGTACCATGGTTCCAGTGATTTTAACGCTTTTCAGCAGACGACATATAAAATCATTTTGGCAAAAGGAGAAATTGCGCTTAATAAGCAATATCTCCTGTTACCACAATATTTCAACTTTATTCAATAAGTATACTTTCATTTAAAGAGATTGTCCATGTTTTTGCCGAATGGTTTTTCAAGTCGTTTTCTAAATATTTGTTGAATGTGGGAAAGGTTTTTTTGTTTATCCTTTTCGTCATTGATTTTAAAAATATCCGACGGTCGAGGTTTGCGTGTAAAGCGGTTCAGAAGAGATACCCATCTTACGTCTAGGCCTTTTCTGAAACACTGACCCATTTAATGACGGGTGAATCAGGGTTTTGGCGTAGTCTAATCATGCGTTATAATATCTGGCTCTAATGATATGTTTCGCATTGTGTGATTTGCGTTAATAAAGCCTAATGAACTTACATGTGGAGCACGTCACACGAAAACCGACCTTCGGAGGTTTTGAAATGAATTACAATTCTAGTTTTGGCTTTCCCTCCTTGGCGCTCAGGATTGTTGGGTTAAGATTACGACTGACTCACTGGTGTCAGGATAAATGGACCAGTAGTACACATAAGATGCCGTGATTAAACTGAACAATCTTTTTAAAGCTGCGTTAAAATCATACAAACAAAACTTCAAATTGCACTTATGGATTGGATTTTTTTTATCATAACCGCTCTCAAGAGTCTTCCAATATGTTAATTCTGTCGGCTCTCTAAAAGGCTTTTGCAAACAATGCAGATTTCAGGAGATTCAGCTCGTAACGAGCTGAGTCTCCTGAAATCTGCATTGCTTGCCACTAAGACGTTAAATTTTAACAAATTACCTGTTGGACGAAAAATGGAGTGGTGTAATTTTCAACATGGATGAGTCGACTTTGTGAAAATCGGCAGTGAAAGGGTGAATACGATTAAATGACGAACAGAGAAAGTTCTGATCAGACTGCGCAGAGGACGGCGCAGAACGTTAGCCAATTCCCGAAGGTCGGGTTTCGCTTGACGCGGCCCGAATTAGTATTCAATGACAGGTTGACACTTCATTAAAGGAGACTAATCATACTCAACAGTATCATTAACCCTTTCCCTCATACCACAATTCTGCAGAAGACGACTTTGAACATATTTTGTCAAAAAATAGAAAATCTCTATAATTGAATGGATAACCTATGACAAAAAGTGGAAAACATTGTGGCAAAAGGAGAAATTGCACGTTTTGTGCAATTTCTTCTTTTGTCATTATGTTTTCAAATAGCCGTCTGCTGCAGAGGCGTCATAAAGCGTCTATATGAGGGAAAGGGTTAAGCTGTACCGTGCTTTAAAATCCGCGATACTAAATATTGGCGATTTCTGCATTCGATTATTTAAATTCTGTATGTTTTCAGCTCTAATTAGTGATTATTCTTTCATTAATATATATTTTTTGATAATCTTATCTACATGTTTCAAAAGTCGTCTGCTGCAGATGTTTCGTGTGTTTTGAAAATGGTAAATGCAAAACAAAGGTAGCTTAAGTGTATAACAAGATGAGGGTAAGTCTCTTTGGGACTAATTTAATGCATTGTATGCAGTCGAAAAGACTAGAGTTTTACGCAGTCAATCACGACAGCGAGCTGTAACGAAACTTTTACTTTAATGGAATTGAATCCCAAGTGTAACTTCTAGGGTCTCCGATAAGTACGCTTGTCATGCATATTACCAATTCGGAGGAATATTACTTACCCTGGAATATAACCCTTTCCTACATGTAAACGCATGCATTTTGACGCCTCTGCAGCAGACGATTTATAAAAGCATTATGGCAAAATGGGAAATTGCTTATGATGAGCCATTTCTTCTTTTTCCACAATGTGTTCCATCACTTTCTCAGTGATAAGACTTCCTAAGACTTCCCCTTTTAGAGATGTTCAATACTTTGGCGTAGATGTTTTCATAGCCCGTTTGTTGCTGATGTGTTGTATGTAGGAAAATGTTAACTATTCTGTTCAATTTCTGCAATGTGTCTGTGCCATTTGTTATCATTAATAAAAAAAACAATATTGCGAAATGAATTTGTAGTTATTTCTACATATTGATTTAAGAGTAGTTTGGCCTTCATTGTTCCAAAAGTTGTGCTTTATGTGATACGATTTTTTTTTTCGAATTTCCTCACGAAATTTCGCATTGACATAATAGAGCATATGCCCAATACGATTTTGTCCTTACCTTTTTCGTATCTAAAACAGTTTTTGAAATACGAGTTTTCAAAATATACCACTGACGTCACTTTAAAAGTCGAGTTTATCAGGATATAAAGAACAATTCACAGAATACAATGTGTATATATTCATAGAAACAGAATGTGAGGAGAAAATTAAATGTGTGTCCTGGAATGTAACAACTGATATCAACATTGTCATACATTATACCGTCTTTACTTCTTTCACATGACGAGTCCCGGTAACTCAGTCAGTAGATACCCGGGCTTTCAATCCAGGGGTTGTGAGTTCAAACCCCAGCTTGGTCAACATTCTTCCAGACGTTTTAAGGGGCTACAATTATAGGGTTTCTCAACAAGTTGAGTTTCTGCCTCTTCTTTATATTTCCAAATTGCAGACATATTATGACGAATCTGCAGCAGACGTCAGGGGCGTAGCTTTGCAATAATCAATGTGTTGGCCGTCTCGTGAGGAAATCAACATTGCGGACTCTGCGTAAAGTATCGACCCGGGTCAGCCTAAGCATGCCACACAGGCGTACCAGGATATACACTTTTCGACTCCTGTGGATTTTCTGTTTCATGAATCACTACTCTATCTACCCCCCCCCCCCCCCCCCGCCCCCCTTAGACGGAATGTGTCGGCCGTATCAGTCTGCGCGGACAGCGCAGGCTGATCTGGTCGATACATTACGCAGATGTGTACCTCCGCAGTTGCATTTTGGGGCATTTTTAGCGGTTTAGTTTAGTTTTTGAAAACATTGTACCATACACAGACATTTCTCCTAATGATCAATTTCATATTTTGTCACAAATGGTCGGATGATCAAATACTCTGTTTAAAGTAATTTTTCTGGGGTCAAGTGTCTTTATAAATGATAGTTCTTCTTCGTTATCATAACTTTTCATAATTGTTTTCATGCTTCATTCAAATATGAAATATTATACAATGTGCTACATGTACATTGCCCCTTTTTTTCTTTCGGTTTCAAACACTGCTTTCTGGAATTTCAACCCAAGTATATCTATGCAACACCGCCTTTAGAATAATGTAATAAACAATGTATGGATTTACAAGGATGGTGGAATGTTGAATGCGCTTATAAGTTAATTAAAAGAAGATCCATAATTAGTTTAAATGAACATTGATTTTACCCTTATGCTGTGCGATACTTTTGCTGGAGCCGTAAAAACTAAGTCGGTTATGACGCAGGCTATCGATCATGGAGCCATGAGTTCGAATTTCGGCTCGGCCATTCATTCCTTCAAGTGATAGACATATTTTTTTGTTTTATGTCTAGCGTCATATGTCTTTCACTGATTTGTTTAACCCTTTCCCACATACAACAAATCTGCAGCAGACGTCTGTTTGTGGGAAATAGTTAAAGGCTGTGTGGGAAGGGTCGTCAGTTGCCTGGGAAGGACGTTGCGTTAACCCTTTCCCTCATATAGACGCTTTCCGACGCCTCTGCAGCAGACGGCTTTTTGAAAACATAGTGACAAAAGTAGAAATTGCTCACAACGAGCAATTTCTCCTTTTGCCACAATGCTTTCCACTTTAATTCATAGGTTATCCACTCAATTATAGATATTTTCTATTTTATGACAAAATATGTTGAAAGTCGTCTGCTGCAGAATTTTTGTATGAGGGAAAGGGTTAAGAAATGGTGCACGATAGCCAAAAAAACGTATTTATATACGATATATATACGAGTTATCGGACTATTCGAGTTATTATCTGTTCACTGAACATACATAAACAGCCATCCTATGCAATTAGCTGTTATTAACAGTATGAAGCAGTATATGAGGGATACCGGAATTATGCTACATGAGGATTTCTTGTGCGAGAAAGCCAGCATAGAAAAACACACAAGTCGAATTAGCCGCTATGATATAACTGAAATACCGTTGAAAACAGCCTTATACTAAAATTAATGAATAGACTGTTCTTTTCAGATCGAAAGTCTTCTTTAATAAAGCTGTTGTCTTGTACTTGTATATAAATCATATAGCAAATATGTGTTAAACATTTTTAAAACCTATTTAACGAACAAGAGAGTACAGAAATAAATCTGTTTCCGTATACCTTTGGCCTGTAGCGTTATTTTATTGGAAAAACGAATTTTTTACTCTATTCATCTAAAAACCTTCTTTAGCAACCAAAATATGTGGCGATAACGGAAGCCATTGCACATTCAGACCAATGGCAAACTTTTCAACTGAAAGTTTCAACTTCATCAAATCGATCAATCAAAGTATCGTATTTTTGGATTACAATTTTGAGTTATTTTTTAAGAATTTAACGAGCCGGTTTTTGGTATGATTTATTTAATGGAAATAAAGAGTATCAACCAGAATACAACATTTATTTTATTTTAGTGAAAAATGGAAAAAGCCATAAAATAAAGGCGTAATGCCTTTCGCTTTGATTGAAATCTTTTCCCCCTATAATTTTGTGAAGTTATCTTATAATCTATAAACCCCTACGCGCGTTAATCACCCCTTTATCCGGCTTGTGTTTTATAATGTCGTAATCACTGTTTGAGTTGTTGGTATGATTTATTATGAGTTTAACGCTGCTTACAACGGTTTTTCACTTACATCACAGCGGTCAATTCACCTACAAATGAGCCGTCCCTCGAGAAAAACCAACAATGTAGACTCTGCGTAAAGTATCGACCCGGATCAGCCTAAGCATGCCACGCAGGCTTACCTGGACCGACACTGTTCGTATCCTGTGGATTTTCTGTTTCAGGAATAACTACTGTATACATCTATCCCCCTAAGGCGGAATGTGTCGGCCGGATCAGTCTGCGCGGACAGCGCAGGCTGATCTGGTCGATACATTACGCAGATATATTGATATGAGCCGTCCCTCGAGAAAAACCAACAATGTAGACTCTGCGTAAAGTATCGACCCGGATCAGCCTAGGCATGTCGCGAAGGCTAACCCCGACAGACACTTTTCGCCTCCTGTGGATTTTCAGTTTCAGAAATTGTTGCTCTATCCCCATAAGACGGAATGTGTCGGCCCGGAATAGCCTAGGTGGACTGTGCAGGCTGATCTGGATTGATAAATTACGCAGAGACCATAATGTTGGTTTTCTCGTGGATCGGCTCAAATGTATTTCCTGACTTTTGCGCACTGGTCAATACTTCACACAACATTCTTCCCGGGCAACTTGCTACATTTCCATCTTTCCTCATAGTCTTTTAAATTAAGCCCAGTGTTGGAAGTCGAATGTGGTAAGTTACTTTGGTTTTTGATAAGCATTCGAAAGAATGAGTGGTTTAGCTAAAACTCTAACCCATAAACTCTGGAACGACTGCCGTAGTCGTTACCGACTTACATGTGGCTATCGTTGACCTATATTTAGGTTGTAATCTGGTCGATTAATAATTACAGTGGACTCGCGATATCTCGAATATGTTGTTTATCTCGAGCTCGAATATGTTGTTTATCTCGAACTCGAATATGTTGTTTATTTCGAACCAATTTATGGAACAGATCTGTCGTTTTGTAAACAAGTTGACAATCATCAGAAATGCTGATGTGCTGTTTTTGTAATATGATTTTATCAGTGATTTTCTTTTCATAATAACTATTTAAGTACGAAACTGAACAAAACCCACAAATTATTTGAGTATAACTCGAGGGATTTCTCGAACATGTCGATAACTCGAAGTAATGAATGGGTCCCATTCGAGATATCGCAAGTCCATTGAGTTTTACAGCTCGCCTGACACTATCCGAAATTATAAAACGCTTAAAACGTGCTCAGTGCTTAGAAATGAACTCCATGCTTCAAATAAGGCTTCTGATTTATCAATTTGGAGAACGAATTTGCTTCTGGCCATTCATATACTTGAGCACAAATTCTGAGCAAAGATTTAACGTTTATAGTTTTAGACCCTGATCTCGTTGTGCTCATGCCGTCCGCGCTGCGTCCTTACATTCGATTGTAAAACATGCAAACAATAAGACACACTTTGATGGCTTGATATGATTTATAAAGGCTTATTGTATGTTTTTGTGTTAACATGTGCACAAATACGTATCTTGCCAAATCAATGAGGCTTGAAAAATAAGTTTCGAGTTTCTAAATCGGGAAAAATGACAGACTTGTTTGTACTTGTTCTTATAAAACAACTGAGAAAAGACATAAAACGAGTGCAATGAGAGTAGTACGATTGATCTATTCTATGGAACGTTCAATCATAATTTAGCCGTGACGTAGGAAAACAACTGCCCTGACTGAAATGATTTACTTGTGTGGTGCTTTCTACATTTACCCCAAATTATATCACGGCGTTTCCTGGATAAATTACCAGTACTACTGGTCCATTTATCCTGACACCAGCGAGTCAGTCGTAATGCTAACCCCAAACGTTTCGGTACCAAGGATGGATTTACATAACAATCATTTTAAAAGTATCATGTAAGTTCTGACCCACAACCTCCCGCACCCGAAGCGGACGCTATACCACTTCAACACCAAGGCGGTATCTCTGGAAAATTAAGCTCTAGATCAGATATAGCGTCCTTACCGTCTGTTCAACTTCTAAAGCCATTCATTTTATCAAACAGTAAAACTTGTTTTTATTGTATTTCGTCGAGTCTCGATAGCTCAGTAGGTAACTACGAGGACCACCAATCCAGGAGTAGTGAGTTCGAATCTCCGGTTTTGTAAGCATCTAGAGAAATGGTTCATCAGACAAAATGAATGTAAACTATAGAAATGGGTTTAGAAATCATCCGGGATCGAGTGTTTAGCTGGGGGATTCCTATGAATGATGAATATATGCCGTCCCGCGAGAAAGAAAACCATCATTATGACCTCTGCGTTATGTATCGAACCAGATCAGCCTGCGCAGTCCGCGCAGACTGATCCTCCCCATATTCCGTCTCAGGAGGAAATGATTCCTGAAGCAGAATATCCACAGGAGGCGAAAAGTGTCTATCCGGGTAAGCCTGCACGGCATGCTTAGGCTGATCCGGGTCGATACTTAAGGCAGAGTCCACAATGTTGGTTTTCTCGCGGAACGGCTCAAATCAATATCTGCGTAATGTATCGACCAGATCAGCCTGCGCTGTCCGCGCAGACTGATCCGGCCGACACATTCCGTCTAAGGGGGGGATAGATAGAGTAGTGATTCCTGAAACAGAAAATCCACAGGAGGTGAAAAGTGTCTGTCCGGGTTAGCCTGCGCGATATGCTAAGGCTGATCCGGGTCGATACTTAAGGCAGAGTCCACAATGTTTGTTTTCTTGCGGGACGGCTCATATATGTTTTGCAACCATGATATCACTGACTTGGACCACATCGTGCGGAGAGAAGTAAATTAATCATTTTGAACACTCGCAATAGGATTCTAATGTGCTCTTACGGCAAGAAATTACTTCGATTAGAAAAGAAAAACCTGTCGTCTGTCCTATTGCAATCTGTCAGTGCTGTCCTATTGCAATCTGTCAGTGCTGTCCAAACGGGATCTCTGTTATCAGTTAACACTTTCCCACATACAATAAATCTGCAGGAGACGATTTTAAAAACAACAAGGTGAAAATATGGAGATGCTCTATAAATAAAAATATAAATATTTAATAGAGTTGAAAACATTGTAATACATGGGGATATTTGCTCTCGATGAGCAATTTCTGCTTTTGTAATAATTATTTAAAAAGTCGTCTACTACAGATGCGTCAGAATGCGTCTGAAATTGGGAAAGGTTTAAAAACACTTTTACTTTAAAAAGGAACTCTACGACATTCCTGGTGAGCTAAACGTATCCATTCTAAATTTCTTACACTTCGCACAAAATTAAAAAAAGTGTGCTCATGTTTGAACACACATCCTGAAGATATTTGCAATCAGTGTAAATGTAGATCACTCTTGACCGTTCATTACTGATGATGGAAGTCGAAATTCATGGAAATGTTATGGGTTAAAACTGTTAAATATGCAATTAAGAAAACAGTAGTAGATATATAGTTTGGAAAGGGTCGTTGCTTGTCACGAATAATAATTTCATTTTCTAACAACACTTCATTCATGGAGCTGCGTTTAACGTAAGCCGACCTAACAAACATTCGCGATCGGTGTACATCCAGATCAGCCAGCGCCTCCTTGCAACCTGATATAGAATTGCACTGTTCGCCAATTAGTCACAGAATGTTGTTACAAACTTCTGTCAAAAGCAGTATTCATTTTGGTCCTTTAGCATGGATGGTATTTTAAAGGTATTTTACACACACGTGTAAAACTTACGCTAAGGTTGGTTTTCCTGGAGCACCGCTTTGTTTGATATCAGTCGTTAATCTGATACGTTTAAGTCTTTTCACTGCCCGAATTTCACAAAGTGGACTCTTCCATGTTGAAAATTGGACCACTGCATGTTTCGACCAACAGGAAATTTGGTAAAATATAATGTCTAAGTGGAAATCTGCATTGTTTGCAAAAGCCTTTAACCCTTTTCTTCATATATACGCTTTCTGGTGCCTCTGCAGCAGACGGCTTTTTGAAAACATAGTGACAAAAGAAGAAATTTCTCAAAACGAGCAATTTCTCCTTCTGCCACAATATTTTCCACTTTTAGTCATAGGTTATCCATCCAATTACAGAGATTTTACATTTTTTGACAAAATATGTTCAAAGTCGTCTGCTGTAGAATTGTCGTATGAGGGAAAGGTTTAATTGCCTTTGACAACAGAACGGTTAATTTCTTCTTTGTCCTCAATGTATTAAAAACTCTTCCGTCTGCAGACATAAAAATAAGGCCTCAATTATCGTCTGTATCAAGGAAGAGAGACAGATTAGTCTGTAATCCGTGTAAGACCTCAGTTTGAAGTGTTAACTCTTTCCCCCCTGTTGCAGGCGCATTTTTACACATCCGCAGACGACGACGTTTGAAGACAATTGTGCCTAAAATAGAAATTGCACTTTATTTTAATTTCAAACCTATTCAAAACTTTTATTTACAGAGATTTTCCATATTTTTTATCTAGATGTATTTAAAAAAAATAGTCTAGCACAGATTTTATGTATGTGGGAAAGGGTTAAATGCGTTTGTTGATGTATGAGTCCATTATTTCTATGAGTGAATGACATTTAAATTGATGTTTTAGCGGACGGTCCCTGGTAACACTAAAATGTTCTCTCTTCAAACGTAAGCCAAACCTAAACTAGGAATAGAAATAAAAAATATCTCGTCTGATAATGCATTTAGATTCGTTTGATTCTGCATTTATTTTGCAATGTTTTCATTAGACTGGAGTCAGTCCCTGATTGAAACATTGACCATTTCCCACATATAGACGCTTTTCCTGACGCATTTGCAGTAGACGCCTTTTGAAAACGTTGTGACAAAAGGAGAACTCGCTCATAATAATCAATTTCTCCATTTGTCACTTTGTTTTCAACTTTATTCAATATGTGTTCTTTCATTTATTTAGATTTTCTATAGTTTTCTCTGGTAATTTTCAATGTCGCCTGCTGCAGAATTGTCATATGTGGGAAAGGGTTAATGCAATATCAGCATTAAACTACTTCATTCTCTTTAAAAGTTGTACAGTAGACTTCAATTCATTCCTGTACATTCAATTTAGGTTCTGAGAAATGTAAATTTATTTGTGTAGATTTTGATAAAATGTAGATTTCTTCAATAGTTAAATGAATGTAATGGTTTCATGTTTATGTTAAATTTTTAAATATATAAAAATATGAACATATACTTTAAGTCCACTTAGAATAAACCATTTTATAGTAAGGAGTATTTGGTTCAGCCAGTAAAAGGGAAATATAATTTGCATAGACTGAAGACACGCTATAGCCTTCAATGTCGGTCTGTGTTTAATTTTAGTCCGAGGTTCATCTTTTGCATACAAAACAACTAGAGCTGTAATCCCATCCCCGTCACGGGGAGAAAATAAGAAGCATATCACGAGATTTGGATCAGTTAAATGAACAGACTGTTACCTGTCTAATAATCCGCCTTCTTATCTTAAATTAGGATGAATTATAATTGATCACTGATTAAATGTGATTTCCCAAGAATTCCATTACTCACGAGTTAAGAATTCCATATCGCATGACAATGCTTGTATCCGTTCTAATATACCCATTACGTATTTCTTTATATGTCACACGTGTAATATAACATGACCGAATCACTATTTTTGTATTCATCCGCAAATGTTTACAAAATGTCTGAAAACGTGTATCTGCGGTAAACACAAACGTCACGATAGATGGACGAGGTAAAATGGACCATTATCGGTCATAATCTTTTCTCTTTTTTGTGTGATTTAAGTATTACATGTTGGGACTATTTCCTTACAGCGAAAAACCGATTTTCCTTTTGTGTTTCGTCATGTGATGAAAAGAAAGGCTCGCTTAATACCAAATTTTTTGAACTGGTTTAATAAAACTTTATATGAAATGACAACTCATGTCTGATCCTATATTCAAAAGATTAAATATGTGAGACGTGTCTAGCGATGTGGGTTCTTAATGTATCTGCACGGCATCGTCACAGTCTTCACTGACCGCTAGATTAACGCCGATTTAAATTTATATTAACTTGTTACGGAGAGTCAATAGGACCCCAGCAATATATCGGTGTGTTTCCTGGGTAAGTTTCAATTTATCCTGACACCACCCAGTCAGTCCTAATGCTAACTCAATAATCCTGATCGCAGGAGGGCAGCCAATTGTTAGAGTCTTTGGTGTGACCCCGCCAGGGATCGAACCCCAAAATTCCCGCACCCGAGGCGGACGGTCTACCATTACACCAACGAGGCGGTCTTTAATTTTTCAGAAAGAGGGAATGTTTTAGACTGATATCAATTTTCAACGACACAGGTGAAAGACAGTCGGCCAGTCGTGTCAGGCTCTCGTAACAACGGTCCCGGATTCGAATCACATGAGGGGTGGGATCTACCCTTCATATTTTTTCAATCAAACTGTGCGAGTACTGGTCAAGTATTCGGGAAGCAGAATTAAAAGCTGAAAAACTCTTTGGCAACCGTTGTAAAATTAAGTGATTCAAACTTAACTTAAAATGTTCCACGGATTGAAATATTAATATTTCGTGTTCCCACTTAAATACCGTCCAAATTAACCTCGTGCCTTTAAGCTTATGCCAGACATGAACATAATTTGGAATGCCAGAACATCTTTAACGTTTAAACCAATCAGTAAAAGTTAGACATTTAACTGCCTTCTCACGTCTTGTATTTATCATAAAACTCTCGTTGGATGTTTGGTTTCTTATCTTTAATTCATGTCACTAACTTGTTCATCCTTAACATTTTGATATCAATATGTTATGGACCGATAAACTAATTTTCTACTCACTCGAAATTGAATGACTGCCGATCGATGCCAACAGTGCATTGCATTAACTCTTTCAGCGCCGAATTGTTAAAAGTAGTCTGTTCCATGTTCAAATTCGGGCGTCTCCATTTCTCATGTAATAACAGTTTTATAACTAAAAGACAAACGATGCTGATTTCAGGTGAGACAGCTCATTACGAGCTGACTCACCTGAATCAGTATTGTTTGCAAAAACCTCAATATTGCCTTTGGCGCTGAAAGAGTTAACTGGACCTGACATTAGCAGATCCGCCAATCAATTTAATTAAGTGGCTTTGCTTCCTTTAGCTGAACGCTCTACAAGAATACACATGTGCAGATTAATCTTGGTCTAGTCTCCTTATGAGTACACTTCACGACGAAAATCGTGCAAAATTCTCCCTTTCCAAAAATGTTTTTCTTAAGTGTCTTAGAATGAAAAATTATTTCTGTCTTTTTTTTTCAAATATTTGTTTAATTTATTATTATTGTTCGTTGTTTTCAATTTAGACGATTTGAAAACGTCATATCAGGAAAAGGGTTAACCATTTCGCTTCCATAGGCAATTGAAGGCTTTTGCACACAATGCAGATTCAGGTGAGAAAACTCGAAAAGAGCTGCCTTTCCTAAAATCTTTGCCACCTAGACATTAACTTTTACTAAATTTGCTGCTGGATGAAAACTGGAATGGTCCATTTCTCCCCATGGAAGAGTAGACTTTGTTAAATTCAGCTATGCGCGAGTTAAGCATAAATGATTAAAGGAAATGTGTACTTGTCTAAGAATCTCATGCAATGCATGTTACTGCTAAAATTAATCAGTGTTTTGTTTGCCTGAGTCAACCCAGATCCCCTAACTTCGTTATTACGTTATTTACGTTATTTAAATGCTGTCTCTGAAAATATGTTGTATATTTAACCCTTTTCCTCATATAGACGCTTTCTGACGCCTCTGCTGCAGACGGCTTTTTGAAGACAAAGTGACAAAAGAAGAAATTGCACAAAACGTGCAATTTCTCCTTTTGCCACAATGTTTTCCACTTTTTGTCATAGGTTATCCATTCAATTATGGAGATTTTCTATGTTTTGACGAAAAACGTTCACAGTCGTCTGCTGCAGAATTTTTCGTATGAGGGAAAGGGTTAACAAACAACACATGGTCGCTTCTGCAGCAGACAACATTTGAAAAAAAAAATTGTTAACAAATAGGTTGAAGCTACTCATGTTTTTATGTTATTTTTCTGCAAAATGTTAATCATTTTGTAATTAATTAGATTGTTGAATGTATTTTCAAGCCGCGTCTTGCGACTAGATGACGAACCGGAAAGATCCACATAGTGAATTTTCCCCTGCATTTTAAGATTTTTTATTTCTGGGGTGAAAAAATGGCTGCCACTTTCAGTCCTTTTAGTCACTTGAGCATGGAGTACGTTTCTCTGAGATTGGGTCAAACCAATATCAGCCAAACATTCTCCAAATTCACATTTTATATGTGTCCGAATTTTCGAACTCGGTGCTCCCGTTGAGCATGGAGAACGTTTTTAACCCTTTCCCTCATATAGACGCTTTCTGACGCCTCTGCAGCAGACGGCTTTTTGAAAACATTGTGACAAAAGAAGAAATTGCACAAAACGTGCAATTTCTCCTTTTGCAACAATGTTTTCCACTTTTTGTCATAGGTTATCCATTCAATTATAGAGATTTTCTATGTTTTGACAACATATGTTCAAAGTCGTCTGCTGCAGAATTGTCGTATGAGGGAAAGGGTTAATAGTGTTATGGGCTGGGTTATCAGATGTCGCGAGTTTCTGACTATAGGAACTCGTGTGACGGGGGTCTGTTTTAGAAAAGTCGAAATCATACTAACACTGTTAACCTTTTAACGCCTCCATTTTTCACGTAAGAAGAGTTTTGGGATATTTTGATAACTAAAATGCAAACAGTGCTGATTTCAGGTGTGACAGTTCGTTACAAGCTGACTCAACTTAATCTGCATTGTTTGCAAAAAAAACTCAATATCGTCATTGGTTCTAAAATAGTTAGAGTATTGGCTTCGATCCGATTCTGCACAATCGTGTGTACTAGTCCTCATTGTTATATCCCTATATAATATATATATCGATGTGTAACAATAAAACACTCCATTTTAAATGCGTAAGAAAGGCCGATGATGATTAGCCCGGTTGAAGAAATTCGGCAGGTAAAGGGTTAAAGCAGGGATGTGGTCATAAGTCAAGTTAAGTTAGAGCGTCCCAACACTCAGACAATATTTGCATAAACCAAAGATAAATATTGTTAATTTATCGTACAGTTCGTTCCTATTTTCTCCTAAATTCATATTTCCCTTCTTTAATCAAAGACAGACTGCATAAATACGACCATCCGAAAATGGGGTCTAGAGTGCAGCAGACGACTTTGATAACATCTTACCCTACATTTTCAAACATCTCTTTAACCCTTTCCCTCGTACGACAATTCTGCAGCAGACGACTTTGAACATATTTTGTCAAAAAATAGAAAATCTCTATAATTGAATGGATAACCTATGACTAAAAGTAGAAAACATTGTGGCAAAAGAAGAAATTGCTCGTTTTGAGCAATTTCTTCTTTTGTCACTATGTTTTCAAAAGCCGTCTGCTGCAGAGGCGTCAGAAAGCGTCTATATGAAGGAAAGGGTTCAACAAGAGTATATGCATTGATATAATAATTGAGTTGAGATCATTGTGATAAAAGGAGGGATCACTCATCATGACCAATTTCTTCCTTTGCTTCATAACTGTCAAAAGTCGTCTGGTGCAGATTCCTCAAAATGCACCGACACGTCGGATTTTGTTGTTGTTGTTGTTGTTGTTGTAGTTGTTTTTTTCATCGTAAACTTCTTCAAGCACACTGTTCTCTTCCAAATGGAATACATTATTATATCCTTTCACTCATGCAGTGAAGTTTGACGCATTTGCAGCTGACGACTTTGGAAATACACTGTGACAATACTTTGAGAAATAATTGTCTCTAGAATTCATCAAATCTCCTCAATGAATAAATACTATAACTGTTTGCCATAACATCTATACATGTGTTGTATCTAGCAACGGTAATACGAGAGAGAGATCGAAATGTTGCACATGCATCAGAGCTTATATGACTGCATTGTGTAAAGAGTCAAGCTATCTTAGCTTACTGCGGCGCGATAAGACTGAGACATTAACTGTATAAGAAACAGAACGTTTTTGTTGGTGTTTTCCCGTGTTTACTTATTACCATTAATCATATTTGACTGCATCAACCCCATCTGTCTGAGGGTCGGGCTTATCGCAATTCATCTCACTTCGCTACGGTCAAACGCAAATGGTCAATGCTCACTCTTTACCCTTTACATCTTCCACATGCTGGAGGCCTTATTTGATAATACAGTAGTAGTAGTAGTAGTAGTAGTAGTAGTAGTAGTAGTAGTAGTAGTAGTAGTAGTAGTAGTAGTAGTAGTAGTAGTAGTAGTAGTAGTGCTAATAGTATAAGTATTAGTAGCAGTAGTAGTAGTTGTAGTAGGAGTAGTAATAGTGGTAGAAGTAGTAGTAGAAGTAGTAGTTGAAGACGTAGTAGTAGTAGAAGTAGTAGTAGAAGTAGTAGTAGTAGTATAAGTAGTAGTAGTAGAAGTAGTAGTAGAAGTAGTAGCAATAGTAGTAGTTGTAGTAGGAGTAGTAATAGTGGTAGAAGTAGTAGTAGAAGTAGTAGTTGAAGACGTAGTAGTAGTAGAAGTAGTAGTAGAAGTAGTAGTAGTAGTAGTAGTAGAAGTAGCAATAGTGGTAGTATTAGTGGAAGTAGAAGAAAGTAGTTGTAGTAGTAGTAGTAGTAGTATCAGTAGTAGCAGCAGTAGTAGTAGTAGTTGTAGTAGTATATGTAGAAGTAGTAGTAGTTGTAGTAGTAGTTGTAGAAGTAGTAGTAGTAGTAGTAGTAGTAGTAGTAGTAGTAGTAGTAGTAGTAGTAGTAGTAGTAGTAGTAGTAGTAGTAGTAATAGTAGAAGTAGTAGTAGTAGTAGTAGTAGTAGTAGTAGTAGTAGTAGTAGTAGTAGAAGGAGTAGTAATAGTAGTAATAATAATAATAGTAGTAGTAGTAGTAGTAGTAGTATGTCTCAACATTTTACAGACATATCTCTATTCTAATTCAGAGAGATATTTGTTCAAGAGCAATCGCTCGAATCCCAACAGTGATCATATATTTGAATGCAAACGTCTCAAGTTTAAAGAGATATTTCTCCCCTCTAGGTAGAGAACTTTTTATTGACAAAAAAGGAGCGGAACGGTTTGCCAGGGTAAGAGTTATGCGGAAGGACTGAAATATGTATCGACCTTCAGCGGCCTAATGACTGGTAATTTATCATCAGTAAGATATCATCGGTATCCCATCATCACCGATCTTTAATGTGTGCAGGAAGGAGTTTTAACATGCATGTTCATTGGGCATGAGGTTTATCTTTATTCTTAATGAATGATCAAAATGATGATAGTCGCGATGAGATAGGTTTTAATACTTATGGTAAAGATGATGATGAAGATGATCATGATGCTGCTGATGCTGCTGATACTGCTGCTGATGATGAAGATTATGAGCAAAATGGTTTTGCGGATGAAATTATCTAAAGCATTATTATGATGCTGCTGCTGTTGATGATGATGATGATGATGATGATGATGGTGATGTCATGCTGCTGCTGCTACTGCTGCTGCCGATGATGATGATGTTGATGATTATGCTGCTGCTGATGCTCCTGATGCTGATGGTATTGAGAAATATGATATTGCGGATGAAAATATCTAAAGCATGAATTCAACAGAAAATTACTTATCTTTTTATCACATTTGGACATATCTGCAACCGACTTTTGAAAACAAAAAGGTGGATATGCTCATATTGACCTACTATTTTCTCCTTTTAGCATAGTGTTTTGAACTCAATTCAAAATACATGCACACTACATCTGAGCCGTCCCATGACAAAACCAACAGTATGGCCTCTGCGTAATGTATCGACCCAGATCAGCCTGCGCAGTCCGCGCAGACTGATCCGGGTCGACACATTCCGTCTCAGGGGTATAGAGGTATTGAGTAATGATTCCTGAAACAAAAAATCCACAGGAGGCGAAAAGTGTTTATCCGGGTAAGCCTGCGCAGCGTGCTAAGGCTGATCCGGTGGATACTTTACGCAGAGTCCACAATGTTGGTTTTCTCAAGGGACGGCTCATCTATCATATATATAGACAGTTTCCATCTTTTGCCTCGTGTATCAAAGTCGCCTTCTACAAAGTGTGCTGCATGCTGGAAAGGTGTTACGTGTTGAGAATATCGAGGATCAGGGTTATACCATAAAGGAAGTAGACATTAAACATGTAACATGTACTCGGCATGATTTTAATTTCAAAGACATGCTCTGAAAACCTGGAGTCCCGGAATCAAGGAACCTTGCTTTTATCTGATCATCTATTAGTTACTTCGACCCTTTGACTCGAATAGACTTCTATGTTGATCTAGACGTTTTAAAAAAAAACTTTGACTACAGGAACCGTGTTCGTAATAGCAACGGTAATACGAGAGAGAGATCGAAATGTTGCACATGCATCAGAGCTTATATGACTGCATTGTGTAAAGAGTCAAGCTATCTTAGCTTACTGCGGCGCGATAAGACTGAGACATTAACTGTATAAGAAACAGAACGTTTTTGTTGGTGTTTTCCCGTGTTTACTTATTACCATTAATCATATTTGACTGCATCAACCCCATCTGTCTGAGGGTCGGGCTTATCGCAATTCATCTCACTTCGCTACGGTCAAACGCAAATGGTCAATGCTCACTCTTTACCCTTTACATCTTCCACATGCTGGAGGCCTTATTTGATAATACAGTAGTAGTAGTAGTAGTAGTAGTAGTAGTAGTAGTAGTAGTAGTAGTAGTAGTAGTAGTAGTAGTAGTAGTAGTAGTAGTAGTAGTAGTGCTAATAGTATAAGTATTAGTAGCAGTAGTAGTAGTTGTAGTAGGAGTAGTAATAGTGGTAGAAGTAGTAGTAGAAGTAGTAGTTGAAGACGTAGTAGTAGTAGAAGTAGTAGTAGAAGTAGTAGTAGTAGTATAAGTAGTAGTAGTAGAAGTAGTAGTAGAAGTAGTAGCAATAGTAGTAGTTGTAGTAGGAGTAGTAATAGTGGTAGAAGTAGTAGTAGAAGTAGTAGTTGAAGACGTAGTAGTAGTAGAAGTAGTAGTAGAAGTAGTAGTAGTAGTAGTAGTAGAAGTAGCAATAGTGGTAGTATTAGTGGAAGTAGAAGAAAGTAGTTGTAGTAGTAGTAGTAGTAGTATCAGTAGTAGCAGCAGTAGTAGTAGTAGTTGTAGTAGTATATGTAGAAGTAGTAGTAGTTGTAGTAGTAGTTGTAGAAGTAGTAGTAGTAGTAGTAGTAGTAGTAGTAGTAGTAGTAGTAGTAGTAGTAGTAGTAGTAGTAGTAGTAGTAGTAGTAGTAGAAGTAGTAGTAGTAGTAGTAGTAGTAGTAGTAGTAGTAGTAGTAGTAGTAGAAGGAGTAGTAATAGTAGTAATAATAATAATAGTAGTAGTAGTAGTAGTAGTAGTATGTCTCAACATTTTACAGACATATCTCTATTCTAATTCAGAGAGATATTTGTTCAAGAGCAATCGCTCGAATCCCAACAGTGATCATATATTTGAATGCAAACGTCTCAAGTTTAAAGAGATATTTCTCCCCTCTAGGTAGAGAACTTTTTATTGACAAAAAAGGAGCGGAACGGTTTGCCAGGGTAAGAGTTATGCGGAAGGACTGAAATATGTATCGACCTTCAGCGGCCTAATGACTGGTAATTTATCATCAGTAAGATATCATCGGTATCCCATCATCACCGATCTTTAATGTGTGCAGGAAGGAGTTTTAACATGCATGTTCATTGGGCATGAGGTTTATCTTTATTCTTAATGAATGATCAAAATGATGATAGTCGCGATGAGATAGGTTTTAATACTTATGGTAAAGATGATGATGAAGATGATCATGATGCTGCTGATGCTGCTGATACTGCTGCTGATGATGAAGATTATGAGCAAAATGGTTTTGCGGATGAAATTATCTAAAGCATTATTATGATGCTGCTGCTGTTGATGATGATGATGATGATGATGATGATGGTGATGTCATGCTGCTGCTGCTACTGCTGCTGCCGATGATGATGATGTTGATGATTATGCTGCTGCTGATGCTCCTGATGCTGATGGTATTGAGAAATATGATATTGCGGATGAAAATATCTAAAGCATGAATTCAACAGAAAATTACTTATCTTTTTATCACATTTGGACATATCTGCAACCGACTTTTGAAAACAAAAAGGTGGATATGCTCATATTGACCTACTATTTTCTCCTTTTAGCATAGTGTTTTGAACTCAATTCAAAATACATGCACACTACATCTGAGCCGTCCCATGACAAAACCAACAGTATGGCCTCTGCGTAATGTATCGACCCAGATCAGCCTGCGCAGTCCGCGCAGACTGATCCGGGTCGACACATTCCGTCTCAGGGGTATAGAGGTATTGAGTAATGATTCCTGAAACAAAAAATCCACAGGAGGCGAAAAGTGTTTATCCGGGTAAGCCTGCGCAGCGTGCTAAGGCTGATCCGGTGGATACTTTACGCAGAGTCCACAATGTTGGTTTTCTCAAGGGACGGCTCATCTATCATATATATAGACAGTTTCCATCTTTTGCCTCGTGTATCAAAGTCGCCTTCTACAAAGTGTGCTGCATGCTGGAAAGGTGTTACGTGTTGAGAATATCGAGGATCAGGGTTATACCATAAAGGAAGTAGACATTAAACATGTAACATGTACTCGGCATGATTTTAATTTCAAAGACATGCTCTGAAAACCTGGAGTCCCGGAATCAAGGAACCTTGCTTTTATCTGATCATCTATTAGTTACTTCGACCCTTTGACTCGAATAGACTTCTATGTTGATCTAGACGTTTTAAAAAAAAACTTTGACTACAGGAACCGTGTTCGTAAAGCCTGTGCCTTCAATTAAGAGCCAAGCCCGTCGGTGTAAACTCATCATTGATACCTTGATTATGTGGTATTTCAAGAATTAACTTTCAACTCTTCCAACTGCAAAGCTAAACAAACAAACAAACCCATTTTAGACATGTAGCACTGAACTGTTTACTTATTCACAGAAAAGAATAGACATGTAATTGTTGATCAAGATGCTCGTCTCAATACCAAACACGAACTGTTGTTCAACGTTATTTAAAGGAAATGTTTGATGCAAAGGTGTAATATTTGAGATTGTTGTTATCGTGTAATAGCAAACGATCAAAGCAATGCATTTCCGATGATCAGACACAGGCAATGCCATAGAAGCAATCCGAAACATTTGCTTTGTATTTCCATGATAATTGATAAATGCTTTCGTTATTTAAACATTAACCGCGTCTGAAGAGAAATGGCTCGATGGCATTTATTCCGGGTTTATCAATTTCGGGTTCTGTTGTGCCCAGTAGAAAGGCTAAGTTATATTACATATCAAGAACGGGATCACACAGATTGATATGGGAATGCAACCCTACTTTTTCCCCGAGGTTACATATGGGTCAATGCAGTATGAAGACGGACAATGAAGGACATGAAGATCCCTCCACCAATCGCTAGACGGGGTTCAAGTATAAGCGAGCTGTTTGACTATGAAGAGATTTTTCGTTTGCACAGTGTCTGCTGCGTGTTCTCATATTAATTTTAATGAGTCGTTCGCTGTGTCAAATATCTAGAAATGTATCCAGCTAGTTAGGTTTAATCCTTTTGCTCATATAACGAAACTCAGCAGTCGACTTTGTCGTTTCTAGGAAAGTATGGTTAAGTTGCTAATAAATGAAAGGAGAACTATTGAATATAATTGAAAACAATGTAGCCAAAAATTGAAATTGTTCATTGTGTACACAATCTTCTTTGCATTAATGTTGTTAAACGTCGTCTGCTGCAGATGCATCAGAAATTAGCCAGCGTGTGGGAACAGCGTTATCGACCATACACCTGTATGGGATCTTACAACAGGGTTAGCGACCATACACCTGTATGGAATCTTACAACAGGGTTAGCGACCATACACCTGTATGGAATCTTACAACAGGGTTAGCTACCATACACCTGTATGGAATCTTACAACAGGTTTAGCGAGTATGGGATCTTACAACAGGGTTAGCGACCATACACCTGTATGGAATCTTACAACAGGGTTAGCGACCATACACCTGTATGGAATCTTACAACAGGGTTAGCGACCATACACCTGTATGGAATCTTACAACAGGGTTAGCGACCATACACCTGTATGGAATCTTACAACAGGGTTATCGACCATACACCTGTATGGAATCTTACAACAGGTTTAGCGAGTATGGAATCTTACAACAGGGTTAGCGACCATACACCTGTATGGGATCTTACAACAGGGTCAACGACCATACACCTGTATGGGATCTTACAACAGAGTTAGCGACCTTACACCTGTATGGAATCTTACAACAGGGTTAGCGACCATACACCTGTATGGAATCTTACAACAGGGTTAGCGACCATACTCCTGTATGGGATCTTACAACAGGGTTAGCGACCATACTCCTGTATGGGATCTTACAACAGGGTTAGCGACCATACTCCTGTATGAGATCTTACAACAGGGTTATCGACCATACTCCTGTATGGGATTTTACAACAGGGTTAGCGACCATACACCTGTATGGAATCTTACAACAGGGTTATCGACCATACACCTGTATGGGATCTTACAACAGGGTTAGCGACCATACTCCTGTATGGGATCTTATAACAGGGTTAGCGACCATACTCCTGTATGAGATCTTACAACAGGGTTAGCGACCATACACCTGTATGGAATCGTACAACAGGGTTAGCGACCATACACCTGTATGGGATCTTACAACAGGGTTAGCGACCATACACCTGTATGGGATCTTACAACAGGGTTAGCGACCATACACCTGTATGGAATCTTACAACAGGGTTAGCGACCATACTCCTGTATGGGATTTTACAACAGGGTTTGCGACCATACACCTGTATGGAATCTTGCAACAGGGTTATCGACCATACACCTGTATGGAATCTTACAACAGGGTTAGCGACCATACTCCTGTATGGGATTTTACAACAGGGTTAGCGACCATACACCTGTATGGAATCTTACAACAGGGTTATCGACCATACACCTGTATGGGATCTTACAACAGGGTTAGCAACCATACTCCTGTATGGGATCTTACAACAGGGTTAGTGACCATACTCCTGTATGAGATCTTACAACAGGGTTAGCGACCATACTCCTGTATGAGATCTTACAAGAGGGTTATCGACCATACTCCTGTATGGGATTTTACAACAGGGTTATCGACCATACACCTGTATGGAATCTTACAACAGGGTTAGCGACCATACTCCTGTATGGGATTTTACAACATCCTGGTAATCCTAGTTTTAACTCTTTTATTGCCGAATTTCACAAAGACGACTCTTCCATGTTGAGAATTGAACCACTCCAATTTTGTCCAACAGGAAATTTGGTAAAATTTAATGTCTTAGCGACAAACAATGCACATTTTAGGAGTGACTTGAATCTGCATTGCTTGTAATAGCACTGAAATGCCTTTGGTAGCGAAAGAGGTAAAACTCTTCCACTTGCAGACCCATTTTGACGCATATTCAGAACGCTGTGGCCAAAGGAGTACTTGCTCATAAAGAGCAAGTTCTCCTTGGATTACCATGTTATCAACTCTTTGAATAATTGCACTTTCATATATGACCATTTTCCATGGTGTTGGCTCTGTGTTTTCAAAGTTGTCTGCTGCACTATTGTTGTATTTGGAAAAAGGGGGATTGATAAAGGCGTCCTTTTGATACTCTCTATCAAGTTTTGCCAAGCACATGTTTTTCGTCGAATCAAAGGACGCCATCTTGTGTGTAGCCAATACGTTAAATGTAGTTATCTGTCGTCTGCATCGTACATTTATTAATTTGTTTTAGAGATAAACATGCCAAGAACTATTTAGTAAAAAAAAGAAAATTGGAAAATCCAACCTCAAAAACTCAAAATCATGTCTAAAGCGAAGCGATTCTTCAAACGAAACGCCCGGTGACTGCAGGTCTGAAAGCTTCTGATTTAATAACTCTATGATCCAAATTGTTTTTGTATGTGGGAATCTTTTTAAACTAGGAAAACACGCTCTTTAATTTGATTTGCTGGTACACTTATATCCCATTAGGGCTGCATAACATGGTACCCTGTTTATTGAAAGTATGTACAGCCTTGTACAGAAATGCGTAATTATTGATTGGTTTAGTATTATCCCATATACAACAATTATGCAGCAGAATCTTTAAAAACATATGGGCACAAACATAGAAAAGCTCTATAAATGGGATTATAACTATTGAATAGAGTTGAAAACATTGTGGCAAAGGGAGATATTGCTCATCCTTGGCAATTTCTCCTTTTGCCACAATGTTTTCAAAAGAGGCTTAATGCAGATGCGCCAGAAAGCGTCTGTATGTGATGCAAAGGATTCTGCATACGACTTCTTGTCTTCTCTTAAATAGATTACGTTTTGAAAACATTGTAAGAAAGGCCGTTTTTCAATGGTATTTCATCACGTTGCCTGGTCAGTTCCTCTCACGTGTTTTTCCTGTGTGTGTTTCATACAAGAGTCATGCTAGGCAACTGGCTACCTTCCAGATAAGTGTCTGACTCATTGGTGGAAGACAAAGGACGCCTATCACAATGACTTTGTTAGAAAAGTAGAAAATCTTCATCAATAACCGTTTCTCTTTTATCCAATTATTTTCATTTCTGTTATAACCGACTTCCTTTATATTTAAATGCTATGTGTTTTAGACTCTTACTACTGTTTCTGCGTACAGACACGGGGGAGTCTGTGTGCATTCAAACAATTTCGTCAGAGTCCGCACACATATAGTATGCATACATAAATACATTTTTGAACAAGGTAGAATACCTCGTGTCAGTTTGGTGATGCTTTACTGGTACACCTCCCTTTATAATATGAGCCGTTCCACGAGAAAACCAACTCTGCGTAATGTATCGACCCGGATCAGCCTGAGCACAACGCGCAGGCTAACCTAGACGGACACTTTTCGCCTCCTGTGCATTTTCTGTTTCAGGAATCATTACTCTATAATCTTTACCCCTGAGACAGAATGTATCGGCCCGGATTAGCTGCGCAGGCTGATCTGGGTCGATACATTACTCAGACTCCATAATGTTGGTTTTCCCATGGAACGGCTCATAGTCTGATGTCTGTTTGAGCGGCGCTCTGCTGTCCGCCAATTAGTCACAAAAGTTTTAATTAAGTTCCGTGTAGCATTATCCATTAGAATCCATTAAAGTTGGTTTTCCTTGAGTTACTCCCATTTGGAAAGAACTATTTGCTTTATTATTTTAGTGAAATGTTGTTGGACAACTCGTCCATCTCTGAAGATCTGATTAATTGATTGGGGTTTAACGCCGTTTTTATCAATTTCTTAGTTATATCACGGCGGCTAGTTCACCTACTCATGCATTTCCTGGTTTTCTCACACCCGTACTACAAACAACAATCTTCCCAAGCAACTGACTGCTTTTCCACATAGACTTAGCCCATTGGTGGAACTGAAGATCTGAACAAATGGCAATAAAGAACTACATACTATATATAAACAATAATATACTTTTACATGTTCCCACATAAAATAAATATGCTTCAGACGCCTTTGAATACATATAGGCAAAGCTGTGAAACAAAATATATTAAATTATGAATAAATAATGAATTAATCTGAAAACACTGTGACATAATGAGAAATTGCTCCTCTCTAGCGTTTTCTCCTTAGTTGTGGTCTTCAAATGTCGTCTGCTAGTTATGCGTCAAATTGCGTCTGCAAGTAGGAAAGGGTCAATTATTGGAACATGTATTTAGGTAAACGTAGCAACGAATTGATTTTCTGTTTCAGGAATCATTACTCTATACCCCTATGCCCCTGAGACGGAATGCGTCGACCCGGATAAGCCTGCGCGAACTGCACCGGCTGATCTTGATCGATAAATTACGCAGAGTCCACAATGTTGTTTTTCTCACGGAACGGCTCATATTCATGCACAAACTCGTTTACAGATTTTGATCTATTCTGAAGTAGTTGAAATATGTTTTTAATACACATGAAAGGACGACCAAAGCGGTCAGTCCGTAGCAGATAGCCATCGTTGTCCATTTATCATACGTTCGTCTGATACGGGCTTTTTTCTTCGTCTGCTCATTATGACCTATTGACTTTAATGTCGTCTGCAAATTGCTGCTGCGATTGTGGCTACTTTCACGTCCGCCTAGAAAAGACATTAATGGCTATTTAAAACGCATTTCCTCGCCCTTTTGACATACCTTTTTCCTCCCTCGGCATTACTTCCTTTTTTTTTTTTTTTCGTTTTTTCTCCTCCTTTTTTATCTGTTTGTCCTTCGTCTTTAGTGTGACTACTTTTAAAGTTTCTGAGGACAAATAAAAGTGTAACATCTTACATAGATGAATAATGATTTCGTAACAAACGGGGAAACCTAGAAAAGACATTAATGGCTATTTAAAACGCATTTCCTCGCCCTTTGACATACCTTTTTTCCTCCCTCGGCATTACTTCCTTTTTTTTTTTTCCCTTTTTTCTCCTCCTTTTTTATCTGTTTGTCCTTCGTCTTTAGTGTGACTACTTTTAAAGTTTCTGAGGACAAATAAAAGTGTAACATCTTACATAGATGAATAATGATTTCGTAACAAACGGGGAAACCTAGAAAAGACATTAATGGCTATTTAAAACGCATTTCCTCGCCCTTTGACATACCTTTTTTCCTTCCTCGGCATCACTTTCTTTTTTTTTTTTTCGTTTTTCTCCTCCTCTTTTATCTGTTTGTCCATAGTCTTTAGTGTGACTACTTTTTAAGTTTCTGTCGACAAATAAAAGTGTAACATCTTACATAGATGAATAATGATGTTGTAACAAAGATGGAAACCTAATGGTTAACCCTTTCCCTCATACAACAATGCTGCAGCAGACGACTTTGAACTTATTTTGTCAAAACATAGAAAATCTCCATAGTTGAATGGATAACCTATGACAAAAAGTGGAAAACATTGTGGCAGAAGGAGAAATTGCACGTTTTGTGCAATTTCTTCTTTTGTCACTATGTTTTTAAAAAGCTGTCTGCTGCAGAGGCGTCAAAAACCGTCTATATGAGGGATAGGGTTAAAGAGATTAAAACCCGTCTACAAAATGTTATATTTATATTTACAAAAGTGTGTTTGTCGTTCCCCTTGAACATTTTTTCGTAAAATAATCATATTTATTTTATATGTTTATAAAAATGTTCATCGAAATGGACCTTATTTAATTTGCTAATCTTTGGATACACACTGTCTCTTACTGGCGACATGCGTCATTCGTCTGTCACCAATAGGCTAAGTCTATGTGGAAAAGCAGCCCGTTGCTTGGGAAGGTTGTTGTATGGAGAACTGGTGTGAGAAAACCAGGAAACACATGAGTAGGTGAACTGGCCGCCGTGATATGACTGAGAAATTGTTAAAAACGGCGTTAAACCCCAATCAATCAATCAATCAAAAGTCTCTTATTGGCCGATAAACTGTCAAAATACATTTACAATAACCGTACATGACGGACAATTTGAATTTGAACCCAACGGATAAAACCCTTTAACCCTTCCCCTCATATAGACGCTTTCTGACGCCTCTGCAGCAGACGGCTTTTTGAAAACATAGTGACAAAAGAAGAAATTGCACGAAAACGTGCAATTTCTCCTTCTGCCACAATGTTTTCCACTTTTTGTCATAGGTTATCCATTCAATTATGGAGATTTTCTATGTTTTGACAAAATACGTTCAAAGTCGTCTGCTGCAGAATTGTCGCATGAGGGAAAGGGTTAACACATACAGACGCATGTTTGATGCGTTTGCAGCAGATGACTTTTGAAAACACTGTCACAAAAGGAGAACTTGTTTTTAATGAGCCATTTCTCCGTTTGCTACAACGGTTTTCAACAATATTCAATAGTCATTATTTCATTTATAGAGAGTTGCAATATGTATGTCTAGATGTTTCTTCAGCCGTCTGCTTCAACTATTGTGTACGTTGGAATGGATTGACGTACAAACCGTGTCGTTTGACGTCAAAGCGGGGATGTAACATGTAACAAGACCGATTGTCGACTGACGCGGCGCAATTAAGGTTTCTACATGCATATTTAATGAGATGCATACATGCATATGGAATTTATGTGGGATGTTTATTGTAGATGTATAGAAGTGAGCCGACTCTGGTATAAATGGACCCCTGTCGGTACGGTAGGTACATGTACATGTATGTGACAGTTACACAGCCGGGACAGCAATACTCTTGTTATAATCCGTCGTAACCCTTTCCCACATATAGGAAGTATGCAGCACATGACTGCATCTTTTTTAAAAGTTAAAGACTGGAATATGAAAGTATAGTTACTGAATAGAGTTGAACACATTGTGTAAAAAGGAGAAATTGCTCGTTATTATATGCTTTGGGTGCATCAAAGTGCTGCAAGTTAGAAAGGGTAAAGTTACATATGGATATATCCTACATGAAAGCGGACAGTGAAGACTCGGGTAAAGCTATGCATATGCACAGGACTGCAGGAGTCTTCACTGTATGCAAATCTAACAAGAACCAGAATCGCAAGCCGCGGCTTAAATAAAAAACGTTTTCCCATTTACATGACGAAATTTTAATAGCAATAAATATACATATTTGTTGTTCATATGAATATATGCTGCTCTTGCAAGTAAGTTGATTGTTAATGTACGGAAAAGGAAGTCTTTGAAAACAAATTAATATACAGACTGCATGCATCGAAATGGCACACATCCCCTCTGGCGAAACCTCTATAGTTTAGATATCAATCATAATGAGTAATGAGTAATTAATTAAAGTTGACATGTAAGATGATAATGAACCCCGTATCACGTCATCACATAACATTGAATTCCTTAACCCTTACCCACGTGTAAACGCATTTTGATGGACCTATAGTAAGCGACTTTTAAAATCATCAGGGGATGGAAGGTGAATAAACATACAATTTCTTAGGTTTTACAATTAAACTTTCATATTGACTACCAAAATGAGATTCGCTTAACCTTACTGACTCCTCCATGTTTCAGTGGAAACTGTGATGGTACATTAAACTCTAGATTATAGATATTACAGTCAACGTTTTAAAACTGTTCAAAAGTTTTCTTCAAATATTAGAATCATAATTCTTGGATAAAATTGGTGTAATAATTTCACTTCTCAGTACAATAAACAGCTAAATAGTGATCGTTTATGCTTCTTTTATACTGGGTAGACATACCCAGTAAGTCAAATTTTGAAAATTGTCATGACTTTCAATTAACTGTTTTTCTACATCTCCTGCCAAAATAGTTTTGAACTATTTATTTCTTTGTTGTCACTACTAGCAATATTTGCAGAAGTTCAACATTTCAATTCTTCTTGGAGTTCAGCATCCTTACTGATGTACAGACTGAACGAAGTATTTACAATACGCATGCACGCGTATTTGTGCCCCCATCTCAATTTGTGTTTATCTCGGGATATAGGTAACATAAAACTGGAGGGGGGCAAGGAAAGATTGGCAGCTATATGTAGAGAAGTGAATTTATATCAAAGGTGTGTTTAACCTTTCCCCACATACATACAGCAATTATGCACTTTGAAAATATCCAGGCAAAATGTGACATGTCTCTATATAAGAAATGTTGATAATTGAAATGAGTTGACAATATTGTGACAACTGATGAAAATGCTCAGTATGAGCAAGTTCTTCTTTTGCCATAATGTTTTCAAAATTTATCTGCTGCAGAGGCGTGAGAAAGCGTTTGTATGAGGGAAATGGTTAAGTAAAACGGTATATGATATTTAAAGGGGAATGTTGTCAGCTGTACGTTTAATGGGAAGAGTTTGATTAGAATATACCCTGTTAGCATCCTGTCTTTTGGAGCATCCTGGAAGCCGCAAGTTTAAAATGGAGAACGCAATGTTGCCTAATCATTTGCTAATGTCGATTTTAGTAGTGGCTTATTTCACGACTCGATTTCGATTGCTGTGTGGCTTAGACCCATGAGTCAATCGTGCGGAAAGCCTCTGTACAGACTGATCTCCAATTACAGTAGTACGCCTTCTGACGCAATTCATTTTTGGATCTTTTGTCATTTTCGATGTTCTTCAATCGCTCTTCCTCATTAAACCAGTGCCATTATCAAGACGTTTCGGACATATTTCTTGTGATAAAAATAGTTCTAAATTTACATGTTGATGTAAGCGTTAAAGCTTTCATTGTGTTGCGCAATCACTCACTGCCACCCATATCTTTGCGACATAAAATAAACGTTAAAACGAATGCTATACAATATACATTCGCACGTGGAGAATGATTGTCAAACATTACTATACACCGTCTGTCAGTTCTCTTGACTAATTGGCAAACCGTGCAGAGCCATATCAAATTGTGTGGAAGCGAAGGAGGATCTTGATCTACACTGGTAGCAACATCAAGTATGGTTTAGTTTCAAGGAACCCGGCTCGCATATTTATCGTAGAAGTCTTGTTATCTATTGAAACCGCTTAAAATTTAATTGAAAAATGAAGTAGGCATTATTTATTACTGTTCTTTAATCGTTTACAGTATTTAATTTCCTTGATGAAGATTTCCGAGATAATAAACGTAAAGCCACAAGTTCTTCTTTATATCATTGTGTCTATCTAGTTGTTCAGGATGAAAGTTTATTTTATTTTATGTACTTCTTTTCTAATAACAATTAAACAACATGGGGTAATTGCATTGATAATTGTTTGTTCCTGTAAATAATCCTGGCTTTATTGTTCTCGTAAATTAGCGGTAACTTCCCATAAATTCTAAAACAATCTCATGAATAAAAATCTATATACAGTTGTAAACAAAAGGAGTGATGCATGTGTAAACGGAAGCATCGGTTTCCGGTTCATTGTCCTTAAATAGGACATGCAGACATTTAAATGCATTTTAAAAAGCAGAAGAATCATAAAATATTATTACGATTATGCAACTATCCAACGCATTGAGAAATTAACATACTATGGACGTACCATGGTAACAAAAAACAGAAAACCAATCTAATGGATTAAATACATACATGTATGAGCCTCGTCTAGCGATTTAGAACCTTAATGCATCTGATTACAACTCAATTCAATTCAATTTTATTCAGGCAAGTCGGCACATCAGTACCATTGGCCATTTACAAGTATATACACGTGAAGAATATGGCTCAATGACGTAAAATACATTACATTTACATAATTTATATACACGAATACAAAAGAAGAAAAATCAGTTATAATATTTCAGATAAGTACAATTATGTTTAGATAACCAAGAATTACAGAGAGGACTCGGGAGAGCCCGTTCATTCTCACCAAAAACCTTTGTTGTCTATCTACATGTAATAATAGTCCTTGATGCAACTTTTGACAAAAAATACTAGGACTGTAGCTTCAATTAGTTATACGCCAATTTACGTTTATATTACCGCGTTACAGATAGTTACTAAGACATCAAGACCACCCCGAACCTTCACTTTCCGCCTACATATCTGATTTTAAGAACATTTATTATTGCAGCTTCGTTACTTTGACTTCCATATTCCCCTATATAATCGTTCAACTTCCTAAGAAAAATTGACATTTGGAACTTTGCAACCAACGTATAACCAGAGTAATGTCTGTTGGTGATGGCCCCCTAGTTTTACAAGCATCGTGCGTGTCCTTCGATAACGGATATGGCCATCAATCAACCTAAAAACATGCAATATACTGTAACTAAAATTGTATTTGATTTATAAGAAATACTTCCACAGGTCGATTTTCGTAAGTCGTGGTTCAAATTATGCCAAGACAGGGATACAGCACTTCCCATTGAGAGGCGTAGCTCCCTTTAGGTACTGTAGGCACCAAAATGCAGCTGCGCCGATAGACATCTGCGTAATATATCGACCAGATCAGCCTGCGCTGTCCGCGCAGACTGATCCGGCCGACACATTCCGTCTTAGGGGGATATATGTATAGAGTAGTGATTCCTGAAACAGAAAATCCACAGGAGGCGAAAAGTGTATATCCGGGTAGGCCTCTGTGGCATGCTTAAGCTGATCCGGGTCGATACTTTACGCAGAGTCCACAATGTTGATTTTCTCACGAGACGGCCTACACATTGATTATTGCAAAGCTATACCCCTGCCATTTCCCCGTGACTCGGCCCCCTTTATTCATCAATCTGATTGAAAAAACAAAAAAACTCTACCATTCGGAACAGACGAGGTAACTCTGCAGGAAAACGGTGTGTTAATCTCGTTTTACAACGGTATTTTACGAGACTTCAGTCGTAAATAATAAATACGGCCTTATAAACTTGCGCCTGATTACATCTTTATGCGAGTTTTGAAGAATTCAAGTCTTTGATTGCTCTGTAGATAAACAGGCGGAAATACAAGAACAAATCCTGATTGTGGCTCATGCTTATTGGAATATAACTTGTTCGTGTCCTCACCAAACTTGGTGTCGTAATTATCCAGTGAAATTGTCGATAATAAAAGACCTACATAAATATCCGTAACATAAGATTTGTTCTCGACATACATTTACTTCAGATACTGTAGATAAGTCAAGACTTTCAAAGCCGTGTATCGTGAACTCTCATTGAACACAGCATAATATAATCTCAACATGCGTAACATTTACCTTGGCTGTTTACAGTTCGTGTTAACCCTTTCCCACATACAACATACCTGCATCATACGACTTCTAAAACATCAAGACAGAAAAATGAAAAAAATAGTGAAAGTTAAAATTATTGTAAAAGAGGTTAAAACATTGTGGCAACTGAAGTAATGACATGAGCTTTTCAAAAGTCTGAATGCGTTTAGATGCATTTGCAAGTTGGATAGGGTTCAGAATTATGTAGGTATCAGAGGACTAGATAAGATTCAGTGTACAGGTCTTTTCCCCATAATATTTCTCTTATTTTTCAAGAATCATCTTTAGAGTACCAACAACATAGAATGTCAAAAAAGGAATTTAGAACATGAACAATGCCCCTTATCTAGAACTCTGAGGTGTGGGTGTGTTGCACTCTCAGTACTGTATTAAGCACGATGTTTTATATATAACTTAAACAGTAAACAGTAAATAGGACATGATTAATTTGATTTACATATACGACTACACAATACTTTATTCAAGTTAATTGACATACGATCCAAATATAGAACAATTCATATATGAGTCAAACCGTCAGGCGAAACCGAGATCTATAATAATAACAAGAGTTGCTGCAAGATGCAGCAATTCGATGTTAGCGCGGGAAGCAGCATGTTATGGCTTAAGAAATACTGTTTGATTCGAAAAACAGGAAACCCGCTTTAAAATATATGATGTAAATATATGATAACAATAGTTTTTTTAATTAATTACGTTAAACGAAAACAAAAATACATTTTCCAACGTGTTGACCTCGATCTCCCAAAATTATTGTAAATATTTGTCTGCGCATGCGCGTCCTTTTTTTCCCCTTAATATATTCTTAAAATCGCAAAATTTAGCACAATAACTTCGCATTTATGAAAATATTCCCATTTTCCTGTTATTAAAACCCCGGTGGTTCTCAGTGATGTTACATATATTCCGCTCTGGTATACTGCTTGTGTTCAGTTGTGTGACTTCGGGTCGAAGTCAAGAGAAAGAGAAAGAAATGTAACGGGAACGGGGTTTAGGTATAAATATCACTTCTACAGCCTTGCTGTGGAAGCCGGCTTTTATAGCGACGTTAGAAGTATACAGTGGTTGACCTTTTCTTAAAGTTAAGCAACGTTCATCACGGTTAGTGCCTGGATGGGTGACCCGCGATGGCTTAACGCCGGTACACGTTACACTATGGTTTAAATTTACATTTGAATCATAAAAAACAACTTGCATATACATTGACTGGTTCACTTATCTTAATTTTCTATTGCAAACTCGAACGAGAACCAGCCTAGTGACGAACTGCTATGGAAACAAGCATACTGCGATGATGGTTCTCTCTTGTCTCTACTCTCCCGACACCGCACGAATAATGAAACAAGCTATCGAGTTGACGCGAGAACAGCGTCAAATTCACTTATTTCTTCTCCTCGTGTAAAAGTACGGGAAACGGAAGTTGTAATGGCTATGTGAAGTGCCCTCTGGTTGGTCGATATTTGGTCGTGTCCGGATTTTTTGGCCAATCAGCGATCAGGTAATAGGAAACCATTTCTTTTTGTGTCGATATATTTAGTTTTGTCTGTATTTTCCGCGGAAATGGTACCCCTTACGGCAACTCAAATATTAAGAAAACGAAGAGACGGATCAAACATCGGGACGATCATTCGATTTAGCAACTGATGGGCTACACAACGCACACCGAGTGGTTTCTAAATTCGAAAAACTGTGGGAGGAGATAGTTTTCGCCCGTTTCCATAGCAACGGTGGTTTCTATGGCGACCATACTACAAAAGGAACAACTAGAGCCTAGACCCTTCATCCCTATCAAGTTTGATCGAAATCCGTTGAATAGTTTTGGCGCTACGCTTGCCACAAACAAACAAACAAACATTTTACAAACAAACGGACAGAAACGAAGACCGACTTTAAGGGTCTCTAGAAGAGAGAACCAATATCCGAGAGCTGACGGTAAAATACGGCGCATGCGCGATCAAGACGATTAACAATGGGTAGTTCTAAACACAACCAATATATGCACTTGTACTGATAATAATGATGATGATGGTAATAATAATGATAATATCTTTATTTAATGGAGGTTTTGAAATTAATATATAGCACTTACGACACTATAACAAACATAATGCTGTTATCCAAAGGCTTCAATTACGTTTGTACTAGATTGCAAGACAAACATCGTACATCTGATGAGACTTGACGGAGGCCGGGGCTGATCTGGTCTGCATTGATGGCTAAGTTCCTTAGGTCGGTGCTCGCCTGACGTGGCCTTATTAAATTCCTTCAAAGTAGTTACAATGTTTCTGCTCCGATTTCCATGACGTCAATGGGTTAATAATAGGAAAACGCCGTTTTGGGGATAGGTAGACATGGACATGCGTCAAATTCATTTGGCGATATGTAAGAGCATCCTCGGGGAAATTTCTTTGCAATGTTTTACCCTTAGCCGCATACAGATGCTTTCATGCTCCTCTATGGCCGACCGCATTTGAAAGCATTGTGACCGGTGTGCACATGCTTATTTTGAGCATTTTCTCCACTAGCCATAATGTTTTCAACACTTTTCAATATCTTAACTTTCATCAAAAGAGATGTTTCCATATATCTATCCATATGTTTTAAAAAGTCATCTGCGGCAGATTTTGCGTATGTACGGAAATGACTAAATCCTTAACGCTTCCCAATACATAACAAAATCTGCAGCAGACGACGCTGAAAAATCCAGGTAATTACATTAATTACGCATACATTTAAGGTATATTGATGAACTAGAGTTAAAATCTATTTTGGCAAAAGGAGGACTTGTTCGACTGTTAAAAAAGTCGTTTGCTATAGATTCGTCGAAAAATGTGTCTGCTTATGGGAAATGGTTAATACCGGGGGGCGCCTGAAATAGACGAAATAGGGCAGCAGACGCATACGCAATAGTCAAAACTAGAGGTCTCAACGTCGTCAACCCGTTTTAAAATGTATTCTTTTTATTCCGACAAGTCTAACTAGGCTCTTTCTGTTAAAAGGTTAACCCTTCCCACAGACAACATATATACTGCAGACAACTTTGAACGAATCTTAGGCAAGATATGGAATAGCCCTATTCATATATATAATTATCGAATAGAGTTCAAGACTAAGTGTCAACATGTCAAAATGAAACAATTGTCCTCATGAGCCAGCTCTCCTTTTGCCACAATGTGTCCAGATGTCGTCTTCTGCAGATGTGTCTGCATATGGGCAAGAGTTAAAGAGGTAACGATCGAGCAGGGAAAACAAATAATATGAATTGCCGAGTGTTCTTCTCGTAATTGCAGTCCGAGCAGACGAAAAGTAATGTACATAAATGGAAAAAGTACATTAAGTGGGCGCCTTCTGTATTCTTTATGATCTCTGCACCCTTCCCGTTGAAAATACCGTTAATATTTAGGCTTTTGAATTATCATTTTCTCCCAATGGTATATACTATTAAAACATTACTGCCAGTTTGTTCATTTGAGTGGCGTTCTGTGAAAACAACCGTAAGGCAATAGCGGCCAGTATAGATCCAGACCAGCCATTTCTGCACTGTTCGTGTGTAGTCATAGAATAAACTTCTGTAAGGCAAGGCCACTTTGGGGTACTTTAGCTTGGATTTACTGGCAGGTCTTATTCAATTAGTGTAATAATTATGCAAGAGTCAGGGGCGTAGCTCCCTTAAGGCACTGTAGGCACGTGCCTACACACTTTTTTCTAAAAATGCCCCCAAAATGCTGCTGCGGTGATACACATCTGCGTAATGTATCGACCAGATCAGCCTGCGCTGTCCGCGCAGGCTGATCCGGCCGACACATTCCGTCTAAGGGGGGATATATAGAGTAATGATTTCTGAAACAGAAAATCCACAGGAGGAGAAAAGTGTATATCCGGGTACGCCTGTGTGGCATGCTTAGGCTGATCGGGTCGATATTTTACGCAGAGTCCACACTGTTGATTTTCTCACGAGACGGCCTACACATTGATTACTGCCAAGCTACGCCCCTGAGAGTTGGTTTTCTAGAACCCCACTCATTTCTTCATTTTCTGTATTCCTCTATTCCTGTATGTGACACAGGAGAGCTATTTTGGGGGGTATGACGAATAATAAGCGCATGTTGATTTTTTTTGTTTGTTTATTGTTTTAGGCCGTTTTCAAAAGTATTTATGTTATATCACGGCGTTTTATAATGTTAATTCACTTATCATATTGTTCATGGTATTTACTTTATGTGAACAAGTTCGTACTTCTCCCTTTTTTCCCTAATGTGATGTTCGTATTCTTCGAGTAAAAGCTGAAGGCTATATCCTTTGTCTATCAGTACATAACAGTAACTTGTAAAATTGAAATTAATATATTTCAAATCAGTATCTATGAACAATTGCTATAAAAAAAAAAGAAGGTAACATTCTGACCATGACAGTCAAAGGTCAGTCACAATCTATAATTTAGCTCAATGATTCTTGTTTCTTTTAGTGCACCTTTTCCCCACCACCAATCAATATAACATTATTGTGAACTTCCAATGTTTCTTACGGCAGCTCTAAAGGGACAAACACATTTTTATAAATTACATACGATTTTTTTTTTATCTCGTGCGCACGAGATAGTATCTCGTTCGCACGACTGAATATCTCGTGCGCACAATATACTTATCTCTTTCGCACGACTTAGTATCTAGTGCGCACGAGATAGTATCTTGTTCGCACGACATAGTATCTCGTGCGCACGAGATAAAAAAAAAAAAAATCGTGTGTGTCCCTTTAGAGGGACACACACATTTTTATTAATAACATACGATTATTTTTTATCTCGTGCGCATGAGATACTTATCTCGTTACCACGACTTAGTATCTCGTGCGCACGAGATACTAAGTCGTGCGCACGACATACTATCTCGTGCGCACGAGATAAAAAAAAAACCTATTCGTTTGTGTCCCTTTAGAGCTGCCGTAGTTTCTTTATCAACAGGCGACGTTAAATGAGATAAGGGTACGTTTTACGACCATGGTTTTAAAAACTTTGAGACAAGTCAACATGTCTAGTCGTTGATTGTTGTTTTATTAGATCTTGTTTATTTACTTCATTAGTTTTTAACTATATTACGATCGATTGTCTCGGTGTTTTATGTATCTTTTTAAACAATCTCAGAAGGTCGTCTCCAGTCTTTACTTTTAACTATTTTCAGCATACAGATTAAGTTTGGCGCAGCTGGTGGTTTTATATTGTGGCAATAGGATATAATGAACAATTGGTTCTTTCGCCTCAATTTCGATTCTACTAAATAGTGATATACTTTCTATAGTATATAGAGAATATTACATGAGTGGTCATTCAATACGGAATTTATTAAACGAGTTTTCTGAAATTGATAAGAACGAGCCTTGGCGAGTTTTTATCACTTTTAGAAAACGAGTTTAATAAATTTCGTATTGAATGACCACGAATGTAATGTTCTTTTTATATCATAAATACTAATTTAATAATTTACAGCGCTATATCCATATAAACGTCGCTATAAAGCGAGCGTATTTACAACGCTAAACGTTACGTTATGACGTCACGTTACGTAGCATTGTTATTACACTAGTTGAATACGCAATTTATTCAATGGCTTTATTACACTCCGGCGACGTCATTTATGATATAAATGGTAATTATTTTCTTCAGACGTTTATAAAGCAGATCTGGTTATGGTCAATAAGTCCATTTCGTCTCCTAACAAGGCTTAGATATTAGATAATCAATGTCATTACTATATAGTCAACTTCTTGACTTAACACTTTTGTACATACAAACAAATCTGCAGGGGACGATTTTTAAAAACATTTAGCAAAATATAGAAAATTAAATGCAAGAACAATTATTGAATCAAGTTAGAAACATTGTGACAATATGAGAAATTGCTCATTATGAACAGTTTCTCCTCAGTTTGTAACCATTTTCTCCCCAGGAAAGAACACGACTGACATAGAGAGTCATCAATACGACAGTTTGCAACATTGAAGGCACTCGGTCGTTGACTGATCATTTTCATCACAAAAAAGTATTCTGAAATGTTTTTAGTTACTGGAAAATAATTAAAGCGTACTAGGAAAGTACACCTCGTATATAGAGAGACAGCACTAAAAGAAAGCTTATAACATTGGACGCACTCGGTCGACGGATCATTTTCATTGCGATTAGTATTCTGAAATGCCTTTAGTTACTGGAAAACAATCATAGAGTACTATGAAAGTACACATTAGATATAGAGAGTCAGCACTAAAAATAAGTATGTAACATTAAATACAATCGGTCGTTGACTGATCATTTTCATATCAAATTGTATTCTGAAAGTTATCTGATTACTGGAAAACAAGCAAAGCGTACTAAGAAAGTACATATTAGATATAGAGAGCCAGTACTGGGTTACTGGAAAACAAGTATGGCGTACTAAGAAAGTACACATTAGATGTAGAGAGCCAGCCCTAGGTTACTGGAAAACAAGCAACGCGTACTAAGAAAGTACACATTAGATATAGAGAGCTAGTACTGGGTTACTGGAAAACAAGTTTAGCGAACAAAGAAAGTACACATTAGATGTAGAGATCCAACACTAAAAGAACAGTGGACGCCCTCGTTCGTTGACTGATCATTTTCATTGCAAAGATTATGTTGAAATTAGTCTGATAACTGGAAAACTAGCATTGTGTACTAGGAAAGTACACAGTAGATATAGAAAGTCTACATCAAAAACTTAGTTTGTAACATTGAATGCACTCGGTCATTGACTGATCTTTTCCACTGTAGCAATTACTCTGTAATGACTCTCTAATTTCTGGAACAGTAGCATGGCGTACTAGGAAAGTACACAGACAATATAGAGAACCATCAATACAAAGGTGCGTGACATCGAGGGACTGATCAGTTCCATTGCAAAGATTGTAATACTGATTTAAAACCCTTAATCCGCTGAATTCAAGAAGCCGGTAGCAGCATTCCCGATGTTGGAAATTTATTTTCAAATTGATACACTCGTCGAATATTTAATATTGATACATGAAGAGCTGGAGTGTTCTAGTTTCAACATGAACGAATCGACGTTGTAAAATAGGGCAGTGCGACCTACCACTCCCGTAACGTTCAGCATTACGGAGATAACATGTCCGACTGATTCGCTAGTAACAGGATAAACATACCAGCCATGCTTGTAATCGACCTTGGAAACGCCGTGATATAACTGAAATACGGATGTATTTTAGGTAAAAAACACCATACAAACAAACCGTTGTTTTTTCCCTAAAATCTTATGATCATATTTCGTAGTATAATAGTACAGGATTTGTCCCGTTTTCATATACATTTTGTATTGCAGTATTTGGTGTGAAGTATAATAGAGATCATTAGTGAAAGTATCTGTTTCCCCTCCAGAGCTGTATTGAATTATTTATTTAATACGGAAAGTGGAACCAATGTTTTTCTCCATTAGGTGATAATGCTATTTGATATCACATTGCAGAGGCTTAGATAAAGTAAAATAAAAAAAAAAGTAAATGTCAAATGCTGCATGGCGAGCATAAATAAATCCATAATGTTGCATTTTCAATGTACAACTTTAGCTATGTAATTGAACCTTATATATTGGGCATATAAGTGTTCTAGGACAATTATTAAGGTAGAGCTCCCCTAATGTGTTCTGAATTTTCCGAACGAGGTTTGGATTTATTTACAATATAGAGTTTCCGTTAGAAGTCGTTAGAGATCGGTTTTGTTTGTAGACTCGGAATTAATTTCCTTTTTTTTTTTCGTAGACTTGTCGTTAATTTCCGGTTCAAATGACCGACAAGTCCACGAACAATTTATATTTCAAACGACTTCCGATACGTAAATAGCCAAAGTCGTTGGTTCGATCCCCGGCCGGGTCATACCAAAGACGTTAGAAATGGTAGTAATGGCTGCCCTCCTTGGCGCTCATGCTGGCGGGGTTAGAATAACGTAAGACTGGCTTTTGTAAGGATAAATGGACCAGTAGTACTTGTAACTTACCCCGGAAACTCAGTGATATAACTGAAACATTATTGAAAGCGGCGTAATACACAAATTAATCAATCAATTAACTGTATCAGGGAACGTTTTAAATATATATGGGTCTAGTTAAAATGCCAGAAATGGGGATAAATGAAAGATTAATATCTAAGAGTCTAGTTAAAATTCCAGAAATGGGGATAAATAAAAGACAACTATCTATTGGGTCTAGTTAAAATGCCAGAAATGGGGATAAATGAAAGATTAATATCTATGAGTCTAGTTAAAATTCCAGAAATGGGGATAAATAAAAGACAACTATCTATTGGGTCTAGTTAAAATGCCAGAAATGGGGATAAATGAAAGATTAATATCTAAGAGTCTAGTTAAAATTCCAGAAATGGGGATAAATAAAAGACAAATATCTATTGGGTCTAGTTAAAATGCCAGAAATGGGGATAAATGAAAGATTAATATCTAAGAGTCTAGTTAAAATTCCAGAAATGAGGATAAATAAAAGACAACTATCTATTGGGTCTAGCTAAAATGCCAGAAAATGGGGATCAATGAAAGATTAATATCTAAGAGTCTAGTTAAAATTCCATAAAATGGATCAACGAAAAACAACAATCTAAAGAGAAAACAGTTCCGATTGTTGTTAAGTGATTTATTTAAAGCTGTCTATACCCCACAGAAATCTCATCTATCACTGCTTTAACCCTTTCCCTCATACGACAATTCTGCAGCAGACGACTTTGAACGTATTTTGTCAAAACATAGAAAATCTCCATAATTGAATGGATAACCTATGACGAAAAGTGGAAAACATTGTGGCAATTTCTTCTTTTGTCACTATGTTTTCAAAAAGCCGTCTGCTGCAGAGGCGTCAGAAAGCGTCTATATGAGGGAAAGGGTTAAGTCTGTTCATTAATTAATGCAGATTATATACGTCGCTCTTTATATTCTGAAAACGAAGATGCTATTAATTATTGAATTATTGACGGCTCGCCTCGTAATTACCGTGGAACAGTAAACCCTTACCCCTTTGAGGTCGCCATTTTAATCCCCCTTCCCCACACGCAACAAATCTGCAGCCAGGCGACTTTGAAAGTACTAGGCAAACATTATATGAATGATATATTTTTAATCGAGTGGAAAACCTTATTATTCAAGGATAAATTAATTTTAAAAAGCAATTGTCACTTTTGCCACAATGTTTTCAAATGCCGTCTATTGCAGATTCGTCTGCAAGTGATGTAGGGTAAATTTAACAATTTCCTTATTACAGACACAAGTTCCCCTCTTGCCACAATATTTTCAACTTTATTCAATAATTCTTCTCTCATTAAAAGAGAGTTTCGGGAGTTTTGAATAAATGTCTTCAAAATTGTCTGCTGCAGATTTGTTGTATGTGGGAAAGGGTTAAACATCATTTAGCATGCGACCAAGATTTAGCTACAACCGTTAAACGTTAATACCGCGGTTTTCTGATGACTTTAAAAAACGTTTGGGAATAATGTGGATCAAGGAACCATTTGTAAAAACTCACCGAGACAGTGACACAAATGTAACAAAGTAAAGAGTGGAAATTTCGCATCAATATTATATGATCCGAATGAAGTTTCTTTGACTAATTGACAAACTGTAATGAAAATAGTTTGATTGATTGTTTGGTGTTTTACGCTGCTTTCAACAGTTCAAGTTTATAGTTGATCTCGGTGTTTCCTGGATATGCCTGATCTTTAAAAAAAATATATGCATAATAACTTTCACGCATTTTCATCCTATTCAAAACGTGTGTCGTTTATCCCAGCAAGTGCATTTTCTTTTTTAAAATTGCGTTTTACGCCGTTTTAACAGTATTTCAGTTATATCCTGGCGGTTAAATTACCAATATTACCAGTATCACCAGTATTACCTGTAGTACCTGTATTACTTATCCTGACACAGAAGCATCGGTCGTAATGTTATCCATTGTAAGACTGAAGCTCCAAGACATGAAGCCTTCACTACCATTTTTGAAATGTATGAATCAATGCGGGCGCTCTAACCAATACACCGCGGAGAAACGAATCGCGATATGAGCCGTTCCGCGAGAAATCCAACATTGTGGACTCTGCGTAAAGTATCGACCGGATCAGCCTAAGCATGCTAAGCAGGCTAACCCGGAAAGACACTTTTTGCCTCCTGTGGATTTTCTGTTTCAAGAATCATTACTCTATACCTCTATATCCCTAAGACGGAATGTGTCGGCCCGGAATAGGCTGCGCGGACTGCGCGGACTGCGCAGGATGATCTGGGCCTATACATTACCCAGAGACCATAGTTTTTTTTTGCTTTTGGAACGGCTCATGTGAGCAACTGAGCAGACAAATGTCATGACTGTAACTATCGTCGTTCGCCTTCCTACAAATACTTCGAGTGTGTTGGTGGAAGGCGAACGACGATAGTCACAGTTATGGTGGTGGTCAGTAGACCTGAAAACAGTCAATTAATTCATATAATACAGAGACACTTGATATAACCGTTTATATGAAATCTACAAAATTCACGACATAATCTACGTTAGTTAGCCCGAAAAGAATGTTGAAATAATAATGGACTACTAAAGAAATAAACATTTTAGTTATTCCATTATAATTATAAATTAATATGAATGACTGATTAAATTAATCAGTTAAAACTGAAGAATGATGTGTGTAGTATCAGTATGAGAGAGTCACGAGGTGGAATGTCTGCCGGGATATAACTGAAAAACAGTTTAAATCAATCAATATCTCTTTATATATTAGTGAACGGGTATACAAACAACAACCATTTCACCTGAAGGGGAGGGTCGAAATGAAAATAGCGGGAATAAGAGGAAAAAATACGAAAAGGATAAAACAGAGGAGAAATTTTCATAGAGTAGACGCAAGGATGATTAACTCCTGGCAAGTAATTAATTATCTGTTTTTACACAAAGTTCTACTCGCTTCAGTCCCGGAATGCAAATAAAAGATAAGAACGTAATTCTTTGTGAGCTGTTAAAATTTACAAGGGTCCGTACCTTTATTAACCCTTTCCCTCACTCAACAAAATATACAGTAGATTGCTTGGTATTGTACGCCGCTTCAGCAATTGTCCAGTTGGTGGGTAAATGTCCAGTACTACTGGTCGATTGATTCTGAAACCAACGAGTCAGTCATAATGCTAAACTCACACAATCCGGAACATCAAGGAGGGAAGCCATTTTCACTGTTGTTACAATATTTGGTATGACCCCGCCGGGGATCGAACCCGCGACCTTATACACCCGACGCAGACACTCATCAACTACACCACCGATGCAGTTAATCTGAATCAGACGACATGGAAAGCTCTAGTAAAAAATATATAAAAAAATATCTATATATAAATTTTAATCGCTGATACGGGTTGAAAACATTGTGGCAAAAAGAAGAAAAATCTTCTTTTATAAAACTTTTGTCAAAAGTCGTCTGCTGCAAACGCGTTAAAGCTAAGTCCGCGTGCGGGAAAGGGTTATAACGTGGATGTGGGATGTTCCGTATCAATCAGTAGTCGCAATGAATCATGTCATTGTATATCGTGCTCCCGTTCTTAATATAAAGGTTAATCATTTGATTTATCAAACGTAATCTAATAACGTTTCCCGACGTTTAACAAATCTCCGGAAGCCGACTTTGGAAAGGTATATGCAAGACTATGGTATACCTCTGTAACCCTTTCCCTCGTATAGACGCTTTCTGACGCCTCTGCAGCAGACGGCTTTTTGAAAACATAGTGACAAAAGAAGAAATTGCACAAAACGTGCAATTTCTTCTTTTGCCACAATGTTTTCCACTTTTTGTCATATGTTATCCATTCAATTATGGAGATTTTCTATGTTTTGACAAAATACGTTCAAAGTCGTCTGCTGCAGAATTGCCGTATGAGGGAAAGGGTTAACCCAGTACTTCCACATGACTTTTCATATGTCGTCTGCATTACAATCATCAGGTGAACAATTTCACCAATCTAGAAAGCTGAAAGATTTATATTGTTAAAGAGTTGAAAATGTTGCAATAAAATGTGAAATTGCTCGTTTTTAGCAATTTTACCTTTTATTGCAATGTTTTCAAATGTCGTCTGCAACAGCAGGCGTCAAATGTCGTTTGTGTGAAGTAATGGGTTAAATGAAAGGTTAATAATTACGATAATTGAACCATCGCATGAGAAATGTGCAAGTTTGCGATTCTGAACTGTGTAGGTTCAGAACATCTCGTCCACCTGCTCTGTTCTCATTAGAATCTACACACATTGACATAATCTTCTAACAACCTTGTGCAAGTAGTATGTGAACAATGTTGATCTTGATCAGACTATGCAAATGCACGGGCTGAACTGGAGCTCTACTATTCACAAATAGCCAACTTGTACATTTATCCATGCTGATGGTCAGAATATATTGATGAAAACATTGGTGGAAAAGTCATCTGCTCTAAAGATGCGTCAACGCGTCTTATAACCGAGTGTTTCCGAACCCCAGCTCGGCCAACACCAAGATTAGGTCGCATGAATGTACAACCTGAACTTTTTCGCAAATATTGTTTAAACTCTAAGATTACAGCATACGTAATATCATGTTTAGCCCTTTCCAAACTGAAGAAGGTTTCAATTGACACAATTGCAGCAGACGACATTCGAAAACATTATCGCAAAAGAAGACATTGCTCATAATTAGCAATTTCTCCTTTTGTCAATTATTCTTTTACTGTATTCAATGACTAAACTTTGAATTATAGACAGTTTCTATAGTTTTGCCTTTATGTTAAGTCGTCTACTGCAGAGTTGTTGTATGAGGGAAAGGATTAAAGTCGCATAAAGCAGTATAGTGTTTACTATAAATGACTCTGATTAGACTGCCCTGATTCACAACCATATCCTAGTCTCCGCATAAAACATTTATCCATTTCCAACATAATAACGCTTTCTGACGCTTTCTGACGCCTCTGCAGCAGACGACTTTTGAAAATATTAAACATTTTCTGCTTTTGTCACAATGTTTCCAACTCTATTAAATACTCATACGTTCATTAACCATTTCAGCGCCGAATTGTTTCAAGTAGACTATTCCATGTTCAAAAGCGGGCGTCTCTTTTTCTCATGTAATAACAGTTTGGACTTTTTTTTGATAATTTCAGGTGAGACAGCTCGTTACGAGTTGACTCGCCTGAATCAGTATTGTTTGCAAAAACCTCAATATTGCCTTTGGCGCTGAAAGAGTTAATAGAGATGTTTTGATATGTTTTATTTCTGGTTTTCAAGGTCGTCTGCTACAGTTTTGGTGTATATGGGAAAAGGAGAGTTAAATGGGATTTTTTTGTGTTTTACTGTGAATCGTCCTATTTATGGTGGAGCTGACATGGATTGTTCACATAATTCATCACAATCTCATAAATGTTTGCTGTCGTGGAATAAAAACGCTGTTAATGACATGATGTCGGACGTCTGTCGTAAACTCCGAATAGCTGTCTCGTTTTGATTTACGGGGAGTGAGGTGACCCCGAAGGTTGGACTTTGTTTGACCAGGTCATTTCGTTACATCTTGCATTGTTGACAGTCCAAATACAGGGCTATTCATTAATCATTAAGAATAAGAATGGTACATGCACTTTAATCTTGAACCTTAAAACATTTTTTAATTTGAATTAAAGACATAATAGTGTTGTGAAAGATTCTTTTTATTTAAAGTTTCGTAAACCCATGTTTTTAATTGAATAAGGTTGTAAACCGACTTTTAATTGAATAAGGTTGTAAACCGACTTTTAATTGAATATGGTTGTAAACCTTTCTCCTTTAATTGAAAAGGGGTTCATGTCTTCTTTTGTATCAATGTTTTCCAAAAGTCATCTGTGTCTGATTCGTCAATGCATTAAACAAGTATGCAATTTGATACTCATTGTCATCACTTTTAAAATATGTAAAGGTCGGTTTTCTCGTGACGTTTCAAATATATAATCATTTCGATGCGTTTGCTGCAGACGACTTATGAAAACATTGTAGCGAAAGGAGAAATTGATCATAATGAGAAATTTCTCCTTTTGCAATTATGTTTTCAACTCTATTCAATAAATATACTTACATTTCAAGAGATTTTCCATTTATTTCCTAAAGTGACAACTTCTGATTTGTTGTACGTTGGAATGTTTTTCTTCGCGTGGTTATGCTGTTCTGTTGTAATGTTCAGTTGAAGATTTCTGGATATTCTAATAATTCCAGAATATGTCCCTAGTCAGCCGTCATAGATAATGCTATCTTACCAGGTCCCGTATTCAAATGTTAACAGTTTCTCTCTTCCACGCGTATCTCCCCGCAAAATATCAGTTATAAGCTTTTATTTGCTGAAATATTGTGTAAAAAATAGCAATAACTTGTCACAGGAAATCGCTTATTTATCAAGAATGATATTTTTTTATCATTTTCAAAATTGCCAAAAAAATACTGATGGTGATATACTTTATTCATCAAAATGCTTAATCAGTTTCCACAGGCCCATTATTTCTCCGGATCTGGATCAGGATAGATGGTAATAAAATGTCAAACGATAAGCCAAATGATATATATATATATTCCAGTATGCATATGTAATAAAACAGCAATCCAACTAAGAAGATATACGAGAAATATGACCAGTTAACCCTTTCTCATATACAACAAATATGCAGCGGAAAACATATTAGCAGCACACATATCTGTTAACATATCTATGTAAATGAAGGTTTTATTATTGAATTGAATTGAACATATTGTGGCATTATGAGCAAATTCTCCTTTAGTCACAGTGTTTTCAAAAGTCATCTGCTGTAGGGGCTTCAGAATGCGTCTATATGTTAGAAAGGGCTTTCCCCGGCTTTCTCATATGCAAATATATTCAGTCACACTTCCAACTGACGAGTTTTGGAGAAAAAAAACATTGTAGCAAAAGAAGAAATTGCTCATTATGAGCAAACTATCCTTTTGCCATAATATTTTCATCATGATTTAAGAATTATATTTTTAATTAAAATGTGCCATATATATATGTCCATATGCTTTCGCTATCGCCTTCTTTAGACTTGTTGTATGTGGGAAAGGGTAAAGAAATATACCTGATACAGATGTCAAAAACTCGTCTGCTTTGAAAACATCTGAGGAAGTATTGTGAGAAATAAATTAAGCAATCTCTCTGTTTTCCCACAATGTTTTCAAAAGTCGTCTTCTGCTGAGGCGTCAAATGCCGTCTGTATGAGGGTAAATGTTTAGTCGTTTGTATCTTTCCTAAGTCATTGACCAGAAGTCTCGAACTGTGTGTAAATTCTTTTGTCAGTACCCATGATAATAATCACATCACTTTGAAGCAGTTAATGTTGGAGATTTAACCCTTTCTTAACCCTTTCCCTCATATAGACGCTTTCTGACGCCTCTGCAGCAGACGGCTATTTGAAAACATAGTGACAAAAGAAGAAATTGCACAAAACGTGCAATTTCTCATTTTGTCACAATATTTTCCACTTTTAGTCATAGGTTATCCATTCAATTATGGAGATTTTCTATGTTTTGACAAAATACGTTCAAAGTTGTCTGCTGCAGAATTGTCGTATGAGGGAAAGGGTTGACTAACAGACGAATGTTGGCGCATCTGCAGCAGCCAACTTTTGAAAACATGAATGAGCAATTTCTACTTTTGTCACCATGTTTTCAACCCTTTTCAATTATTATATGTTTTAGTTAAAGTTGATTTCATATTTTTGCTAATATTTCATTGTTTCAAAGTCGTCTGTTGCATATTTGTTGACCGGGCGTTCCGGGCGTTCCGGGCTTGATCCCTGCTCGCGGCGGTTATGGTGAAGTGTCTTTAGACTAGGCACACTTGTTAGTCACCCAGTCCTAGTGTATATAAACAAACTGCCAACGTGATGTAACTGAAATATGTTTTACAAAAACAATGTAAAATCCCAATAAACTAAATGAGCCGTTCACGAAAATACCAACATTATGATCTCTGCGTAATGTATCGATCCAGATCAGCCTGCGCAGTCCTCTTAGGTGAATAGAGGTACAGAGTAATGATTCCTTAAGTAGAAAATCTACAGGAGGCGAAAAGTGTCTGCCCGGATTAGCTTGCGCGGCATGCTTATGCTGATCCGGGTCGATACTTTACGCAAGAGTCCACAATGTTGGTTTTTCTCGCGGGACGGCTCAAATGGCACAAATCTGCGTAATGTATCGACCAGATCAGCCTGCGCTGTCCGCGCAGACTGATCCGGCCGACACATTCCGTCTCAGGGCCATAGAGGTATAGAGTGGTGATTCCTGAAACAGAAAATCCACAGGAGGCGAAAAGTGTCTGCCCGGATTAGCTTGCGCGGCATGCTTATGCTGATCCGGGTCGATACTTTACGCAAGAGTCCACAATGTTGGTTTTCTCGCGGAACGGCTCATATGATCACTTTGATGGTATTCTTGTCAGGGTCCATTTCTGTGATACGCATATAATTTTGGTCATTAGCGCTTTAGGCCGTTTTCCATCATATTCAGTTATACAACATATCCACTTACAGTGTATTCATGATCCCTGGTGACTAACCACTTCTCTAAGATTGGATAGGACAAACGGATATGTTTTGATACAATGAAACACGCCGTGTATAATACTAAAGAAGACACGTAACGAACTCCTTATTTAACTCTTTTTCACATACAGAACCTTTCAGACGCCTCTGTAGCAGACGACCTTTGAAAACATTGTAGCAAATAGATAAACTACTAATATTGAACAATTACTCTATGTGCCACAATGTTGTCAACTCAATTCAAGTATTTATAGAGACTTTCCACAATTTTTATAAATGATTTAAAGTCGTCTGCTGCAGATGTGTTATGTGTTGAAAAGTGGTTAACAAATTATGACAAGTGGAACGTATTTTTAATTAAAACTACACAAGGAACATTACAATTTAATGAGAGAATTATTGGAAAATGAATATTGAATAACAGGAAGTGCACTCGTGTGATGATTCATGGAAGTTGATAATGTATTATCTTCCCACGTTCCACCTTGCACGCTAATTAGTCCTACGTTTTTCCCTTTACATTTGCAAAAACATTTGACATTGCAAGCTACTGAAAATGAGGCGGAAGTATACACTTGTAACTGAACCAATATTATCGAAATCGACGTAATGCACACTTTTAAATAATCCTGCCATTGGAGAATATACTTTACATCCATGACAACTAAGATCGCTTCGGTGATGGAGCGGTAAGAGCGTCCGCCTCGAGAGTGGGACACTAGGGTGCGGTCCGCGGTAGGGTCATATTCAGGTGCGTAGCTCCCTTTAGGCACTGTAGGCACGTGCCTACACATTTTTTCTCAAAATGCCCCCAAAATGCAGCTGCGGCGATATACATCTGCGTAATGTATCGACCAGATCAGCCTGCGCTGTCCGCGCAGCATGATATTAGGGCCCCTCCTATTGTCGTCAGCTATTTGATAGTTCCGCTCGATACTGTGATACCGTGTCATTGCACGGTTGTCTTCTAGTTCTATTTTAACCCTTTCCTTCATACAACAATTCTGTAGCAGACGACTTTGAACATATTTTGTCAAAAAACAAAGAAATCTCTATAATTGAATGGATAACCTAAGACTAAAAGTGGAAAACATTGTGTCAAAAGGAGAAATTGCACGTTTTGAGCAATTTCTTCTTTTGTCACTATGTTTTCAAAAAGCCGTCTGCAGCGGAGGCGTCAGAAAGCGTCTATATGAGGGAAAAGGTTAAAAGTGAGACGCGCCTTGTGATTTGGAATCTTAGTTTACTCCTCGGTTTGACATCATTTAAAGCAATCAATTGTAGCGTTAAACTAGGGGCTATACTTCAAGCCATTTATCAGGAGATACACTTAGTCAAAATATATAGGTGACAGTGAAGACTTATTCGCATGTAGGACTGCCCCCGTACACAGGCTCATCTGAGTCTTCCGCGACACAGCTGCAATTAGGTCCGAGGTCAACAGACATGGCTCAAATTCCTAAAGATGGGATTTTTCACACGAAAATCAATCTTTGATGGTTTGAAAGTTTGTGAGGTAAAATAGATACCACGACAGTTCTCCATTAGCTTAACCCTTTCCCTCATATAGACGCTTTCTGACGCCTCTGCAGCAGACGGCTTTTTGAAAACATAGTGACAAAAGAAGAAATTGCACAAAACGTGCAATTTCTCCTTTTGCCACAATGTTTTCCACTTTTTGTCATAGGTTATCCATTCAATTATAGAGATTTTTCTATTTCTGTCAAAATATGTTCAGAGTCGTCTGCTGCGGAATTGTCGTATGAGGGAAAGGGTTGACATGCTGGAGAACGAACAGGGAAAAACCCCGGTGTATCCCATATGGAGTTGCAGACTGATCTAAATCTTCGATGTTCGAAAAAACCCGAATGTTTGGGTTTACTTATGACATGGCTCATATCTCCTCAACATCTACGTATAAGATATTACAACTGCCATTCACTTAAATAAAGATGTATTAGAAGTTTATAATGCGGTGACATCTTCCCCCATTAAATATACGGCGTAACCAGCGCAGGCTCCACGCTTAGTCAACACTTGATAAATACCCGATCACTTATCATTTACAAGAAAACAGCTGTTTTTTCCCCCCGAGTCTGTAGAGCTCATTCGAGCCGTGCTGCAGAAGGAAAAACAAATCCTTTATGCTTTTGCAATTAACCCTTTCCCACATATAATACATGTGCAGCAGACGACTTTGAAAAAACCAAAAGATCTATCTAAAAGACTTGGACAGTCTCTACTAATGAAAGTATAATCATTGAATTCTTTTAAAAACAAAGTGGTAAAAGGTGATAATTGCTAATTTTAAGCAATTTCTCCTTTTGTCACAATGTTTATTTCAGAACGGTCGTCTGCTGAAGAGGTCTCGCTATGCGTCTGTATAGAGGAAATGGGTTTAACTCTTTCAGTGCCGAATTGTTTAAAATAGACTCTTCCATGTTCAAAATCGGACGTCTTCATTTCTCATGTAAAACATTTTTTGAATTATGTTGATGAATAAAAGGCAAACAATGCTGATTTCAAGTGAGACAGCTCGTTACGAGCTGACTCACTTGAATCTGCATTGTTTGCAAAAACCTCATTATTACCTTTGGCGCTGAAAGAGTTAAACATGGTTGCATCATTTTATATTTTCAGGTTCTGCAATGCCTGTGTGTCAAGCAGCCTGTCCTAAAGAGAACCTGCCGGAAGTCGCTTTACGTTGTTTTGAAAATTACGGCGCGCAGAAGATTAACTTAGACAAGAGCGTCAACCGATTGTTTTCAGGGATCGACGTTGAGACACTCAGAGCATATTGCAGGTAAAACTTGTCACTTCACCTAGCGGAGTCCCGGTTGCTCAGTTTCTAGCAAATCATGGGGGTCGTGAGTTCGAACCCGAGCTCGGTCAACATTCTTTCCGACGTTTGACAAAAGTCAATGTGACAAGCGTCATTCGTCTTATACCGATAGTCTAACAGTCTATGTCCGAAATAATGCGATTTCCGTTCAAACCACATTCGGAACTTTACGACCAGCCAAGAGCCGCTGCGTCTGTAGAGCGTCTTCGTTGACAGGAACTTTGGTAAAATATTTTAATTGTCAATAATGTCGAACACTCCGAAGAATTAACAGAATAGCCAAATATTCTGTAAATTGATTGTTTGGTGTTTTACGCCATTTTCAACAATGTTTTAGTTATATCACGGCGTCTCCTGGGTAACTCACAACCCCTGTATTGACAGCCCGCGTACGTCTGGTTCATTAATCCTAACTCCAGCCAGTCAGTCGTAATGCTAACCCCGCAACCCTGAGCGCCAAGGCGGGCAGCCATTACTACCATTTACATTTTAAACGTATTTGGTAAGACCGGCCCGATCGGGTATCGAACCCACGAGCTCCCGCACCCGGGGCGGACGCTCTACCATTACGCCAATAAGCAAGCAAATACTCCGTGTTGAGCCGCATCAAACGATTTAAAGACTCTTATTCCATCTACATCACAACCCCGGTAGCTTAGGCGGTAGCGACGCGGGCTGTCAATCCAGGGGTTGTGAGTTCGAATCCCTGCTCGGCCAAATTTCTTTCCGACGATTGACAAAAGTAAATGCGACTTGCGTCATTCGTCTTCCACCAATGGGCTAAGTATATGTGGAAAAGCAGCCTGTTGCTTAGGAAGATTGTTGTGTGGAGTACTGGTGTGAGAAAACCAGGAAATGCATGCGTAGGTGAACTGGCCGCCGTGATATAACTGAGAAAATGTTAAAAACGGCGTTAAACCCCAATCAATCAATTATATCTTGTGAGGCTTCATATCTATGTTTTTGGTCAGATATGTACATGTACCTATACATTACATGTTGGAGGACAGTGAAGGCTCTGGTGAGACTGTACGAATGCACGAGCTTACCTGAGCCTTCACTGTTCCAATGAACAATTATACCTCCATTTTCCATCTGACACGGAATACCTATAAGATATTTCCACTTCCGGGGTACATTATCCGCCATTATTGAAAATGGTGAATTAATTTACTTTTAATGAATCGTAAAATTGTTCTCCTCTGTACGGCTGCTTCGCTCCTCCGTGATAGCTTAGCATGTCCTTCGACACACTTAGCCCAGTATTAACTCTTTCAGCGCCGAATTGTTTAAAGTAGACTATACCATGTTCAAAAGCGGGTGTTTCCATTGTTCATGTTATAAAAGTTTGGACTATTTCAATAACTAAAAGGTAAACAATGCAGATGGCAGGTGAGACAGCTCGTTACGAGCTGACTCACCTGAATATGCATTGTTTTTAAAAACCTCAATATTGCCTATGGCGCTGAAAGAGTTAAATAGAAAGTGCCATCAATTTCGTTTGTAACCGGAAGTGCAAATTCTCGGAAGTCCCACGAGACGAGACTTACGTACCCTTTTGTTTTACTTTTTTTATTATTCCAGTTCATTTCTAGAGGGAATGGTGTGCCTTAACCAATTATCCAACGTGTGTCCGGAAAGTAAACGTAACCTCATTTTGGTGGGGTTAAACCCACTCAACGGCGTGGAAAATGAACTCTCTCAACTATGCAGGACAGATGGTCTTTATGAACGTACGTTGGAAACCGTTTGTCTGTTAGCTTTTCGCGATTTGAATTAATTAGATTAACCCTTTCCCTCATACGACAATTCTGCAGCAGACGACTGTGAACGTGTTTTTGTCAAAACATGGAAAAATCTCCATAATTGAATGGATAACCTATGGCAAAAAGTGGAAAACATTGTGGCAAAAGGAGAAATTGCACGTTTTGTGCAATTTCTTCTTTTGTCACTATGTTTTCAAAAAGCCCTCTGCTGCAGAGGTGTCAGAAAGCATCTATATGAGGGAAAGGGTTAATATTATTTTGCTGTTCGGTAGGCTAATGGAATTATTTAGGTTATACACAATCTGCAGGCTTCAAAACTATAAAAAGTTTACTTTGTGTTCACGTATCGTATTTTTCAGACACAATGTCATTCTCAAAATTGACTGTTCAAATGGCCGGTCTGAAGCATACTGAGAAAGTTTGATAGTTTCGGGACCTGAGCTCTTAGGCTGAACTCGTAAACTTTAACCCTTTCCCTCATACGACAATTCTGCAGCAGACGACTTTGAACGTGTTTTGTCAAAAAATAGAAAATCTCCATAATTGAATGGATAACCTATGACAAAAAGTGGAAAACATCGTGGCAAAAGGAGAAATTGCACGATTTGTGCAATTTCTTCTTTTGTCACTATGTTTTCAAAAAGCCGTCTGCTGCAGAGGCGTCAGAAAGCGTCTATATGAGGGAAAGGGTTAATTAGACCTCGGACATATATACTCAACCAATCAGTAGTGAATCGGTTATCGGTTCGTTGATGTGGTTAGAAGCGATAATATCCGAAACAGCCCGCAATAAGTACATTCATTCGGAATGGACTCGGATCGGTATTACGTCATTGAATATTGGAATACGTCAATAATGTTGCACTTTATTAATACCTAGGTATTTGTGTAATGAAATAGTCCGAGTGTGCCCGATTGCATTACACTTTGATTGGCTATTGCTTCAAACAAGTATATCCATTGATCTGAAAATGTTATATTCATGCTTCATAGTGGCACGTTTAAGAACCAATGGGGTCTTTTCGGAAAGAGCTAGTGTATCGCACCGGACTACCTTGTATCTCAATATGTACCTATAATGTATATGCACCTGTCAGATACCTGTACATGATAGTAGTGTACACTATCAAAAGTACCTATAGAAGCTAAAAGGTTGATGCTCAAACAAAGCAATTGGTCTTTTTCACAGGGATTCGACATTACCATATAGATGTTACACTATAAAAAAGGAACCTTTTTTTATAGTATTGTATGTATATATGGTTAATGTCGAATCCCTGTGGTCTCTTTAATTAAATTAACTTACACGAAATGGCTTACGTCTTTGTTTTCAAATATGCAAATCCCAAATATAATTATATGTTATTATTTCTTACAGTTTATGCACAATATATGAGTTGTTTTATGGAAAAAGGACTGAAGTCCGAACGCTGTTTTAAAACGAGATTAAATAATACTAGACAGTCAATATATATACTTCCTGAACGGGAACTGTGCAGGTTGGTTTTTAATCTTTTTTCCTTAAATATAAAACAAATGATTGAAAATATTTACGGTACAAAGGCGTCAAAAAGGTGTTTGTATCAGCTCAATGGCTGCACGTGTGTTTAACTCTTTCCCACACAAATATATCTGCAGCAGACGGCTTTGAAATAATCGAGTTCAAAATACCGAAAAACTTCAATTAATTACTGTATGCTTATTGAATTTCTCCTTTTGCCACAATATTTCCAAAGTCGTCTGCTGCAGAGGCTATATGTCGGAAAGTGTTAGTTATTATGGTGTAAATGACCAGGGACATATACATATCGTGTCCCTGGGTCTTTGCATAGAAAATGTAGGAGGGACGTCCGTGTGTGGTCGATTGTAAAGAACGCACTTAACCCTTTCCCTCATACGACAATTCCGCAGCAGACGACTTTGAACATATTTTGTCAAAACATAGAAAATCTCCATAATTGAATGGATAACCTATGACAAAAAGTGGAAAACATTGTGGCAATAGGAGAAATTGCACGTTTTGTGCAATTTCTTCTTTTGTCACTATGTTTTCAAAAAGCCGTCTGCTGCAGAGGCGTCATAAAGCGTCTATATGAGGAAAAGGGTTAATTAATACAGATCGGCGAATGACTGTGAAGGATATTGCAAATGTGTGCAATAATGGTGAAGTGACTGCTCACCGATTTTGACAGAAATGTGTATTTTCAAAAGTGGATGAAAAGACATGAGAAATCTGTAAAATACATCGGGCGATACTGTGAGAAGGAGTAAAATTAATAACTGCATTTCAAAAGCGTTATTGTTTAGACGTTACGTGAAAACGACGTTACTGCGTCGGGGACCTTGTAGATGTCGTTTTCTATGTATTGTTATTTATGTATATATTGTTTTATTTGAATGACAGTTGTACCATTCAGAAGATAATGAATTAAAGATACACAAATTGTGCAAATTTGTATTCACTGTTTCCGACTTAACATTAAAAAACAAAGCTAGTCACAAAACTTTCCGAACGTCCCTCGTATTCAGAACGTCCGTACACATCGAATGCTCGGAAAGCGCTAGTCAAAAGCTTTAATTTGATTGGTGGATTCGGCTCGCACCTGTCCGAGTGCTCGGTGTGTTAGGACAATCTGAATACTCCCCAGATATATCGTCATAAGAGTAATATTTACGCCGTATTACATGTTTGAATGTTTTTCTGAATTCCAGTCGAATGAGAAATACCACTCAATGTATAGAAAGAAGCGTTAAATTACAGTGTGGGGAAAAAGCGGCAGAACTCGTCCATAAACTCGTGATGCCGTTAGTGAAGAGTAGCGGGCAATGTGCTTACACTTTACATTACGAAGAGGTTTGTTTGTAAAGATAACATCAGTATTATTTGTAAACCTTTGAATGTCTGCTGGAGATTTGTTACAATTTTTTATTTTTTTATTTTGCTGAAATGTTTTCAAAGTCGCCTGCTTAAGATCAGGATTAACGGTATCATTGTGAAATAAGGACCAATGACCCATACTTTATGACTTTGTCGATTATGAGGAAATCGCAGTACTAAACTGTCAATAGCGATACATACGTCTGAGAGTGGATAGATAACATGCAAGTCACCAGGTATAAATAAGATGTGCTTAGTTCAAGCAGCTCTACTTCTATGTAGCCGAGCCCCGGTAGCTCAGTCGGTAGCGACGCGTGCTGTCAATCCTGGGGTTGTGAGTTCGAAACCCGGCTCGGCCAACTTTCTTTCCAACGATTGACAAAAGTCAATGCGACATGTGTCATTCGTCTTTCACCAATGGGCTAAGTATATGTGGAAAAGCAGCCAGTTGCTTGGGAAGATTGTTGTGTGGAGTACTGGTGTGAGAAAACCAGGAAATGCATGAGTAGGTGAACTGAGATATAACTTAAATTGTTAAAAACGGCGTTAAACCCCAATCAATCAATCAATCAATCTACTTCTATGTAGAGGTCAGTTGCGGACAACATGGCCAAATACTAAACTATATGTATTAAATTAAGGTCAGGCCAGGGGCCTTTCAGTCGCGGACTTCCAGGCCAAATACTAAGCTATATATGTATAAGATCGAGGTCGGTCTAATGGCCTTTCAGTCGTGGACTTCCAAGTCAAATACTAAGCTATATGTATAAGATTGAGGTCGGTCTAGGGGCCTTTCGGTCGCGGACTTCTAGGTCAAATACTAAGCTATATGTATTAGATTGAGGTCGGTCTAAGGGCCTTTCAGACGCGGACTTCTAGGTCAAATACTAAGCTATATGTATAAGATTGAGGTCGGTCTAAGGGCCTTTCAGTCGCGGACTTCTAGGCCAAATACTAAACTATATGTATTAGATTGAGGTCGGTCTAAGGGCCTTTCAGTCGTAGACTTCTAGGCAAAATACTAAACTATATGTATTATATTGAGGTCGGGCTAAGGGCCTTTCAGTCGCGCACTTCCAGGCCAAATACTAAGCTATATGTACTAGATCGAAGTCGGTCTAATATCATCACTATCAATCCTTTTTTTTTCAGACAACATCAAAGCAAATTCCAACAACAGCTCGGAAGGGCGGGACGTATCGAACGGCAGAACAGGGAAAACGTGACACGTCACATGACGACACAAATGCATCTGCATCTCATTACCATAGTTTAATTATTACGATACTTCTTTCACATATTTCATATTTATTAAAGAGGGGGATAAACTCCTGACGTTGGGATGCATAAATAACTTATTTATATGTAAATTGTAAATACAAACAGATGTGAGATGCGAGATATTTTTACCTGCCTGCTTGTAAACGCAACACGAACCACGACCATCTGAGATATTAAAGGGACTAAACCATCTCAGATTCCAGATCATAATTTCTTTTTTTAAACATTGTTTCCAATAATGAATAATAGTTTAAGTAGTCGCTTATATGCTTATTGCTTAATAAGGGGGACAGGTTGAAATTCCAGGTTTAACGTACTCCCGAATTTCGGATCACTTTTTTCTTTTCAAAGAACAAAAACTAATCCAATTAATTTAAAATAGTTTCAAATGTCATCCACTGCTATATTTGGCGGAAAACGGTTGAAATGAATCGGACTGTTTCATGAGAGTCATATTGTATATTTATGAGCCACGGCATGCGACTTGGGGTCTTACTGCATCTCCCGAACTCAAATGAAGGGATATGGTTGTTTAATAAATGGGACTACAATTACTATGTTTTGTCAAATGATACATCCGGGAACTTATGATAAATTCCTACTAACATTTAACTCTTTCCGACATATGCATTAGACGACTTCTAGGCAAACAAATTTCAGTTGAAAGCGGTAGTACTGTATATAGTTGAACACATTTTGACAAAAGGAGAGATTGCTCATAATGACCAATTTCTCCCTTTGTCACAATGTTTTCAAGAGTTAGTCTGCTGCATTTGCATTAAAATACGTCTGCATGTGGGAAAGGGTAACTTACTGTGACTGTTTGCACCAGTTGCGTTATTCTTGCTGTACATAGAATGTTGTTTTCCATACCGTTTTAACAGTATATGAGCCATCCCGCAAGAAAACCAACAGTATTGTCTCTGCGGAATGTATCGCCCGAGATCAGCCTGCGCAGTCCACGCAGACTGATCCGGGCCTACATATTTCGTCTCAGGGGGATAGAGGTATAGAGTAATGATTCCTGAAACAGAAAATCCGCAGGAGGCGAAAAGTGTCTATCCGGGTAAGCCTGCGCGGCATGCTTAGGCTGATCTGTGTAGATACTTTACGCAGAGTCCACACAGTTGGTGTTTTCGCGGAACGGCTCATATCAATATATCTGCGTAATGTATCGACCAGATCAGCCTGCGCAGTCCACGCAGACTGATCCGGGCCTACATATTTCGTCTCAGGGGGATAGAGGTATAGAGTAATGATTCCTAAAACAGAAAATCCGCAGGAGGCGAAAAGTGTCTATCCGGGTAAGCCTGCGCGGCATGCTTAGGCTGATCTGTGTAGATACTTTACGCAGAGTCCACACAGTTGGTGTTTTCGCGGAACGGCTCATATCAATATATCTGCGTAATGTATCGACCAGATCAGCCTGCGCTGTCCGCGCAGACTGATCCGGCCGACACATTCCGTCTAAGGGGGGATAGATAGAGTAATGATTCCTGAAACAGAAAATCCACAGGAGACGAAAAGTGTCTATCCGGGTTAGCCTGCGCGGCATGCTTAGGCTGATCTGTGTAGATACTTTACGCAGAGGCCACACAGTTGGTGTTTTCGCGGAACGGCGCATATCAGTTATTGCATGTTGCCATCACACTTATAGATGGGCCCCGGGTGACTAACTAGTACTAGGGTACAGAACGTGCCTTGTTTAAGGGCACTTTGCAGTGATCGAACCTGGACCGCCCGGTACTAACAGGACCCTCCAAAGTAACCACTCGATCATTTTGGTTTCCTATTGTAGCTTGGAACTTAGAGAGGTTTATTTAGGCATTTGCAGTTATGGTATAAGGAATGATAAATACGACTTAAATATTTTTTTGAAAAAAATCGTTGTTCACGAGACTTTAACTATTTCCCACATATAGACGTTTTTTCCGACGCCACTGCAGCAGACGACTGTAGAAAAGATTGTGACATCATGATGAGCAAGTTCGCCTTTTGCATTAATTTTCTAAACATTATTCAATACAGAACATAATTGTATTTGTAATAAGTAAATACTATACTTTTAACAATTATACAAATAGAGAAACAACGATGAAAAAATACATATAATATACATTCAAATTTGATTGTGAATGATCACTTCGACCAGGGACACTATATGTAATATAGTGTCCCTGCTTTGACTATTCAACAATTACATATTATTTCTAGAGATTTTCCATTTATTTTTAGATCGTCGTATGTGGGACACGGTTAACCAGCTCGTGTTACCATGTTATTGCTGTGTTGTATACATATATAATTAAATACACGACTTTCGTATCAATTAATAATTCTCTATCATCAGTTTGAAACATACAACAAGATAATTACTCTTTGTTAACACTAGTCATAACTCTCTTTTATTGTGATAAATAATTGACCACGGACACTTGAAAGCGTTTATTCAGATAACTACATTCTTACATAAGTAGATCATTAAAATTAGTCGTAACTTTATCCGTTAGGGAGGGGGGGGGGGGGGGGGGGGGGGGGGGGGGGGGGGGGGGGGGGGGGTATCGTGGATCTATGCTGTTCACGAGAATTCTGGAACCCCTTTTTCGGGCACTCGCTCACGTGTAGTGTTCACTGACGTAGCCAGTATCGTGATTGTGACAGTTCATTTCACAACGGGGAATGCTGCATCTTCTTCCCCTGCGTTCAACGAATTGTTACGGTAGCAAACGGTAGCCGTTCCACCAATCAAATTACAGTCTTTTTTTACGTCTGGTTATTCCGTTAGAAGCCGTGAGCTATTAAACTGATACACTGTACGAGAGTCTCTTCACGTTTCGAATACAGTGGTCTGTGTAACATTTTCAAGCGTCCGAGATAAATAATTATCCACAGAACCTTACATCAGAATATATGTACATTAATTGATTGTGTTTTATCAGGAAAACACGCGCTGTACCCATCATATACCCCTTCATCTAAGTTCGTAACTTCATTAACACTGCCTTACTCATCATATTCAATTACCAATACAGTGGAGTCGGGATAACTCGAACTCGAAAGCGACCAATAACTTACTTCGAGTTATCGACGTGTTTGGAGTGTTCCGTCTATTTATGCTAAATCAATTTATACTTTTTAAAGTGTTGAATGTGAAAAGCGAGCAAGTGATCAAATCCTATTAATCCTTTCCCACCTACTGACGCATCTTGACGCATATGCAGCAGACGACTTTTGAAAACATAGTGACAAAAGGAGAAATTGCTCAAAACGACCATTTATAGAGATCATTATTTTCCATAGTTTTTTCTAGATGTTTTCAAAATCGTCTGCTGCGGATTTGTTGTATGTGGGAAGGGGGTTAAGAAAACAGCACAGCGCTCCTGTTTTGATAAACAGATGCGTTCATAAAAATGGTTCGACTTAAACGAATTACTCGAATGATCCCATGGTCGAGTTATAGCGAGTCTACTGTACCTGATCTTATAACTTCTACTCGAACATATTAATGAGCTACAACATGCAGGAACAGCTTCAGTAAATACGGACAAAAATCGTTGTCAGCAGTTTTTCAAAAACGCAAGCGTTCGCCATCATTTTAAAGTAGTTGGGTAAAAATCGAATAGTTTTAAGTTACTAGAAACAACTATCAAACGTATATAGTTGTCTTTGTATTATTAGTATCATACCCAAGGGATTTCCGTGATTATGAAATGACTTAATGGCGTTCAGGGAGGATACTGATCAGATTGAGCAAATGTAAAGGGTGATCTGGATCTTCGCTGGGCAAAATCCCGAAGGTCGAGTTTCCTTTGGCGTGACCCTAGTGTAAGTGCAAATTGCTTTGTTTATGAATGGTTACTAATAACCATATGTAAAATAAATGCTCGATCAGATTGTTTATCTGCACAGACTGATAAGAGCCTTCGATGACTTCCGCTAATACATAAACACCACATTTAACCCTTTCCCTCATACGACAATTCTGCAGCAGACGACTTTGAACATATTTTGTTTCCATAATTGAATGGATAACCTATGACAAAAAGTGGAAAACATTGTGGCAAAAGGAGAAAGTGCACGTTTTGTGCAATTTCTTTTTTGTCACTATGTTTTCAAAAAGCCGTCTGCTGCAGAGGCGTCAGAAAGCGTCTATATGAGGGAAAGGATTAAAAAAATAAAAATCAAAAGATGATTTCTGTTTCGTTTGTGTGCTCGCGAAATGGGTACAGGATGAAAGGCGAATGTATATAAATAAACTCAACGGCATGTGTGCCTTTTTTATTTTGTCAATCAATGCTTTTAAGGGACTGTATCATAATTTATACAATCAACATAAACTAATCTAAATCAGTCCTTAAAGATGCTGAACTCCAGAAAATAGGTACTATAGTTAAAGTTTTAAAACTGGTCAAAAGTTGTCTTGAAATATTATAGAAACATAATTCTGGGATAAAATTAGAGTAATAATTTCACTTTCCAGTACCATAAACATCTAAATATTGATCGTTTATGCTTCATTTATACTGGGTAGACATATCCAGTAAGCCCAAATTTTGTACATTTTCATGACTTTTAATTGACAGTCTTTCAACATTTACTCCCAAAATGTTTTTGAACTACTTATTACTTCCTTTGTTGTCACTATTAGCAATATTTACAGAAGTTTCAAAATCTTCATCTGGAGTTCAGCACCTTATGGTTGGTAAATTGCATGGGAGGAGTGCTGTATAATTATGGTGCCAGAGAATCAGATAACTATTCACTAGGTGAACTGGTCGCCGTGGTATTACTGAAATGCTGTTGAAAATAGAATTCAATTAAAAACAAATCAATACATAAATGGATGGTTTATTATTAGAGCCGATTGCGTGCTCAAATATCAAATTATAGGAAATAACTATGTATGTTTTATGCGTCACACAAGGAGTTGTTGAACGTCCTTTTAATCTTGCTTTAGTTTTATTGTATACAATTAATACCATTCTTTTTCTCCCGATTAGTTTCACTTTGGAAAATTCCAATATGAGCATAAGAATAAGGTTATGGGTTTATCTGATAGACGGTAAAATATATATAGAGAATCATATTCTTGATCTGTTACTTGTTGTGTATGCATTCATGTGTAATGCCTTAAGATGATAATAAAATTTCATTTAAAAAATGTGTTGGTCTTTTTAAACTATTTCATATATCGATCCAATTGCTCCAGTTCCTCTGCCGCAATCAATGGGCTTACAATAGTTCATGTGGTATTGGTGTTTTACGCCACTTTCAACATTATTAAAGTTATATCACGGCGTTTCCTGGATAAGTTACCAGTACTTCTTGTCCATTCAGTTATATCACGGCGTTTCCTGGATAAGTTACCAGTACTTCTTGTCCATTCAGTTATATCACGGCGTTTCTTGATAAGTTACCAGTACTTCTGGTCCATTCAGTTATATCACGGCGTTTCCTGGATAAGTTACCAGTACTCTTGTCCATTCAGTATATCACGGCGTTTCCTGGATAAGTTACCAGTACTTCTTGTCCATTCAGTTATATCACGGCGTTTCTTGGATAAGTTACCAGTACTTCTGGTCCATTCAGTTATATCACGGCGTTTCCTGGATAAGTTACCAGTACTTCTTGTCCATTCAATTATATCACGGCGTTTCCTGGATAAGTTACCAGTACTTCTGGTCCATTCAGTTATATCACGGCGTTTCATGGATAAGTTACCAGTACTTCTGGTCCATTCAGTTATATCACGACGTTTCCTGGATAAGTTACAAGTACTTCTGGTCCATTCAGTTATATCACGGCGTTTCCTGGATAAGTTACCAGTACTACTAGTCCATTCAGTTATACCACGGCGTTTCCAGGATAAGCTACCAGTACTTCTGGTCCATTCAGTTATATCACGGCGTTTCCAGGATAAGTTACCAGTACTTCTGGTCCATTCAGTTATATCACGGCGTTTCCTGGATAAGTTACCAGTACTTCTGGTCCATTTACCCTGACCACCAGCGAGTCAGTCGCAATGCTAACCCCACAATCCTTAGGATCGAGGGGGGCAGCCATTACTACAATTGTTAAAGACTTCGCATGACCCACAATCTCCTGCTCCCGAGTCGGACGTTCTAACCCCAAACGGTAACTAGTCTACGTGAAGGTATGCAATTGCATAGGAAGAATGTTCGAGAAAGCAGGAAACACAAGGTTACCTGAACTGAGCTCCGTTATTTTTGAAAATGGCGATAAAATTCAACCGATTAATCTGCCATAAACAACTTCAAAACACCGCACGATTTTACGCCGCTTTCAACAATGTTTCAGTTACATTATGACAGTTCCTAGGTAAACTACCAGTACAGTTACTATGTTCATCCGACACCGAACTATCAGTTACTATACTAGTCACGATACCCGAGTGTCAGGAAGCAACTACTACCTATTTCAAAAGCTTAAGTATGACCCGACCTAGGATCGAACATTTGTCTTCATGTCCCGAGGTGAACGTAATTACCATTGGCCCCGAATATTATATATATATTTTGCATTAAGACGATTTAATGGCTACAACAAATCTGAATATGACGACCTTGGAAACATCTAGGCTTAACATATTGAAGATCTCTATAAGGAAAGAATATTTAATACATTGAGTTGAAAACATTTAGGCAAAAGGAGAAATCGATCATAATATTACTGTAATTTCTCCTTCTGGCCACAATGTTTTTTCAAAAGTTGTCTGCAGAGAGTGAAACGGATAATCAGGCTCGGCTATGTTCGTTATTTAGTCATAGATGGTTCCTGGTAACTAGAGTCTAATCGGATCAGATAGCAAGAATGTGCATGCTTATATAGCCTACAGTTGATAGGATAATGCTGAAGTGGGTTTCTCTGGATCACCGATCATATGATCCCATTATCCCTATGCATTTGGGCTTCAGTTAACACTTCGAAGTTTTGACAACCGGTATATACCCTCTGCAAACCATTATTCCTGCATTTTGTTTTCAGACAAAGGAAGTAACTGATATCACGACAAACAAAATCTTCATTAGGTCAAAGGGAAGTAAATCATTTTCCATAGGCGACCATTATAGCGTTATGGGTTATGGTTCGTTACTAGCAAATGAATTAACACATATTCCTATATCAAAACTAAAGTTCATTCTTAGAACTACCAAAAAAGCAAAACAAACCCACATGTTCACCGTTGTTTGACAGAGCTAGGAGGTCAAATCAAAGGTCACCCTTATCCCGCACTGAATTTTACTTTCAATTTCAGAAAATACAGCATGTTCTGAAAATGGTTATTAGAGCGTCAACATAGCTAAAAGCAAGCACTATTTTGGTTATAAATCAGTCAGAGGTTATTCAACTTTATGAAAATCACTTTCAACTTTCAACAAAATCATTATTGTCCAATGGAGCCAACCTCAGTCTTATATATTCATCTGAAAATTGTCTGCCCGGCAAGCCGATCCGATTTACTTCCTTTGACCATTAGTTATTTCCCTTCTTACATTAGCAACCATTGTGGTTTAACGCCGCTTCAACATGTTTTTCAGTCACATTACGGCAGATTCACATAGCCATGTATTTCCTGGCTTTCTCACACAAGAACTCAACAGCCTTTCCAAGCAACTGGATGCTTTTCAAATTAGGCTGTAAGCCCATTGGGGGACGACGAATGGCGATATCATTTACATTTGTCAAACGTCGGAAAGAATGTTAGCTAGGGTTCGAACTCGCATCCACTTAAACTAGAACTATCACTGAAGATGATAAATACCCCCTAAACAGCACCTTGACCTACACCATAACTTAATAAGTAAAAGGGACATAACTCTGTAAAATAACATGCAATTGTAGGATATGCACATCTCCTCTTGGTATAGAAGCTTCATGTAAAATGTTTATTGAATTCTACCCAGTGGTGTAAGAAACAGGCCGGACAAAATGTGGCTTCCGACCAACCCCTCTTCGAAGGGGGTATAATGACATTTTCTTTAATCTAAATAAAATTGATAAAGAAAAATACGCTATATAATGCCTAAATAATGTTAAAGATAAACAAAAAAGTTGCAGAACAGAAAGGTTAGATAGAAGATGTTAACGCATGCAGTGGTGAGCTAAAAACGTGTGTTGACTAAGCGATCTTATTATAAATTTTAGGCAAGTGGGCAACAACAAAAGTAAATATGACAAAATACAAAACCTTAGGTAGCTATACACATCATTTATTCATGTAATGTACTATTCACAAGAAACGATGAAACCGAGGTCTAGATAAGGAGTAGAAGAATGATCTTTGTCCTACGATGTTTTCAACGGTTAACCCTTTCCCACATACAGCATATCTGCAGCAGACGACTTTGAAGCCATTCAGTATAAAATATGAAAAGTCTCTATAAATGAAGGTATAAATACTGAAAACAGTTGAAAACGTGATAAAAGGAGAAATTGCTAGTTTCGAGCAATTTCTCCTTTTGCTACAAAAAGGTTTTCAAGAGTCGTCTGCTGCAGATGTGTCAAAATGTGTCTACAGGTGGGAAAGGGTCATATCAAATAAGACAAGATAGATGATAATGGGTCCACACCTTATACTTATATATATAAGGTAAGAAACCAATACCACCCCACCTGCTAGAGCTCGAGAGTTGCATTGACTCCAATCTTTCAGACCCATTTAGCCAGCTCTTACGGTTCAAGCAAGGGTCAGACTGTGGCTGCCATTCTTACTGAGTGTCCGCCAGACACAGGAGCGTTCTTATACCGTAAACTAAACTCTATGTTGTGGGTACAAAAATAATCAACAAACAGTGACGATTTTTTTTAGTACCAACAACATAGAATTTTCAGTTTGAATAAGGATGTAGGACCATGTTATACCCACTTGACTAGACCTTTGATAAAATATATATACAATGGGTGAAAAATGCTAAACCTTTCGCTGCCAAAGGCAATTAAAGGTTTTTGCAAACAATGCAGATTCAGGTGTCAGCTGAAATCTGCATTGTTTGCCACTTAGACATTAAATTTGACCAAATTCCCTGTTAGAGGAAAAATAAAAATGGTCCAATTTTCAACATGGATGATTCAACTTTGTGAAATGCGTATGTTTTAAAAGTAATCAGACATGAGTGAGCATAGTGACACAGGTCCAGATAAGGAGGAAAATGAAAAATGTCACTTATCTAGAACTCTGTGGTGAAATATGAAATTTTTAACCAGACTTACTTATTTTTACTTTTAACCTTTTCCCTCATACGACAATTCTGCAGCAGACGACTTTGAACGTATTTTGTCAAAACATAGAAAATCTCCATAATTGAATGGATAACCTATGACGAAAAGTGGAAAATATTGTGGCAAAAGGAGAAATTGCAAGTTTTGTGCAATTTCTTCTTTTGTCACTATGTTTTCAAAAAGCCGTCCGCAGAGGCATCCGAAAGCGTCTATATGAGGGAAAGGATTAACAGGAGGGTTAGTGTGCCACTTCTACGACAGCATTTCAGAATAACCGTATGTGCATAATTCTGATATATTCATGCAAAATGGTTGTAACTACATCTTGCTGTAAGTTACACCAGTGTTGCATGAACCCCATGGTATTTATTCATCATATATATATGCTTTTATTGGTGTTTGACGCCAATTTCAACATTATTTCAGTTATATCATGGCGACAGTTCACTTATTCATGATCCCTGGGTTAACGAACCAGTACAAATGTACTAGGCTAAGAAATGTGCCTTGACCACAGTACTCCACCATGACCGTAATGGAGCTTGAACCTGGGATGCCCAGTTTCAAATCCCTGATGCTAGTCACTAGACCACTTCCCATTTTTATATGCACATGTGGACCAAGACAGGTGTTTACATCAACACATTCTACTCTGAGGCGTCACCATTCTCCTAAACTAAACTTCAACGACATGATGGAAGTGAAGCTCGATTCAACAGCTCCTTTTGTCTGTTCTTACAATGAAGACCGGTTCAGACATGACTATCTTAATGCAGAAATAGTGTTAATGTTGCATGTTTTATTATCTTTAGACTGCATCTTGAGCTATATATTTTTGAAACAATTATCTATCATATTTTGGCCAAACCACACGAAAGCCAACTTTGGGACTTTTCAACAAATAAAGATCCAGATCAGCATGCCCTTCCGACTAGTTTGATAATATTCTTCCCTGTAGAAATCTAGTCCCACACATATCTATGCAATCTCAAGTGAGCCATTGTGAGCAACTTTGATGATACAACGGTGCAATTTGATGGTAAATGTATTTCATATCAAAACCTCTGAATGTCTGTTTGTGTGGTATGGCTCAATGGCGTGTCTAAATGTTAACCCTTTCCCACATGTAGATGCATATAAATGTGTCTGCAGCAGACGACTTCAGAAAACATTGTGGCAAAAGGAGAAATTGCTCTTGATGATAAAATTTTCCTTTTGCACAATGAATGTAGAAAAGATTCAATATATTTTTGGCAACTTATTTTCAAAGTCATCTGCTGCATAGTTGTCATATGTGGGAAATGGTTATTGTAAACACAGGTATCAGTGATGTAGGTAAATTTAAACATGTCTGTGTTGATTCCCTGTCTGTCCAAATGTACTATCCCATGTCCATTTTCAGTGTACAATAGCGTTGAGAGGCTCTGCTTTAATGTTTGGATAATCAAGTGAGCTGTCTGTGTCATCATCTACTTCCCCAATAACGGCTCTGAATGAAAAATATAAAACTTAATTTAGATTGTTTAACCCTTTTCCACTTACAGACGCATTGAGATGCATCTCACAGAATTAGTAAATTTTTCTCACAATGATTCATATAGCAAGTTTGTATGAATATTCCAGTTATTCGGGTTGAAATTGTAAGTATGTAATCCTTTCTCACTTTTTGACATATCTGCAGCAGTCAAATTTTGAAAAAATTATGGCAAATGAGCATTTATTCCTGAGGCTATGTTTTTAAATCAATGCAATAATTAAACTTCCATGTATGGAGATGTTCCATACTTTGGCTTTATGGTTTCAAAGTTTGATGTATATAGGAAAGGGTTTACCTAATTTAAAATATCAAAGTCAGTTCTGCTCTCAAAATGATATCCTTTTGTCTGTCATGGGGTAGATTGATTGATTGTTTGGTGTTTTACGCTGCTTTCAACAATTTTGCAGTAATTTTAGTGTTTCTTTGATAAGCTACCAGCACTTCAGGTTGATTTATCTAGAGACCAGTCTGTCAATCTTAATTCTAGCCCCGCAACCCTGAGCTCCAAGGAGGGCAGCCATAACTAACATTTTAAAAGTCTTTGGTAAGACCCGACGGGGGATCGACCCCCAACCTCCCACATGTGAGGCGGACATTATACCACTACACCACCAAGGAGGTACTGTCATGAGTTAGAGCAGAGGCCTTTAAGGTGTGATAAATACAATTTTTTTTTTATTAACCCTTTCCCTCATACGACAATTCTGCAGCAGACGACTTTGAACATATTTTGTCAAAGAGTAGAAAATCTCTATAATTGAATGGATAACCTAGCCTAGGACTAAAAGTGGAAAACATTGTGGCAAAAGGAGAAATTGCGAGTTTTGTGCAATTTCTTCTTTTGTCACTATGTTTTCAAATAGCCGTCTGCTGCAGAGGCGTCAGAAAGCGTCTATATGAGGAAAAGGGTGAACAGTCATAAACTTATGGTGTAGGTACTAAAACAAGAGGGCCAAGATGGCCATAACTAAATCAATCACCTGAATATTTTCAAATTGTTTACCTAAACGAGTCTATGTAAAACAAGTGATCCCCAGGGTGGGGCCATTTTTGACACCAGGGCTATAATTTGACCAATCTTGGTAGAGGAAGATAGATTTCAAATATCAACTTTTAGACAAGACTTTTTAAAGTTTTTCCCTATACAAGTATAATATTATGTAAAACAAGTGACCCGGGATGGGCCCATTTTTTAACCCTGGGCTATAATTTGAACAAGATTGGTAGAGGTCCAATAGATGTAGCTACATACCAAATATCAAAGGCCTGGGCCTTCTCCTTTTAGACAAGAAGATTTTTAAAGTTTTATCCCTATACAAGTCTATGTAAAACAAGTGACCCCAAGGGAGAGGCCATTTTTGACACAAGGGCTATATTTTGAACAATCTTGGTAGAGGTCCACTAGATGAAGCTACATACTAAATATCAAAGGCCTTGGCCTTCTACTTTTAGAAAAGAATATTTTTAAAGTTTTTTCCCTATACGAGTCTATATAAAACTAGAAATATCACTGAAGGTGATGAATACCCCCATGTGGTGCCTGACAATATACATATGTATGAGAAATTAAAGGGGCCATAAATCACTTAAAAATAATTCCAGTGCAAACACGCCAACAATATGCACAACTACGCTTGGTATCAATCATTCTTGTGAAGTTATATTGAATTCTGACCAAGGGTTGCTGAGAAATAGTGTTCACAAGAAATGTCTACAGACCAACGGACCGACCAACCGACAAACATGACTCCTATATAGCCCCTATATACTATGTATCTGGGGGTATAACAAGTGTCCCCTAGTCTAGGCTAGATGATGCTACATAACAAATATCAAAGGCATGGGCCTTCTACTTTCAGATTAGAAGATTTTTTAAGTTTTGGTTAACTCCCCTTTTTTATTGCCGTCACAACCAGAGTTCTCAAGGAAATTTGAATCTTTGAACAATTTTGAAAGAGGGCCACCAAAGAAACATTCCTGTGAAGTTTGTTTGAAATTGGTACTGTGGTTAAGGAGGAGATGATGTTTAAAGCTAAAAGTTAACGACGGACAGAGAGTGATCAGAATAGCTCACCTTGAGCCTTTGGCTCAGGTGATCTAAAAACAAAACAAGAGGGCCATGATGGCCCTGGATCGCTCACCTGATTTTTTTTTTTTTCACTTTAGCTATATAAGCCCCGCCCCCTGGCCGCCATAGTTTCAGACCAATCAACTTGGCTTGAAGGAATCTGATAGCGGGTCACTCTAGGAACATTTCTACAAAATTATTTGAAAATCGGCCTGACACTTTCGGAGGAGAAGATTTTTTAAGTTTTCACTATAGCCCCGCCCCCCTGGCGGCCATGTTTTTCGACCAATCAACATGGCTTGAAGGAATCTGATAGAGGGTCATCCAAGGAACATTTCTACAAAATTATTTGAAAATCGGCCAGACACTTTCGGAGGAGAAGATTTTTTAAGTTTTCACTATAGCCATATAAGGCAAAATAGCCCCGCCCCCCCTGGCGGCCATGTTTTTCAACCAATCAATATGGCTTGAAGGAATCTGATAGAGGGTCATCCAAGGAGCATTTCTACAAAATTATTTGAAAATCTGCCAACCAGTTTGGGAGAAGAAGATTTTTTAAGTTTTCACTATAGCCATATAAGGCAAAATAGCCCTGCCCACTGGCGGCCATGCTTTTCGACCAATCAACATGGCTTGAAGGAATCTGATAGAGGGTCACTTAAGGAACATTTCTACAAAATAATTTGAAAATCGGCCTGACACTTTCGGAGGAGAAGATTTTTTAAGTTTTCACTATAGCCATATAAGGCAAAATCGCCCTGCCCCCCCCCCTGGCGGCCATGTTTTTCGACCAATCAACATGGCTTGAAGGAATCTGATAGAGGGTCATCCAAGGATCATTTCTACACAATTATTTGAAAATCTGCCAACCAGTTTGGGAGAAGAAGTTTTTTTCATTTCGTTGCCATGGAAACCAGAATTCTGCATGGATCCCAAAAATTTGAAGGAAATCTGGTGAGGTCATTGAGTTTGTTTGTTTGGAGTTTAACGCCGCTTTCAACAGCTTTGGTCATATCACGGCGGTCAGTGCACCTACCCATGTTTTCCTGGCTTTCCCACACCAGTACTTACACAACATTCTTTCGAAGCCACTGACTACTTTCTCACATAGATCAGAGGTGAGAGGCAATGGAAAACATCGCCCGAAAGAATGTCGCCGCAACCGGGTATCGAACCCGTGACCTCCAGATCACGAGTCAGATACGCTACCAATTGAGCTACCCGGCCGGGCGTGAGGTCATTGAGAGGATGCTTTCTGTGAAGTTTCATCCCAATTGACCCACTAGTTACTGAGGAGAAGAAGTTGACGGACGACGCACGACGGACGCCGGACAAAAAGCGATCACAATAACTCACCTTGAGCACAGCTCAGGTGAGCTAAAAACACAACATAGGGCTTAACCCTTTCCCGTATATAGACACTTTCTGACGCCTCTGCAGCAGACAACCTTTTGAAAAAAAATTGTGACAAAAGGAGAAATTGATAAAAACAAGCAATTTCTCCATTTGCCACAATGATTTCTATTTTATTCAATAATTAAACTATCCTTTAAATGCTTGCCATAACTCTTTTTAGTATTTTTTCTTTCAGAAAGTGAGTTTTTCCGTAATTTTGCCAAGATGTTTTCATCCATGATTGACCTCTAACTGTTTATTGTCATATTGTGGTTATGCACACATATGAGCAATTAATCCTTTCATTCCAGATTCGTGAAAGTCATGCATTTGCATGTGGGAAAGGGTTAAGAGTCAACCAAGCTGATTGATACTCACACATTGTCTCCTCTGACGATGTAAAGGCCTAAAATCACCTGTTCCACACCATCTGTAGAGCTATATACCCTTTCATGGCTTTCATCCAAAATTAGATTAATGGTCTGGTCAAATCCTTTAAGAAGTCCCTGTATAAAAGATTTTTTAATTATTTTATCATTTAAGGTTTTGTTTGGTTTAACCCCTTCCTACATAATACAAATCTGTGGCAGACAATTTTAAAACACTTAGTTAAAAATATGAAAACTTTCTATAACCATAGACATATAAAATAAATCATTTATATGTATCTGCTAAAACTGTAAGAACAACTATTGAATAAGATTGAAAACATTGTTGATAAGGAGAAATTACTCATCCTGAGCAATTACTTCTTTTGTCAAAAATGATTCCAAAGTCGCCTGCTGCAGAAGCATCAGAAAACATCTGTATGTGGGATAAGAATAAATGCTTGTGGTTTATTCCTTCTTTTTTTTATATATATTATCTTGATAGTGTTTGTTAATACAAAGTTGAAAACATTGCTGGAAATACAAAAAACATAGGAGTACATGACTGTAAGTACTGTAACTTCTGCATTTTTCCACATTGATTTCAAAGATCGTCCACTGCAAATGTGTCTAGTCATCAGTATTAGCTACGGGTTAACATTAACTTTTATCAAAAGCAGTTTATTTTACATCAACAAAATTTTAAAATTTCAAAATAACACATTTATATCACTCTTACTGTCTGCTTAACATTGGTGTTTGACCAGTATTCATTCACCGGATTGAGTAATAAAAAAAAACATGGTTCAATAATCTCAATCTCTATCCTTCTGTTTTAAAACTAGACGATTAGGAATGAATGGAAAAAGAGAATAGATTTATCCCTCATTATTTATGCCTTTTTATTTGGAAAGATTGCATAAGATAAGAAGAAATATTCGTATTTGATGCCACTTTCCCTCTGTTCATTGATACATTTAATATCTGTTTCAGCAGCAAATGTACCCAGACACAAGTGCATCTCATTATGCTGCAATACCATCCCAACAACTTGGAGGGAAACTCCTACAAACTTTCACAAAGCAAACAAGAGAAAATTGATGCAAGGCATCAATGTCGCCGGAAAAGACTGCATTGATTTATTTATGTATTCTTGACTTTCCTTAGTCTATTCAAACATTTGCTTATAAATTTTATATATATACCTATACATTAGGTATCTATAAAAAATTAACGAAATGTGTACACATTTATCTTGGCTTAAATTTAATTTTGCTGTTGTTACTTATTTAAATAATAGTATTCATTCATATAATTTCAATGTTTGTCAATCTTATTCGAATCACAAGGTAAATATCCTGGTATTGCTTTAAAGGGAGGTAATTTGAAGAAAACAAAAGTCTTCAAAAGGAGAAATATATCAGCATTACCGTCTACAGTTTAAATTGTTCTATTGTTTGTGGATTTAAAAATGTTCTTTTTTTCTTATTTCTACATGTACAACGAAATATTGCGGCTTCTCTTTGACGCTTTGCGTCAAACATTCGTCTTGTACTTGTCTAAAATAAAATAATATCACTCGCTTTTTCATATCGAAATGCGCATGCGCGAAAATCGATGTTAAAGGTCACGAAACTACACAACAGAATAGGGTCTATATTTAGCTTAGAAACAGTTCCTACTTTAGATATTCATGGATTAACATTATTAAATGAATTCTACACAAATCAAGACATCTCTTTGAACATGAAAACAACATTTAGTAAGTTAAAATTGCTATTAAAAGGAGAATCCGAAATTGACCTCAATGATGACACATAAGAGTCTGCATTAGGGGGTGTTGGTTCACGTCTTGAAGGGACCACTTTTGTCTTCGTAAATAAGACAAACAACTTAAATGCGAGTGAAATAAAAAAAACTGCAAACATTAAAAAATCGGAATATTTATTTCATTTTAGATGTGTCATTTATTAGTGTTCGTAAACAACCACAATTGTAATATGTTCAAATCATCTAGATTTGTTTCTTTCTAATAATAAGCCGCCCTCCCATGTGATTTCCGAAAAGCTATTAAAAATAGAAGTCGCGGGCTTCTGCCCGGCGACTAATAATATGGAATGATCAAACCCTGTCCTTCTGTTCTGCAGAATGATGCTCTCACTACGGAGTTGGTAATGGAAAGAATGTACACAAATTTTATGCAGCTAGAACTTTGTATTCATTTGTCCATGGACAGATGACTAGATATTATAACCCTTTCCCTCATACAACAATTCTGCAGCAGACGACTTTGAACATATTTTGTCAAAAAATAGAAAATCTCTATAATTGAAAAGATAACCTATGACTAAAAGTGGAAAACATTGTGACAAAAGGAGAAATTGCTCGTTTTGAGAAATTACTTCTTTTGTCACTATGTTTTCAAAAAGCTGTCTGCTGCAGAGGCATCAGAAAGCGTCTATATGAGGGAAAGGGATAAGGAGTCAACTGGTCAATTCCCAACAAAATCTGTCTTATCACTCGACCAAACTCTATCTTGATGAAATGATTCTTTCGAGTACCCAAAACATAGGATATGAATGTTAACCCTTTCCCTCATATAGACGCTTTCTGACGCCTCTGCAGCAGACGCCAGACGGCTATTTGAAAACATAGTGACAAAAGAAGAAATTGCACAAAACGTGCAATTTCTCCTTTTGCCACAATGCTTTCCACTTTTAGTGATAGGTTATCCATTCAATTACAGAGATTTTCTATTTTTTGACAAAATATGTTCAAAGTCGTCTTCTGCAGAATTTGTATGAGGGAAAGGGTTAAATATGGATTTGGGAATTATGTACCTTATCTAGAGATCAGCATGGAAGAAAGATAATTTCCTTATATAGACCCTTAAAAGTGTTAAAATGACAACCATTTTAATTTAAATGATACTTACCACGATAATTCTTCCATCAGAAGTTACAATTGACACAGTTTCTGAAAAACTGGGTTAAGGGTGACAAGAGAAGCATTTCAATTTCTTTAAAATAAAAATTTAAAAAATAATAAAAGAAAAACCAGTATTTGTCATACATATTATAAATTCATTGATCTAGACTAACAAACTTAACCATTTCCCTCATATAGACGCTTTCTGACGCCTCTGCAGCAGACGGCTTTTTGAAAACATAGTGACAAAAGAAGAAATTGCACAAAATGTGCAATTTCTCCTTTTGACACAATGTTTTCCACTTTTTGTCATAGGTTATCCATTCAATTATAGAGATTTTCTATATTTTGACAAAGTATGTTCAAAGTCGTCTGCTGCAGAATTGTTGTATGAGGGAAAGGGTTAAGGTAGTAGGACCCTAATGGGCATCATTTCAAATTATGATCAGCTTGATAATTTCTTAATGTGTATCATTTCCTGGATTCAAAAACAAAATTTAAAAGAAATTTACTATCAAGTAACAATTTTATTTGAATTTGAATTACCCTACCCACCTTTCAGAATTTTCGATAAAAACAACATCACCCGAGAGACAAGAAAAATCCTTTTTTTCATTTATTTTTTCAACATTTTGGTAATAATTTGGTATCAAAGTAACAAGACATATATTTGTTTTCAGAAATAATACATTATTGATCACATCACCAACAAATATAATCAAACTGTACTGAAATAGCCATATGGTATTACAATTTTAACATACTGTTTTGACCGCGTAAAATTGGAACATCGACATTTAAAAGCAAAATCAACAAGTTCTAGAAATACTCATGACCTGTTCTTTATTAATAATTAACTTTAACCTTTTGGGAACCTTATGCCAAAAAATCAAAATGTTTTACTGTCTCATTTAAAAAAAAAATAGAGTTTGAAATTCCCAACCACCTATTTCAGCTGTGACTGCAAGTAATAAAATCTTCAAAAAGAGCTAATATTTATGTATAACAACATAGGCTAAAGCATTAAAATTGAAGAGTTTCAAGTGGAGGTTTTCATTAGGGGCCTACTACCTTAAGCGGTTATCAATCACACAAAAAACAAATATTGATAATACGCTCTTTGCATTTGGAATGCAAATTTATACAACATTTATACAGGTAAACAAATTGACGGCGAGGCCGGCGATGTTTCCCGTGAATAGGTAATGTGGATGAACTTTGCAAAACTTTGCTATACCGTCTTTCCAAAAATTGTGTCCAGAGTGTATTATTCGATGCAGTCACGATTCTGCTACGTTTTGATTGGATGAAAAGAAAATATCGAAACAAAAAAAACTTCTAGAGGAAATATTTAAATATGATAATACGTACTCGAAAATGGAACGAGCACAAGTAATTTTTTGTGTGATCATAAGGGTTTTTTTACTTTCCGGAAGTTACAAATCAAAATTCCTGTAATATGACGTCATAATATGAGGTCATTCAGTTTCTATAAGCGTAACGCAAATGAAGAATAAATAACCAAAAGGAAAACGACAGAAATGATAGGAAGAGTAAGTTTGACTTGTCACTAATGTAGTTCCGTAAATTATGAAATCGTTTCATTTGAAGAACTTTATGAAGGGCAAGTTGATTATTTGTTGTACCTGTCATCATAACATCTTGGCCATATTTTAAAGTTAAATATAAGCTTAACCTGATGATGACTTTTATTTTCTTTGCTTAGGTCGGTAGGACTCGTAATTGACGTAATTGACTGATCATGCTGCAAGCAAGGGGCCAACTGCAGTTCACGGGGAATTATTAACCGATCACAAAAGTTAATAAATGTTTACCCGAAATTAAGGTAGCACCTATACTCATATTAATACAATACAATAATTTAAAAGTAAACTAATAAATGACCAGAATTCTGGAATATTTACAAACAAAAGCGCAAAACATCGGCAATAAATAAACCGTAAGTAGCAACCTCAGATGATTTTTTTCAAAACAGAGTTTGGAATATGAATATATATATATATTTATCCGAGAGTTAAAAAGGTGCTTTACAAAAATATCTCAACTACAACAAAGGTTATAGGAAATTGAAGTCGCAAATTTTGATTGACTTTTATGAATCTTCACCATTATACGGGTAAACGATGTTTCCCGTCAATAGGTAGTGTGTATGAGCTTTGCAAAACTTTGCTATACCGTCTATCCAAAAATAGTGTCCAGAGTGGAATTTTTGATGCAGTCACGATTCTGCTACGTTTTGATTGGATGAAAGAAAATATCAAAACAAAAAAATCTTCTAGAGAATAATTAAATATGATAATACGTACTCGATAAAGGAACAAGCACAAGTAATTTTATGTGTGATAATTTCCGTTTAATAACACTCATCGTCTTTTTCTAAAACGAGTTCAAATAACAACTCATAAGGGTTTTTTTACTTTCTGGAAGTCTTTTAATAGGACGTCATTCTATTAGCGTAACGCAAATGTTGAATAAATAACCAAAAGGAAAACGACATAAATTATAGGGAACGTTAGTTTGACAGGTCACAAATGTAGTTCCGTAAAATATGGAATCATTTTATTTGAAGTACTTTATGAAGGGCAAGTTGATTATTTGTTGTACCTGTCATCATAATTTCATGGATTTAAAATGTTGGCTATATTTTTAAGTTAAATACAAGCTTAACCTGGTGATGATTTGTATTTTGCTAAGGTCGGACTCGTAATTGACGTAAATAACTGATCGTGCTGCAAGCAAGGGGCTAACTGCAGTTCGCGAGGAATTATTTACCGATCACAAAAGTTAATTAATGTTTACCCGAAATAGGTAGCACCTATACCTACTCATATTAAAATCGCCCAGGTTTTTTTTTCACTTTTAGGGGAATGGTGGCGGGGCCCTTTGAGAGGGGAAAAATAGCGTTGTAAGTCTAAAATAGGGGAAAAACTACAATAAATTTCTTGATTTCATAACTGTATTGTTACATAACTAGCAACAGAAACATATGATAGAAACATTAGAGGTCAATTGATCTGTCTTTTTTGACTGAAAACATCAATAACACTGTCTACATTATTAAAAAAAAAAAAAAAAAAAAAAAAAAATTAGGAGGGGAATTTTTTTTCAAAAAAGGGGAAAAATATATACTTTTCAGTGAGGGGAATGGGGCCGAATATCGGCCCCAAAAAGGCCCTAAAAAAAACCCTGTCGCCATTTATGACAGTCGCATGAATGAACCATATTTTAACAATTTTACCATAAAAGTCTTATAACTTTATTATTTCTTTATCTATCTTAATGAAATTTGCCAATCTTATGTCATTTTTCCTGCTCTTTCCAATGCATAAAAAAACATTTGTGTATAACTTAATATTAAGAAATAATTTTTAATATTGCTTTTGCTTTACACAATTTTCGTTCGTGAAAATCCTTGCTTTGGAACAATATTGAAGAAGAAAAAGTGCATTGACTGTTGAGGATACAATGGTAAGATAGAGACCGGCACGAAACTGCACGCGAAAACACAAAACAATCTGAACCATTTCCTTATTTCTTTTACAGTCAAGATAAATTACATATATACATATGGTGAAAAGATATTTCAAATAAAATATTCATTGAAAGGATACTATTGACATATGATTCAAGCGTTGAAGCCATTTTAGTGAAAATTTACTAGAGCCAAAACGTCCCGGAAGTGTATACAGGTTGAGCTGGTCCCTTTATTCTATACAAATTCATGAAATAGAAAGGGTATTTCGGTAACCAGCTCGTCCTTTTCCGGTTGAGCTTACAAACGTAAATATACGGTATTTTTGCCTACTGAAAATAAATCTGTTAAATCTTGCCCTTTTCAATAACATCATTTACTTTATATGATTAGGAAATAATAATCTATTGCTTAATAAACTTCGACTTTAACTTAACTTTAAAAAAATAAGCAAGAAATGGTAAATTTCAACCTTTAAAGGCGAGAGTGGAATGGTCATTGGATAAATTGAATGCTGGCTCCTTTTAGTTGTGTACTGTATGATATTTTCCGAAATGCTTCGAACTGCTGACAATAAGAAAATATATTACTATATCTTCCTTATCTTTGTTAGTGTAGGAACGACGTATCATGTTCCAAAACTTAAGAAATCGAGCAGTCGATGCGATTGTACTCTAAAGCAATTTCTACAATGTATTTGTAATTAATTGAGATCGTGTCTGGATGTGGTGGCAAGACATGATTGCCCGGTTAGCTCAGTTGGTTAGAGCACCAGGGTATCACTAAACAGAGTCTGGTAGAGTCCGGTAGAGTCTGGTAGAGTCTGGTCGTCAAATATCCCATTATATCACTGTTTTGTTGTGTTTTTGTATTGAAATGAATAAAATAAAGTGCTATTATATCATATAAATAAAAAAATAAAAGGTATTTGCCTATTTTAGTTCATTTTCGAGTGAATATAGTCTATTATAGAAATATTATATGCGTGAACACGGACACTGGTAGTCTGGTCATTATTAAGCAATAAATACAAAGTGTTATACGATTTTTAAGTTATAAAAAGTTTAATTTGATTTATATGTGTCATATTATATATTTATTTATTATATTATTTCAGCCGATAATCGGGAAAATAGTGGAAGATTGAGGATTTTTAACGATAACATTGTGTTTCGTAAATCAAAATGGCTGACGTGAAATTTCTGTTTATAATGCGGCCCTATCGTACATCCTGTACGAGTAATACACTAAATTCTCTCTCTATTATGGGCCAACTAATTGATTAGGTGTGATCAACAGATTAGTGTTATAATTATTAAATAATTAAAGATTTTAAATGTATGAAAACTACTAGATTGGAATAATTTTATGTTTTATATGTCATAAACATTAATTAAACCAAATGATTAGAGAGCTATATACTTACTTAAAAGTAATTCATATGAAATTGGAGGATAAATTGAGTGACATTGACCAGAGTAAATTAATATTTTGTCCCTACGAAGAGTTTTTGACATATGTTTCCCATAAGCCACAAGAGTTCTTTGCGCGAAACATTTGAAGGATAATGCGGTAAATTTACTCAGTAAGTGTCTTCCTCAACCTGTGGTTAACCGCATTATTTGTAAACTCTTCGGTCCTAATGGTATCTTAAGTGCTGAAACTGCAACCTCATTCACAGAAATGGACCAAGAAATATCCAATACACATCCATATTTGACATATTTACAAGGGATACTTACCAATTTGGAGAAGCATATGTTTCTCCCCAAACTCAAACATTCGTGGCTACCACAACAATGGTTTAATAATGCAAATGAGTCGTACAACCATGTTATCAAAAGGACGACAAACTGGGTAGTCCAGAAATTGCCCGACATGATAGAAAAGTTCCGAGAACTTGAACAGTGTCGAACTCTTGATGTGAGAGGCGCAATGCACGACTCGGGTAAATATTGTTTGGCGACACAAGCGTCGGTGCTACACGTTTCTCATGCTACATATGGACATAGTTAAGTCCTGACCAGAGATCAAGGCGATTTATGAAATTATTGAACTTTAAGTCGCATCACATTTCAAACATCACATCAACAGATAAGCAACTAACATTACCCTCCATAACGAGAATTGAACGAAAACTCGGCACTCGCAAACGCCTGAAAAATTGAAAATAAAAAAACACAGATTATATTGAAACACATTCATGTTAAAAGGACTGCATATTTTAGTTGCGAACCAACAACAATATATGTTTTATCAATCATTCGCTAATACCTGTATGTCAGTTGTACATTCAACATTTTCAACCATAATTCCTCTATATCCGTCTAAAATGTTAACGCTAGGACCAGGTTTAAATTTGAGTACTGGTTATGTCACCAGGAAGCAGACATAAAGAAGCGGAAAATATAAACCAAAAACAATAAATAAAAATCCAAAAAAAATGGAGCTCTGTGTAGGGTCTTTTTTGTTAACCTAAAATGAGATCACGTCACCAATTAGAAACGAATTGAATCAAACACACATAAATCTTGAGGATACAAAAGAAACCGGCATACATCTGTTCGAGATTCGGGTTGAGACAAATGTGTTAAGGGACAATTCCTGGTTTGTCCTTTGCGTATCACTCGATTTAATAGCGAGCTGGCAGGGGAAGGGCTCTATATTGACTTATGAGTTTCGTGGGTAATGTTGCCTTGGCCCCGGGTTCACATGTTGCCAATGTCTGCATGCTAAACACCCTAAGCAAGCACGCTCAACAGTGGTGCAGACACGGCCGGTAGCTGGGTGCTGCTGCTCGGCCATGCTTTTGATCTTTATCAAATGAATGTACATAGAACCAAAATCATAGAATAAAAAATTTAAAAAATGGAGCTCTGTGTAGGGTCATTTACGGCCCGGGTCCTCGTCAGGCGCACGGGCTCTATTTTGGTAACCTAAAATGGAAAACATAGAAAAAAAATCAAAAATGATATAATATAGATCCAAACATTAAATGTTGGACCATGAGAGAGTTCCGGAATGTAGTCTTTAATTTCATATGAATTACATTGTACTTTTAAGTAAGTATATAGCTCTCTAAGTATTTGGTTTAATTAACGTTAATGACATATAAGACATAAAATTATTCGAATCTAGTAGTTTTCATACATTTAAAATCTTGGCATTGTTAAAATATAATTATAACTATAATCTGTTGATCCCACCTAATCAATTAGTTGACGCATAATAGAGAGAGAATTTAGTGTATTACTCGTTCAGGATGTGCGATATTGCCGCATTATAAACAGAAATTTCACGTCGGCCATTTTGATTTACGAAACACATTGTTATCGTTAAAAATCCTCAATCTTCCACTATTTTCCCGATTATCAGCTGAAATAACATAATAAATAAATATATAATATGACACATATAAATCAAATTAAACTTTTTATAACTTAAAAATCGTATAAAACTTTGTATTTATTGCTTAATAATGACCAGACTCTACCAGTGTCCGTGTTCACGCATATAATATTTCTATATTTCCTCGAAAATGAGCTAAAATAGGCAAATACCATTTATATTTTTATTTATATGATACAAAAGCACTTTATGTTATTCATTTCAATACAAAAACACAACAAAACAGTGATATAATGGGATATTTGACGACCAGACTCTACCGGACTCTACCAGACTCTGTTTAGTGACACCGGAGCACCAAGCTAGTGTTGTGGGTTCGAGCCCCACATCGGGCGGACATTTTCCCCCTATTATGTTACTTTAATAGTGTCAGAAGTAAACTGGAGGTGCTTTGAGAGTTGCTGAGGTTGATGCCTGGCTCCCAAAGGTTAAGAGGATGAGGAGTGTAGTGTCTGGATGTGGTGGCAAGACATGATTGCACGGTTAGCTCAGTTGGTTAGAGCACCAAGCTAGTGTTATGGGAGTCGTGGGTTCGAGCCCCACATTGGGCGGACATTTTTCCCCTATTATGTTACTTTAGCCCTTTCCCACCTAAAATATCAGAGTCTCGATATTGCAGAGGTCCAGATAATGAAGAAGGTCTTGCCCCACAATTTCCCTTGAATCTAATTATCCGATTAAACCTTATGATGATGTACTCAAAAGAATTGTCTGATTTACAGACTAGGATGATTCTTTCGAGTACCCACATCATAGGGTTATAGGGTCAAATAAGCATTTAAGACCATGAAAACCGCTCCTTATCTGGATCTCGGCTATTGAATAGTTAAAAACATTGTCATGCTTGTAGCAGAATCGGCAATTTCCATTATTTATTTTTTAAATTTGTCATTGTGCTCTATATATAATGATATTTCACATGCAGCATGATTAAGCGACAATGTTGTCCATTGCATTTGTAAATTGTCTTCCGTTTGAAGATTTTTGTAAGTAGTAAAGAGTCGAAAAGGTGAAGCAATATGTTTGAAAATTTTTGTGTCACAGAATTAGCTGTAGTTACCCTAGGTGAAAGGATTTATGAACATAGTATTGCTTTTCATTACAGTTTAAATCGAGGTCAAAATGGCGAAGTCAAAGAATCACACGAATCACAACCAAAGTATGTATTAAATTTAAAAAAAAAATGTTTACATAAACATGCTTGCAGACCTTCTCATTTTCAAGGGGGAGTTTCATGATCTCAAAGTAGGAGATTGGGGTTTGAAGGGGTAGATTTTCAGTGCAATGAATTTAAAGTAGAAATGTTCACGATAGAACGGGGAGCAGGAGACGATACTTTCAACATTTATAGGAAAAGAATAAAATAAACTCATTTTGAGAATGTTTTCTATTTAACAGAATATTTCCAACTGTATGTTACTTTTGTTAGCATTTAAATATCATTTTGGCATGTTTTCAAATTCATGCATTGATATTAAAAAAACCTTTTATTAGTTTTAATTGTGGTTTTCTAGAAAATCAATCAAGTTGTCTGTTGTGTCAATGACTTTTCATATTGCATCCAAGAAAGAAAAATCTTAACCACATTTAAATTAGACCTACTTTTGAATGAAATACCGAGTACCAATGGAATCTTTGTTAATCTAATAATGACACAGGGAGAAATCATTAAGTTGACAGACACACATTGATTTGAACTTGTTGAAAGAAAGGGCCTTTAATCAGTCACAGTTTGTTTAGAAGTGGATGTTACAAAATGGTTAAAGTAATTTTCATATCCTCAAGATTTAAACAAACAAAAAATTTAAATTTCGAAAATCATGGGATGGGGTTCCCCTTTTCAAATTGTGAGACTCGCGATTGAATCTGGAGGGTTGGTAAGCATGCATAAATAATATCTGTCGGCAGTTGTAAGACATTTAGCAAAATTAAACTGCATTGAAATAATATTTACAGTAATACAACAAAAATAAGTAACATTGACTCCTGTTGAATTAAAAAGTTCTAAAACTGGAACAAATTTAACTTCTAGAAATTCTCAATCTGAAGTTCTGAACAGAAAGGTTATATTAAGTTGGATTTTTGTTTTCATTGAGTGATTTACAGTAGTTGTTTTACTTTTGGCCAACTTCAAATCATTAACCCTTTCTCTGGCAGGTGATATTGGTTGGGGGTGACCGTTGTTGTAGAGCGTTCACCTCAGGTGTGGGAAGTCGTGGGCTGCGTTCAAACTTCCATCCCCAACCAGGTCATACCAAAGACTATAAAAATGGTAGAAATAGCTGTCCTCCTTGGCGCTCAGGGTTGCGGGGTTAGCATTACCAGTGACTGACTGGTGTCAGGATTAATGGTTCAGATGTACTTTGGTAACTTGACTAACCCAGAAAAAGCTGTGATATAACTGAAAAAAAATTGAAAGTGGCAAAAAACACCATACAATCAAATCATTGATATTGGTTGGAAAAACTGAAATTAACTATTAGTCACTTTCCCAAAAAACCTGTGTCATACACACAACACAAAAACAGGTTTTTAATGATTATCTTTTGATGAAATTTATATGAATATTATTGACTTACTGTAATGAAGTTTATATACTTGTTTACAGACAAAAAACAACACAGAAATGGAATCAAAAGGCCCAGAAGACAAAAGAATCCATCTACCAAAGGTGTAAGTACCCAATCTTCTCTCAATCTCTGAATTGAAAAGTATACACTTTTAAATCTGGTACCTGAGGTTTATTTAAATAGAATAAAAATGTTTATCTTCTCACTAAACATTTTATTAATTCACATGTCAACAGTTCAACCTTGTCAGAGCAACAACATTTCTCTGCATCCACTTGAGCTCTAGATAAGTTAATTATTTCAATTTCTAAAACAATTATTTGACGCTAAAACCCTATGTTGTGGGTACTCAAAAAAATTAATCCAGTGAAATAATTATTTTGAGTAAATTGCTACAACACGGGGCTTGGTCGAGTCATGAGAGAAATATAGGTGGGAAAATACTCCTTGTTATGATATCTAGTCGTCTTATCCGCCAATATTGTTCAGTTTAGGAAAGATTGGGCTATGCTGGTAATTGTAATAATTGAAGCAGCTAGACTTTTTTTTTTGAACACATAAAATTTTATAACACAATAGTAGATTTCATATATTTTAAGTTTTAACCCTGTTTCCAAAGCAGTGAACTTCAGTTATCCATGCAAACAAAATTTGTCAATTTAAACTCTTTTTCGAGTGACATATTATATATGAACTTGTGAGCAAATAATTCTTCATTTCTAAAGCATTCCAATCTATAACAAATCTACTGCAGACAACTTAAAAAATGTCTAAAGACAAAAACGGTAGAAAATCTCAAAAAGTGATAATTCAAAGATTTGATATCTGTGTAAAAAGGATAAATTGCTCATTGTCTGCTTTTGCCACAATGTTTTTAAAAATCATCTGCTGCAGATGTGTCTCTATATATATATATATATATATGTAAGAAAGGGTGTTTTAATGCAACTTGGTATATACAATTATTATACATTGACTGTCCATGTGTAAGTCTTAATTGGGGATCAGGCTAACTCAACCTTTTTGCGCTTAAACTTTAACTTTTATGAGCTACTTTCTATAATGTCAATGTTTAAAATTAAGCCTTTCCTAGCCTACAGACGCATTTTGGCACATCTGCAGCAGGCAGGTTTTGTAAACATGACAAAAAGAGAAATTGCTCAAAACAAGCAATTTTTCCATTTGTCACAATGTTTTCAGTAATTATACTTTTATTTCTAAAGATTTTCTCTTTCTTGAGTAGACATTTAAAGTAGTCTGCTGCAGAAAGATTTAATTGGATTACACATTGTAAAGATTATAATTAGGAATCAAAGATGTGAAAAACATATTATTGGATCAGTGACCCAATATCATTTTGGTCTTGCTCTTTTGATCTATATTTCCTTGAACTATTTATTTTAGTATAAAGTCACCATTAGTGACAGTTCTACTACTAGTCTTGAAGGTTTATTCTTGCTGGTCTGTCTAGCACACTTTAACTTGACATATTGGTCAAGCACTCAAGTTAATATTAATCGCAATTATTATATGCATAATCTTTTCATAAAACTGGGTGAATTATACCTTTCCCACATCAAACAAATCTGCTGCAGATGACTTCAAAATATGAAGGGAAAAATAGAGGAATACTCTGACAATGAAAGAACAATGTATGAACAAGTTAAAAACATCATGATCAATTTCTCTTTTTGTCAAAATGTTTTCAAAGGTCTTCTGCTGCCGGTGTCGGAAAGCGTCTGAATGAGGGAAAATCTTTTTAAAATACAGAACTCCATTTCCAACTTGCATCAAATCTGCAGACAGCTTTGAAAACATCTCTGCAAAAATTCCGTTTACATGAAAGTATGATTATTGAAAAGGGTTAATAAATAATGTGACATAAAAGAGAAAAAAAGAGAAATTGTTTGTTATAAGCTCAAAATGAAATTCTCTTTTGGCCATGATGCTTAAAATTCAATTGCTGCGGACGTGTCATGATGGTCCTGGAAGTGAGAAACTACTTCTTGCATACATCAAAACTGCTGCAGACTATTTTGACAAAATCTTGGCAAAAAATTGAAAATTCTCCATAAATGAGAATATATCTTTTAATAAAGATTAAAATGTTGTGGCAAGCTGCAATGAGCAATTTCCCGTATTTGGCACAATGTTTTCAAAAGTCATCTTCCAGTGAGATAGTGTTATAGAATTTGTGCTTATTTTACAGGTTGACCCCAAGTTTTTGAAGAACATGAGATTTGCCAAGAAACACAACAAGCAACATGGAGGACAGAAGATCCAGAAGGCCGAGAAGTAAGCTGGAAGCTGGGTTGGTTGCCGGTAGATAATTGTGACTAGGCTGTCATCTTGTGTACATTATCTTGTATATAGCTACCTACCATGGTCTATTAAATACTGGTACCTGAATTGAGGATTTCCTTGTTGATTAGCTACACTGGCTAAAAGCTAGTCAAGCTTATGTCATAGTGAATTATGTGGTGTGTTGTCGACCTTTTGCTTCATACAACTTCTCCTCCCTAACCACTTGGTCATTTCCGATGAAACTTCATCATAGGAAACATACTTGCAATGTCCTCTCCTGAATTCCTTCAACAGGCCTGCGCCTGATTTCCGGCTTTTAGATCCTGAAATGTCCTTTGTTTATATTGTAAATCCAGTTTCAGGAATTTCAGGACAAGAAATATTGGGCCAATAGCAGGCCTGTTCAATTTTTAGCTCACCTGAGCACGAAGTGCTCAAGGCGAGTTATTGTGCTCGCCTTTTGTCCGGCATGCGTCGACCTCTTCTCCTCAGTAACCAACTGGTGGGTCAATTGGGATGAAACTTCACAGAAAGCATCCTCTCAATGACCTCACCAGAATTCCTTCAAATTTTTGAGATCTAGTTTCCATGGCAACGAATCGAGAAAAACTTCAAAAATCTTCTCCCGAACTGGTCGGCAGATTTTCAAATAATTTTGTAGAAATGTTCCTTGGATGACCCTCTATTAGATTCCTTCAAGCCATGTTAATTGGTCAAGCCTCGATCAGCTCCTTCAAGCCATGTTGATTGGTCAAAAAACATGGCCGCCAGGGGGCGGGGCTATAGTGAAAACTTAAAAAATCTCCTCCAAAAATGTCGGACCGATTTTCAAATAATTTTGAAGAAATATTCCTAGGATGACCCTCTTCTCCTCTGAAAGTGTCGGACCGATTTTCAAATAATTTTGTAGAAATATTCCTAGGTTGACCCTCTATTAGATTCCTTCAAGTCATATTGATTGGTCGAAAAACATTGCCGCCAGGGGGCGGACTATTTTGCCTTATAATATGGCTATACTGAAAAAAAATTGTAGAAATGTTCGTAAGGTGACCCACTTTCAGATTCCTTAAAGCCATGTTGATTTGTCGAAAAACATGGCTGCCACAGGGCGGGGCTATTTTGCCTTATGTGGCTTTAGTGAAAACTTAAAATATCTTCTCCGAAAATGTTTGGCCGATTTTCAAATAATGTTGTAGAAATATTCCTAGGGTGACCCTCTATCAGGTTCAGCCTAGTACTGGTTTGTTTACCCAGGGATCATGAATAATTAAATTTAATTGCGCGCTAAATGACCTTAGCTGTCGATGCCCCATAAAACAATATACATTCATTCATTCTATCAGGTTCCTTCAAGCCATGTTGATTGGTCGAAAACTTTGGTCGCTATGGGCGGGGCTTATATGGCTAAAGTGAAAAAAATATAATCAGGTGAGCAATCCAGTGCCATCATGGCCCTCTTGTTACCTGATCTCGACATATTATACAAACTCGGAAATGATTTTGACAATAATCTTGTTTAATCAGCCAAGAAGTACTTTGTGTTAAAATTAACACAGTAAAACGAAACAAAACATTGAACTATACTATAAAGAGTAAAAAAATGTTTAACCTTAATCCATGGACTCTTTTTTGGACTTGACTCACTGCATTGTAGTGTAAATGATTCCCTTCATTGGAAACCTCAGTGGTTTGGCTTTTTCAAGGTCAAATTGCACCGAATACATCTGCACCCATGCTGATGGTCCTTAAAAAATATGTTTAGAAATGAGTGTATACCTCCTCAGAATGCATTGAATATATGAGTTTAAATTCATTGTAAATATGTGAGATGCTCATTCTTAGCTTATCTGTTTTTCAAAGAAAAAAAGTCTGGGTCTTGTGATGCAGTTGGTGTATACTGCATTGTCACAAAACTTGAACCTTACCTCACAGCTCAAAATCCGTTCAACATTTAATACAATTTGTTACACATGTTCTTACGTTCTATTCCAAGTCACATAAAATCTTTAATGCCCCTTTTTTTACCTCGAAAAAAAAGGAAAGTTAGCTCTTGTTAGTGAAATTAGTGAAAAAACTGTTGCGTCCACAATGACGGAAACCATCTTCCTGGGATGAATTATTTCTTATATAATACATGATCCCCATGAATTTTCTTTTGATTATTTTAGAGCTTGGAGGTAACTTTTTTCAATGATATATGGTGACGTTCTGCCTGTAAAATGCTTAGAAAGTGACAATTGAGCGTGGACAAATTGTGACCTTAACTACAGTAGCAGAGGGTATATAGTGATACATACATATGTGTCCCAACGTCATCGCTCTTCATTTCTTTATCCGATTTTTATGAAACTTCACACACACATGTTCATTACCTGTTGTAAGAGTTCGCATTTCACCAACCTAGGTTGTGTCACAACGACTATCACATGTCTATGAAACGATGTCATAGCTCTAGCAAGTTTATATTTTATCCGATTGTTATGAAACTTAACGCACATGTTCACCAACATAATTGCCTCTTGTACGAGTTCCCGTTTCGTCAACCTAGGTCAATGGTTACAGTTACTATTGTTAGTCTGCCAAACGACGTCATCACTCTAGGTACTTTATTGCTTGTAGGATTACTAGGAACCTGTAAACACATGTTCACCAGCATCACCTCTTGGATAAGTTTGGGTTTCACCAACCTAGGTCAAGGTTACAGTTACTTTTATAAGTATACAAAACGAACGTCAATTGATACATCTTCTTTATTCCTTATCCAATTGTTACGAAACTGAACATACATGTTCAGCATCGCCTCTTGTAGGAGTTTGTGATTGACTGACCTAGTTAAAAGGTAAAGGTCACTGTGACTATAATAAGTCATTTCTTATCTGCTTGTTATGCAACTAAACACACATGTTCACCAGCAGTATCTCATGTACGATTTCCCATTTAACCGACCTATGGTAACGCCCACCGACTAAGATATGTCTGTATGAAACGACCTCATCATTCTAGAGACTTTGTTCCTTATCCCATATTTAGATCACCTGAGCCAAAGGCTCGAGGTGATCTATTCTGATCATCGTCTGTCGTTAACTTTTAGCTTTAAACATCATCTCCTACTTAACCACAGGACTTACTTCAACCCAACTTCACTGTAATGTTCCTTTGGTGGCCCTCTTTTAAAATTGTTCAAAGATTTAAATTCCATTCAGAACTTTGGTTGCTGTGGTATCAGAAAGGGGGCAAAATGTCCAAACTTTAAAAATCTTCTCCTCTGAATCTGCTTGTCAGATTCCAATATCATTTGGTAGAAATGTTCCTTGGGTGACCCTCTACAAAGACTGTTCAAGCCAAAAACATAGCAGTCAGGAGGTATCAGAAAAGGGGCAAAATTTCAAAAAATTTGGAAATTTCATTTTTTGTCATTAATCTTTAGCTTTAAACGTCATCTTCTCCTTAACCACTGGACCAATTTCAAGAAAACTTCACAGGAATGATCTTTGGAGGCCCTTTTTCAAAATTGTTCAAAGATTTAAATTCCATTGAGAACTTTGGTTGCTGCGGCATAAAAAAAGGGAGCAAAATGTCCTCTGAATCTGCTTGTCAGATTCCAATATAATTTGGTAGAAATTTTCCTTGGGTGACGCTCTACAAAGATTGTTCAAGGCATACTGATTGGTTGAAAAACATGGCAGTCAGGTTTATGTTACTTCATACACTGGTTTATCGCCAAGTGAGATTTAATAGGTTCCCATTTCACTGAGTTAGATCCAAGGTCACATTGACTATAATACATATATATACGACACTGTGAGGGGATTTGTATCGTCGGCGATGCTCTAGTTGATATATTATTGGAGGGTGACATGTACCTGTTAATACTTTTGTTGGAGTAAACGAATAAACAAGTTTGCCTTAGCATGCATGCGTTATCAAACTCGAGTTCTAACAATTTTACTCTCAGGTCATGTAATGAACGCTGCCCTCCTGCCCTCCTCGCACATATTGACTTATGGGTCATAAGAAACTGTGATATGACTGCAATGTTAAACAAAAACAACTTTCTATTTATCAAGTTTCCCTGTCTTAAAAACTGGAAATTGATTATGCCTTGATATATGAAAGAACATGCTAACATTTTTTAAAAATTCTATGTATGCTTAGGTTAATAAGCAGATAGAGTAATACTGCAAGGACAGGACTTTCCCATAACTAAACTAAATCAACTAAATTGACGAGTTGACGAACTTGACGAAGCTCTTCTAATTGACTGATCGCCATGAAACATGAAATAGGGTATAATGTGCATTCAATACATCAGATACATTATCTAAAGGAAAGAAATAAAGTTTTTAGAAAAATATATTTTTCGTCAATTTGCTCAACTAAATTGACAAGTTGATGAATTGACGAATCTCTTCTGATTGACTGATCGCCATGAAACACGAAATAGGGCCTAATTTGCATTCAATACGTCCAGATACATTATCTAAAGGAAAGAAATCAAGTTTTAGAAAAATATTTTTTTGTCAATTTCGTCAACAAAATTGAAAGCTTCTGATTGACTGATCGCCATGAAACATGAAATAGGGCCTAATTTGCATTTAATACATCCAGATACATTATCTAAAATAAATAAATAAAGTTTTTAGAAAAAATGTCACAGTTCGTCACTCGTCAACCTAACTTCACGGACCTAAAAAAATGTCACAGTTCGTCACTCGTCAATTCGTCAATTCGTCACTCGTCAACCTAACTTCACGGACCTCGTTAAAATACTTTAGGACTTAATACCACTATGAACGGTACAAATTGGAAATCAGTGAAATAACGTCGGCATCTCGTAGCAAAGATCCGGGGTTCGCATTCCCTGATGAGCGGGTTCTCCTTTTGTTTGTTTTCTAACACGAGTATTCGGTGCATTCAGACTGAATACATCCCTGGTTAGGTATCGCCCATAAGCAAACATCAATCGTTATAACAAAAAGGTGAAATAAGTTAAAACTAAAGCAACATATTGATATTAGTTCAATGTTATTGTCAAACAAATATTAATGTGTTACAAAGTGTACGTTGTACTACTGAGAAAATAGTTCACTTCGCTTTGGTCGAGATTTTGATCAGACTAAATTTTACACAGTGGTACGCCGAGCCCCGATAGATCAGTCGGTAGCGACGGGGGCTGTCAATCTAGGGGTTATGAGTTCGAACCCCAGCTAGGCCAACATTCTTGCCGACGTTTGACATAAGTCACCGTCGTCATTTTTCTTCCAACAATGGGCTAACAGTCTATGTGGAAAAGCGGCACGTTGCTTGGAAAGTTAGTTGTGTGAATTACTGGTGTAAGAAAGCCAGGACACACATGCGTAGGTGAACTGGCCGCCGCGATAAGACTGAAAAAATGTAGAAAACGGCATTAAACCCCAATCAAACAAATCAGACAAACACAGTGGTACATGGTATTTGTAGCATCAATATTATATTCCGAGTCGGTACTTTTTTTTAGCAAAAAGATATTTTGGTATCACGTAATCTGAAGAAAATATCATTAGTTTGGCAGCCTTTGCTTATTAGTCGCCGGGCAGAAGCCCGCGACTTCTATTTTTAATAGCTTTTCGGAAATCACATGGGAGGGCGGCTTATTATTAGAAAGAAACAAATCTAGATGATTTGAACATATTACAATTGTGGTTGTTTACGAACACTAATAAATGACACATCTAAAATGAAATAAATATTCCGATTTTTTAATGTTTGCAGTTTTTATTTGTTTGGAACAAACAAATTTAGTTACTGCAATTCTGAAGCCGTTCGTCTTATGGAAAAGTCCATGAATTTCATACGCGTGAAAGTAGTACTCAATACTTGCTCTTACATTTCAAATGTATCACGATATTTGAAATAATGATATATTTATATCGTCTTTGTTTTCTTATGTGGTTCTTATATTCAAAGAGAATTGGAAATAAAATGAAACATTGTATTTTAAAACATGGACGCGGAGAGATTTATAAATCTCAATGAGTGAACTGCTACAGGGAGAACTATTTCCGATTTAAGCTCCAGATACGGTATTTGAATTTTCAATCACGCATTGAAAATGTAGATAAAAACAGAATTGAAAATATTTTCTTTGTGCCTTGTCGGCCATATAAATATAGTATAAAGAATTAAAAAGCAAATATGTGCGTCTTAAAATGCATTTAAAATGAGAGTAACACATTTGCAGAGAAATCGTGATCGTCGAATTCTATTTATAAATACGACGGTATGGGGGGAGGGTCTAAAGTGCGGACGCGATCTGCGGACAAATACATTTTAGAGGGAAAATGCGGACAAATGCAATATAGAGGGAAAATGCGGACGCTATAGAATATAGAGCAAATCTGCGGACACTATGATTTGTTGTAAAAAATGTTTAATTAAAGATGGGCAAATGTGTATAATTTGTTAACATATGATCATATCCGGGGTTTTCTTTTTAAATATATAATGTGTTTGATTGCTTTTATCAGTGATATAGATTAACCCAAAAATCGAGATCATGCTGAAATGGAATCTCTTTGTGAAGTATTTTAACGACTTTCCTCTTTATATCATATCTATAGATATCAATAACGAGAATTGATGGATTGATTTTCCGACAAGTAAATGTCTTTTGACGCATCTGCAGCGGACGAAATTTGAAAACATTGCAAGAATAGAATAGGTTGCTAGTAACTAGCCATAGGTATTGCTTCAATTATATCCTCTCCTTTACAATCGATTGAAGGGTCATGGGTTCTAGTTATTGTTTGGCATCTTCATTTTCTACTTTGTAACTTTCAATAGTTTTTCCATGTGCCATACTACGAGGCAAATGATCCATGCAACATTCTATTCTGTAGGGTACTTGGAAGGGGCAGAACAATTTAAATAACAAATAAACAATAAGTATATATATATATACAACACTGTTTCTAGTAATTATATATATATACAACAATAATACTAATCTATAACAAATAAGTTAAATGTTTTTTTCTTGCTGTGTAAACAGTAAAAAGCAACATATATTGAAAACATTGTGGGAAAAGGAGAATTTGCTTATTTAAACAATTTCTTAATTCTCATAACCTTTCTTTACCGTCGTATAAACCAAATTTGTATTTGAAGGCTGTTATAAGTAAAAAACTTAAATGTTGCCAATTTAATCACATATCTTATCCTTATAATAGCCAAATAATTAACAAAAGTTACAATTAAAGTTCCGCATCTGTTGTCAACATATCCACCGGTGCATTAACACAAGATTTGTGAAACCAACTGTGCATATATCACATTGTACCATGACGGTATCGACACATCCCGGCAAGTTACAAATACATAAATGTATATGATAGGTTTATTGGGAAAAGGGGTTACATTTATAATTTGTTTGGAATGACACTCGTACACAATGGTAATTAACAGTGAATGGTCACGCATCCTTAATTAATTTGGTAAGCTTAAACACCCTTTAAAGGAAACAGCGGCCAGCTTAGGTGTATACTGTAGAGTAAAATGCGGACGGCAAAGGTATTTTTCTTGGTTTTCTCTGGAGCATTTAATCCTTTTATAATGCAAATGAATTTAAAAGCCTCTGAAGTCTGAAGCATGTTTCTTTTAAAGTGCTCATATAAATATTAGTACTGCCTTTTTCCACAATATTTTCTACATGATTTCAATTACTCTTTCATTTGGATAGATGTTTCTTTTGTTTAGCTCACCTGAGCACGAAGTGCTGAAAGTTAGTTATTGTGATCTCCTTTTCTTCTACCAAACTGATTGGCAGATTTTCAAATTATTTTAAAGAAGTGTTCCTTGGCCGCCAGGGAGCGGGGCTTTTTTGCCTTATATGGCTATAGTGTAAACTCAAAAAAATCTTCTCCTCCAAAAGTGTCAAGCCGATTTTCAAATAATGTTGTAGAAATGTTCCTAGGGTGACCCTCTATCAGATTCCTTCCAGCCAAGTTGATTGGTCGAAAAACATGGCCGCCAGCGGGCGGGGCTTTTTTGCCTAATATGGCTATAGTAAAAACTTGAAAAATCTTCTCCTCCGAAAGTGTTTGGCCAATTTTCAATTCTTTTTGTAGAAATGTTCATTGGGAGACCATCTATCAGATTCCTCCAAGCCATGTTGATTAGTCGAAAAACATGGCCACCAGGGGGCAGGGCTATTTGGCCTTATATGGCTATAGTGAAAACTTGAAAAATCTCTTGTTAAGCAGGAAGCTTTTGAGTAAGATTTTAGAAAACCCTTGGTCAATTGTGATTTTTTTTGTAACACAAATTGGTAAATACTTAAATGAGTGAGTCGGGGCCATAATGGTTATCCATTTTTATGCCCCCGGAATCACCGATTCGGTGGGCATCTAGTTTTTTGGCCTGTCTGCACGTCTGCACCTCTGTCTGCACGTCTGTCTGTCTGTCTGACTGTCTGTCTGCACGAAAAAAACCTTAACATTGACCACTACTTTTGAACCATAACAGGTACGGCTACCATATTTCACATGTGTATTTCTTGTGACATGACCTTTCTGTCAGTACCAACATTTTTGACCTTGCGACCTTGACCTTTGACCTAGATGTTGCCATTCTCGAAAAAAACTTTAACCTTGGCCATTACTTTTGAACCATAACAGGTAAGGCTACCATAATTCACATGAGTATTCCTTGTGACATGACCTTTGATCTTGTTGTTGCCATTCTCGAAAAAAGACTTTAACCTTGGCCATTACTTTTGAACCATAACAGGTACGGCTACCATATTTCACATGTGTATTCCTTGTGACATGACCTTTCTGTCAGTACCAACATTTTTGACCTTGCCACCTTGACCTTTGACATAGATGTTGCCATTCTCAAAAACAAACTTTAACCTTCACCACTACTTTTGAACCATAACAGGTAAGGCTACCATATTTCACTTGCGTATACCTTGTGACATGACCTTTCTGTCAGTACAATTTTTTTTCACCTTGACCTTTGACCTAAATGATGCCATTCTCGATAAAAACTTTAACCTTGACCACTACTTTTGAACCATAACAGGTACGGCTACCATATTTCACATGTGTATTCCTTGTGACATGACCTTTCTGTCAGTACCAACATTTTTTACCTTGCGACCTTGACCTTTGACCTAGATGTTGCCATTCTCGAAAAAATACTTTAACCTTGACCACTTCTTTTGAACCATAACAGGTACGGCTACCATATTTCACATGTGTATACCTTGTGACATGACCTTTCTGTCAGTACCAAAATTGTTCAACTTGCGACCTTGACTTTTGACCTAGATATTGCCATTCTCGAAAAAAAAATAACCTTGACCACTACTTTTGAACCATAACAGGTACGGCTACCATATTTCACATGTGTATTCCTTGTGACATGACCTTTCTATCAGTACCAACATTTTTCACCTGGCGACCTTGACCTTTGACCTAGATGTTACCATTCGGGGGCATCAGTGTTTCACAAACACATGTCTTTTGAAACTTGGAAATTAAATATAATATTCACATGTATGTCTCATGATTTATTTTTTATAGACAACTAAAATGGCATTTAATTTTAACGGATGCGTCATTTATTCTTTTACCCGAAGTTGTAATATTTATAAACAATGCAGTTTATAAATCACACATCTATGCAAATGCAAATGTTTGAACAGTTTTATGTACCCAAACAAATTCGGTGCCTTCAGCGCTTTGATTTTTATTTCACTCGCATTTAAGTTTTTTGTCTTATTTACGAAGACAAAAGTGGTCCCTTCCAGACGTGAACCAACACCCCCTAATGCAGACTCTTATGTGTCATCATTGAGGTCAATTTCGGATTCTCATTTTAATAGCAATTTTAACTTACTAAATGTTGTTTTCATGTTCAAAGAGATGTCTTGATTTGTGTAGAATTCATTTAATAATGTTAATCCATGAATATCTAAAGTAGGAACTGTTTCTAAGCTAAATATAGACCCTATTCTGTTGTGTAGTTTCGTGACCTTTAACATCGATTTTCGCGCATGCGCATTTCGATATGAAAAAGCGAGTGATATTATTTTATTTTAGACAAGTACAAGACGAATGTTTGACGCAAAGCGTCAAAGAGAAGCCGCAATATTTCGTTGTACATGTAGAAATAAGAAAAAAAGAACATTTTTAAATCCACAAACAATAGAACAATTTAAACTGTAGACGGTAATGCTGATATATTTCTCCTTTTGAAGACTTTTGTTTTCTTCAAATTACCTCCCTTTAAAGCAATACCAGGATATTTACCTTGTGATTCGAATAAGATTGACAAACATTGAAATTATATGAATGAATACTATTATTTAAGTAACAACAGCAAAATTAAATTTAAGCCAAGATAAATGTGTACACATTTCGTTAATTTTTTATAGATACCCTAATGTATAGGTATGAATATAAAATTTATAAGCAAATGTTTGAATAGACTAAGGAAAGTTTAGAATACATAAATAAATCAATGCAGTCTTTTCCGGCGACATTGATGCCTTGCATCAACTTTCTCTTGTTTGTGATGTTATAGCTTACGAGAAATAAAATGATGGGTTCAACTGGTATGCTGCAAACGGGAATTAATCAGACGGCGAATATTTCACAGCGTTTTTCCAAGCGTTTGGGGGTTCATCGGAACACGAAAGTCTTTACTTGGGCCGCGTGTGACGTAAGGACACCGCGATAGTTTTCATCCAACTGAGGAGCAAAGACTCAGTACATTAACCGTGAAAACCCGTCTGGGTGAGCAAAATATGCAGTCGCCGCTTTCAGCTCTTTCCCTAGTTAAATATGTTCTTCTTTTGCCACAATGTTTACAACTCTATCAAATACAATACTTTCATTTATACAGATTTAAAATCGCCTTTTTCTAGATGATCTAAAAGTCTTCTGCTGCAGATTTGAAGTATAGGTGGGACCAGTTATGTTAGGTCTCTGGTGGGACAGAATGTAATAAGTAACTGTATTTTACAGCTGTGGAAAACGAAGAAATTTGTTCACCTAGAGCATTATTTCTTTCAGGGGCGTAGCTCCCTTTAGGCACTGTAGGCACGGGCCTACACATTTGTTTCTATAAATGCCCCAAAATGCAGCTGCGGCGATACACATCTGCGTAATGTAACGACCAGATCAGCCTGCGCTGTCCGCGCAGACTGATCCGGCCGACACATTCCGTCTTAGGGGGAATAGATAGAGTAGTGATTCCTGAAACAGAACATCCACAGGAGGCGAAATATGTATATCCGGGTACGCCTTTGTGGCATGCTTAGGCTGATTCGGGTCGCTACTTTACGCACAATGTTGATTTTCTCACTAGACGGCCTACACATTGATTATTGCCAAGCTACGCTCCTGTCTTTCTTCCACGTTGCCCTTGAAAGCGGTCGGTATCAACATAACTTATTTTGTCATAGATTTACCTACAACATTTCAATATTAATTTGTATAATATTGTATTTGTTCGCTGAATTTACATCGTAATTGAAAGAGCAGTTATCTCCCTTGTTTTATTCTATAAATAGTACCTTACCTTGTCAGGTATGTTTGTGTGATGTCACCGCAGGTGTGACTTATACATTCAAGGTCAGAGTTGAAGGCAATATAAACAGATAGTGGGTGCCAAAAAAGGGTGGCTCCATACTTACGTCATTTAATCGTACTGGAAGAAAACAAATAATTTTCATTCGAACTGACTGTTGTTAATGAGAAATGGTGAAGTGAGACTGAATAGAGTGTAAATGTGATTGTCATTTTATCTAAGGATATCAAGGTATGTTTAATTCATTTAACCCTTCCCTGCCCTGATACAGATTATATGTTGATGTCCTTGCTGTAGGAAACATCGTGAGAAAAGAAGAAATTACTCTAGATGAGAAATTCCTCCCTTTCTCACAATGTTTTCAACCATATATGCAATATTCCATTTCGTACAAGTTTTTCCTCAGATGTTTTCGAAGCAGATGACCCAAAATAGTTGAACGTTGTAGAATAAAATTAATAGAAATAGGTTAACTACTGTATATATTCATGTATATGCAATAGGCTTGTCACTTTTTTTTATTGAGTTAACAAAACACATGGAGTTATTTTCAGGAGTGGCTGTGACATCAGTGAAAATAGTGGTGTTTATGAATGGAAATATTGTTTTGATCTTACGTCTTAACAATAAATTTGCGTCTCTTTCAACAATTTTTCATTTATTTCACAGCTTTCTTCTAGGTATGTTACCATTTATTCTGACACCAGTCAGTCAATCATAATGCTTCCCCGCAAGCCTGAGCGCCAAGGAGGGTGCCATCACTATCATTTTTTAAGTATTTGACCAAACTGTGGATCGAACCTGCAACCTTTATCACCCCAGGGGGACACTCTACCACTTCACCACCAAGGCGTATTTACATCTTAACAAGCCTAGCTCAGGAAGCAATGCTGGCTGTCAATCTAGGGGTTATGAGTTTTGAACCCCAGCTAGCTGGGCCTTAATTCAGTTTCTGAATCCGACACTGTGACAATGGTCATTTGTCTTCAACAAATTGGCTAGCAGAATTTGTGGAAAAGCAGTCAGTTGCTTGGAAGATGTGTTGTGTTATGTGGGGTACTGGTGTGAGAAAGCTAGCACCATGATAGGACTGAAAAATTGTTGAAAATGGTGTTCATTCCCAATCAATCAATGACATCTAAACAAACAATTGTTCTATTTATTCCAAGCTTTTACTCACAGAATGCAACATTTAAGGGTGGGTAAACGATATCCCACATACAGATGCTTACTGAAGCCACTGCAGCAGACAATATTTGAAAATGTTGTGACAAAGGGAAATTGCTCATGATAAGCAATTTCTCCTTTTGCCCCAATGTTGTAAACTTTAAATTATAGAATAATTGTTCTTGCATGTAAAGACAGTTTGCATATCTTTAAAATAAATTATTTTAAAATTTGTCTGCTGCATGTTTGTTGTATATGGGAAAGGGTAAAAGACAGTTAAGTAAACATTGAAATTTATCTTTAGATGATATAATCCACTCTTATTACTCAATAAGCATTTAACCCTTTCCCTCATATGGATGCTTTCTGAAGCCTCTGAAGCAGACAGCTTTTTGAAAACATAGTGACAAAAGAAGAAATTGCTCAAAACAAGCAATTTCTCCTTTTGCCACAATGTTTTCCACTTTTAGTCATATGTTATCCATTCAATTATAGAGATTTTCAAAGTCATCTGCTACAGAATTGTCGTATGAGGGAAAGGGTTAATAAATAGTTATATTCATGATTCAGATAGTCTGAGTAAGATTGTAATCAACCATTTTAACCCTATCCCACAACTAGATGCATTCTGTCACCTCTGCAGCAAGAGACTTTTGAAAACATTGTAGAAAAAGGAGAAATAGCTTTTGCTACTATGTTTTTAACTTTTATTAGATATTATCCATAATTTTGACTAATGTCTTTCAAAGTCATCTGCTGCAGATTTGTGCTATGTAGGGAAGGGTTAATTATACTTGGTAGTCACCAAGGATTGGCAGTATATTAGTTTTGAAAAATGTTGTTATTAAATTACTATAACAAATTCTCTCAAAAATACCATCCTATCTTATTACTTGTAAGTCTCTGATAAGCATGTAATAAATGCTTATATTTGTGTTTCAGTAAGCCAAAACCATTTCCCAGTTAATACAACAAATCAACAGCAGTTTTAAAACATATATAGGCAAAAATAGAGAAAACTCTATAAAAGAAAGTAAAAATATCGAAAAGAGTTGAAAAGATTGTGGCAAAAGTGGATTTTCTCAATTTGAACAAATTCTCCTTTTGTCACACTATTTTCAAAAGTTGTTTGCTGCAGAGGTGTCAGAATGCATCTGAATGAGGAAATGGCTAAAAAATATGACCTGGTACTGTAATAATTATGCTATTTAGAACAATACACTTTCAAAAAGAAGTTACCTTCTCTGTGGTGTTATGGTTACAACATTCACCTTGGAAGTGGGGAGACTAGGATTTGATCCCCGATCGGGTCATATCTAACGCCTCGGTGTTGTAGTGGTAGAGGGTCTGCCAGAGGTCTTGGGTTTCGATCCCCAGCTTGGTCATACCAAAGACTTTAAAAATGGTAGTAATGGCTGCCCTCCTTGGCGCTCAGGGTTGCAGGGTTACGTCTGACTAGCTTACCCATGAAAACACGATGATTTAACTGTAAAGTTATTGAAATCGGCGTAAAACACCAACACAATTAATCTTACACTTTAAAAATGGTAATAATTGTTAAAATTGCCCTGCTTGGCGCTCAGGGTTGTCACCTGTTGGGGTAGCAGTATTGACTAATGAACTTGTGTCCTGATTATATTATACAAGACTTAGTGGTATTGGCAAAATTCCCAGGAAACTGATATATCACTGAAATACTGTTGAAAACAGGGTAAAACAACAATAAAACAACACATACAAATCAACTGGAGCAAATATCGAAAAACTGGGATGTATTCAGCTAGTTACACGCAGACTCATATTAATCCTTTCCCATATACAACAAATCTGCAGCAGATGAATTTGAAAACATACCCTAATTTTTTTTGAAACTCTCTTTAAATGAAAGTCCATTAATTGAATAGAGTTGAAAACATGGAATTAAAACCAAAGGAGAAATTGCTCATATTGAGCAATATTTCCTTTTGCCACAATTATTTCAAAAGTCGTCAGAGATGCCAGAAAGCGTCTGTATGTGAGAAATGCATCAGACTAAATTTTTAAAACATTGTTTCAAAATTAGTGTATTTTAATTAATAAAGATTTTCCATATTTTAAACCTACTTTGTAGTTATTTTCTACTTCGTTTAGTACTGCAGCTTTTTATGTTGTATATTTGGGAATTATAATACAATACATGTGTCAGGTAAACAGATAGGAGCCTTCCCGCGAGAAAACCAACATTGTGGACTCTGCGTAAAGTATCGATAGGATCAGCCTCAGCATGCCGCGCAGGCTAACCAGGCCAGACACTTTTCTCCTCCTGTGGATTTTCTGTTTCAGGAATCATTACTCTATAACTCTATCCCCCTGAGACGAAATGTGTCGGCCCAGATCAGTCTGTGCGGACTGCGCAGGCTGAGCTGGGTAGATACATTACGCAGATGTCATAATGTTGGTTTTCTCGCGGGACGGCTCATTTATATATATATGTTATTATGATTGAGAGAGAGGTCAACATTTTGTAAGGAAGAATTGCTCAATATCAGGAGCTTCTCATTTTCAAAAGTTGTCTGCAGCAATTGTGCAGAAAAGAAAACTTTGTATGCTGTAAACAATTTATATGTTAGAAAATCCTGGTCATATATGACAAGCCAGCACATCTGTTGCACAGCTTCATGTGTATTCATTTAAAGTCTATTATCTAGATATTATTAATTTATATTTTTTTATTGACTTTTCTTATTTTAGCATAGATATTTTTCAAGGTTGTCAGCTGAAGATTTGTTTTATGTAGAAAAAGTTTGAATTGTGTTGTGTAATGGATGTTTTTTTATAGGACCAAAGATAATTGAGTATTTCATTTTGTGAATGACATAAACTTTGATAACGCCATATGTAATGTGATGCATGAATAATTTATCATGAATTTCTGATTTGGAACGATATACTGTTTGACATAGTTTTAACTGATACATTGTCAATGTGTTACCTGTCGTGAAAGGATTTATTGGTATTTAAAACATACAAATTACAACAGAGGTATTGTCCTTTTATTTTACCCTTTCCTACATATAGACACTTTTTTATGTTTCTGCAGCAGACTACCTTTTCAAAACATTGTGACTAAAGGGGAAATTGCTCTAAATAAGTAATTAAAAAATATCATTTTGCCACAATGTTTTCAAATTTATCAAATAATGTACCTTCATTTATAGGGTCATACTGGTAACTTACCCGGGAAACGCCATGATATAATTGAAAAAAGTTCGAAAGTGACGTAAAACACCAAACAATCAATAATTTATAGAGCTTTTCTATGTTTTTGCATATATGTAATCAAACTTGTCACTGCAGTTTGCTGCTCTAAAAAAGAAGTCAGTTATACATCACAGTGTTTTCCTGGGTATTGACAATGTGTTATGTATTTGAAGCAATTTTTACTTTACCCACAATGTTTTTTTCAAATTTCGTCTGAAGTTTAACAGATGCTTTAAATGCGTCTGCATTTGGGAACTAGTTTAAATTAAGGATCGTAAATAATTACTCAGTTTGGAATGTTGACATAAATTGGAATTCCTCCAATTCAATACAATGTTGTTTGTACAATGATTTATCATTTATTACTCACATATATCTCATAGCTGCCTTTACATTCTTTAACCTTGGATTAAGAAACAACATTTTGTTAAACCTTGAAATTTTGTTTAATGTTATCAGTGCATGCATATTAGTTTCCTAGATAATGGTCATGTACATTTAAGCTCATTGCCTTCTGCAGCTGACTTTTCAACAAATTTGACAAAACTCATGTAAACAAAGTTATCATTTGTTTGACTCCACTTTCAACAGTAACACAGTCATATAGCACAATGTTTCCTAGGTAAATAACCTAGTAAGGTAAGCTTATCCTGACAGCAGGGCATCAGGCGTAATGCTATCCCGACAATCCTGATTGCTAAGGTTGGAAGCAACTACTACAATTTCAAAGTCTTTGGTATGACCCAATAATACACCAAACCCTGGTTCCCTGCTCTCAAGGCAACTTGTCTGATCGTTTGTTTGGTGTTAAACGCAGCTATCAACATATTTTCAGTGATATCACAGCGTTTTCTGGGTAACTTAACCCTTTCCCTCATACGACAATTCTGCAGCAGACGACTTTGAACACATTTTGACAAAAAATAGAAAATCTCTATAATTGAAGGGATAACCTATGACTGAAAGAAGTAAACATTGTGGCAAAAGGAGAAATTGCTCGTAGTGTCATTCCAACCAGTGACTACACCATCCAGGTGTTCAGCTAGGTCCCTCAGTTTTCAAACAATTGTAGCTAAGTCTGACTGACTTTCTGTGACAGCTTTAACCCTTTCCCTCATGTAGACGCTTTCTGACGCCTCTGCAGCAGACAGCTTTTTGAAAACATGGTGACAAAAGAAGAAATTGCACAAAACGTACAATTTCTCCTTTTGCCACAATGTTTTCCACTTTTTGTCATAGGTTATCCATTCAACTATGGAGATTTTCTATGTTTTGACAAAACACGTTCAAAGTCGTCTGCTGCAGAATTGTCGTATGAGGGAAGGGTTAAAGTTCATTGACAGTACATTGGCCCGACTTTGGCAGTCATACTATTGTCCAGTAGTAAAGTTTTAGTATTAACCCTTTCCCACATACAACAAATTTTCAGCATACCACCCTGAAAATGTTAATATATTTAATTTGAAATCATTGTGGAAAGAGAAGGACTTGATCATTATGAAGTATTTCTCAATTTGCCAGAATGTTTTTTAAGAGTCCTATGCCGATGTAGCTTTAGATCCATCAAAATGTGTCTGCAGGTTGGGGATTGTTGTATACATATGACACTTGCAGTAGATAACTGTTGAAAGTATTGTGGACAATTTGAGGAAAAATGTCTCCATTTCCCCACAATATGATTTTGTTCTTTAATTCACATGTCTAAATGTAATACGGCTAGTTTACCAAATGTGTTTTCAAAGTTTGATGGGGTGTTAATGAGTTTTATTCAACAGTATTTCAGTTATAAATGTTTATCAATACACTAATTCATGATTCCTGGGTGACTAACCAGAACTAGGCTAGGAAATGTGCCTTGCATGATAATTATATATTATGAGATTGTAACCTATAAAAATGAAAAAGTTGTCTTTCCCTCATACGACAATTCTGCAGCAGACGACTTTGAACATATTTTGTCAAAAAATGGAAAAAACTCTATAATTGAATGGATAACCTATGATGAAAAGTGGAAAACATTGTGGCAAAAGGAGAAATTGCTCGTTTTGAGCAATTTCTTCTTTTGTCACTATGTTTTCAAAAAGCAGTCTGCTGCAGAGGCGTCAAAAAGCGTCTATATGAGGGAAAAGGTTAAAAGAACAATTTCAGAGAGATTCCAATTTCATATGTATTACACAGAGCTGTAGATATGACAAGTATTTAGAATCTTTATTTGACCTTCAAACCATATGCTGAGACAATTCTTTTGAATATTCACAACATAGGGTTTGGTTTGGTAATAAAAGAGATATAGTGGAGAAAAGACCTGTGCACTCCCCCTTATCTATACCTCTGTATTACAGATAACAATGGAGGAAGCTCAGTTTGATCCAGATGTAGCTGTTACTGGTTACAACAGGAACAGCGCAGCAACAATAGACCACTCGGAGGTACATGTGGACCTTGCCAGCAAGAGGAAAGACAGTCCAGCTATAAACACTGGCGGGGGCGGTGTACAGTACACCAATGACCATACAACTGTTATCGTACAGACAAAACCAGACCCAGCTGATAAGCCTAAAGACTTTGTAGTGACATCATGTTTTGTGATAATGTTGTGTAATGCCTGTTTTGGATTTGGCGGATGGCATTATGGATGTAAGTCATTACCTGTACATATAGTCCAACCTGTGTTCAAAGACCACCTATAGGAAGAGAACAATATGGTCTTTGTTCACAGGTGGTCTTTAATTTCAGGGTCATTTAAGAAGAATCTGTAATTGGGAAATATGAAGTGTGGTTGCTATAGACAGGGAATTGTTATACAAAGGTGATCTAGCTCACATTTGATTGTGTGGTCATTTGATTCTTTCTCCGGTTCAGACAACTTGATAGAAGTTTTAACAGCAGATGACTTTTTGAAACATGATGGGAAAAGAAGAGATAGCTTAAAAGAAGCCAATTTATCTGAAACATTATTTTTACCATTTTCATAAATGAAATCAAAGGAATATGATAACATTATGAGTGAGACACATAAACCATTTTCCAATCGCAGACACAATATGACGCACCTTCAGCAGAAGACTTTTTCCACAAAAGTTTAAATCCTATTTTCCTTTATGTTGTTGACACTCTCCCACATATAGACACTTTCCAATGCCTCTGTATAGACTACTTTTGAAATCATTGTAGCAAAAGGAGAAACTTCTCAAATCGAGCAATTTTTCCTTTTGCCACAATGTTTTCAACTGACTGCAGTTGGTTAATGTAGTTGGTTGTATATCTGTAAAAATTGTATGTGGGAAAGGGATATTAAATTATTATTTCCATATAAATATATAGTCAAGTAAATGGAAAAGGAGAACCAGATCTGCTCATTATAAGGATTTTTCGATCGATCTCACCCAAGCTATAGATAAGGTGACCATTTCACAGTCTAAAATTCTCATTTGAGACTCAAACTCCATATTGTGGGTACTCAAAAGAATTGTCTCAGTGAGAGGATTCTTTTGAGTCATAAGAGAGATATTGGTTGGAAAAGATCAGTATACTAATCTAGTCCTCTACAAATAATCCTCTGCCACAGGGTGATTAAATCATGGTTCTGTAAAAAAAATTGTTAGCTTATATTTAATCCATAATAAAGGAAAAAAAATGGCACTACAGGAAAACTGACCTTGGTGCATTTGGAATAAGTGAAGATCCACACAGTTTAAACTGGGTCTGCACTATTCACCATTTATTCAAAGGGCATTTCCAGAAATATACGTCTATAAAGAAAAATGTGCATTTAAAATGGATTATTACATGGAAGCATAGCCCATTTAATATTAATTTTTAAAAAGGATTGACCAGCTTGCATTTAAAAGAATCCATGGCAAATTCTAGGAATATCAAGAATAAAAATGTGCATTTAAAACCGATTATTACATGGATGCATAGCCCATTTAATATTAAATTTTTAAAAAGGATTGACCAGCTTGCATTTGAAAGAATCTATAGCAAATTGCAAATTCTAGGAATATCAAAAATAAAAATGTGCATTTAAAACCGAATATTACATGGATGCATAGCCCATTTAATATTAAATTTTTAAAAAGGATTGACCAGCTTGCATTTGAAAGAATCCATAGCCAATTCTATGAATTTCAAGATAATATGTTGAGTCAACAGTTTTGAGCATGGTCAGATGGTGTGGAAGTGTTGCCTGGCCTGGCTCTATACTGGTGGCACAGGTAGATCTTTGTATACACTAGTCATTTTAACATGCTAAATTACTTATTTTAACCATAAGCCACATACAGCTTCTTTTTGAAGTATCTGCAGCAGATGAATTTTGAAAAGATAATGAGCAATTTCTCATTTTGCAACCTGTATCCAGTAATCATGCTTTCATCTAGAAAATCTTAAGTTAAATTTTGTCAAAGTTGTGTGGTGCAGATTGGCTGTATTTGGAAAAAGGTTGAAGATGTTTTATTTTTACATCTATTTTAGTGAAAGCCAACAATGCCTGGCAATTAGGGGATGAAGTGGAATGCAGAAAACAGGCAAAGCGAGCGAAGATATTTGTGATACTTGGTGTGATAACCGGAATTTCAACATGGGTGTTGGCTCTCCTATTATTCTTTACTCTCTCACCTTTGAGACCGGGCGCATAAAAGTGACATTGATAAAACCCTTTCCTAAATGTGTCAGAGCTATATTAGTGGTGTAATTTAAAGGTGCTTATATCAGAACTCCAGATGGAGATCAATTTTTTTTTAAATGTTGAAACGTTTGCAAATATTGTTCATACATGTAGTGACAACAAAGTAAGTAATCAATGGTTCAAAACTATTTTGGCAGCAAAATGTTGAAAAACAGTCAATTGAAAGTCATGAAAATGTACAAAATTTGGATAACTGTATGTCTTCCCAGTAAAAATGAAACATAAACAATCAATATTTAGATGTTTATTGTACTGGAATGTGAAATTATTTTATCTAAGGATTATGATTCTAATAGTTCAAGACAATGTTTAAACAGTTTTAAATCTTTGACTATACTATCTATTATCTGGTGTTCAGCACCTTTAAGTTTTAACTGCTTCATTTGAAGCCTGAACAGTTTCCCTCATACGACAAATCTGCTGCAGACGACTTTGAACATATTTTGTCAAAATATAGAAAATCTCTGTAATTGAATGGATAACCTATGACCAAAAGTGGAAAACATTGTGGCAAAAGCAGAAATTGCTCGTTTTGAGCAATTTCTTCTTTGTCACTATGTTTTCAAAAAGTCGTCTGCTGCAGAGGCGTCAGAAAGCGTCTATATGAGGGAAAATGTTAATCCCTATGTTGTGGGTACTCAAAAGAATTGAGTCACTGAGATGTAGTGTTTGATTGGCTTAGGAGAGAGGTATTAAGGGAAATTGACCAGTACCTTTTTCACAATATTTTTAAAATATGTCGGCTGTAGAGGTGCCAAAATTATTTGTATCAGGGAATGAATGAATGTATATTGTTTTATGGCGCATCGACAGCTAAGGTCATTTAGCGCGCAATTAAATTTAATTATTCATGTTCCCTGGGTAAACAAACCAGTACTAGGCTAGAAAATGTGCCTTGCCCAAGGGCACTCAACCATGACCGTAGTGCCGCGACTGGGGATCGAACCCGGGACACCCGGTTTCGAAATCCCCGACGCTAACCACCCGACCACAGCGGATTCCACTTGTATCAGGGAAAGGGTTTTAATAACTGGAGTATATATATTTGTTATAGCGTACATGGTGCATTAAAAATATTTGTGAGTTTCAATGAAGACATTTGGATTGAAAACATTGTAGAAGAAGGAGAAATCATATTTGAGCATTTTCTCTTTTTCGCAATGTTTTTCGAAATCAGTCAGGTGCAGAGGCGTTAAATGTCCTCTCTATCACAAACTGATGGTGCAAGCAGAAACAGTCTATTCACCCTTTGTCCACATACAACAAATCTGCAGCAGACGACTTTGAAAACATAATGGCAATAACCTGAAAAAACTCCATAAAATATAGCTTATTTGTCAAATAAAGTTAAAAAACATTGTGGCCAAAGGAGAAATTGCTCTTATGAGCAATTTCACCTTTGGCCACAATGTTTTCAAAATGCGTCTGCAGGTGGGAAAGGGTTAATGTGTACAATAGGGAGAATTAAATTATCTACCTTCAAAACTTTCCCGCATAGACACTTTCTGATGCCTCTGCAGCAGACAACTTTGAAACCATTGTAGCAAAATGAGCAATTCCTCCATTTGCCACAATGATTTCAACTCTATAAAATATTAATTTAATCATTTATAGAGATTTTTAACCAGGTTTTCCGAAGGAAAAATCTGGTTATTAGTTTGGCGAAGTCGGCGGGCGGTTGGGCAGGCGTCAACTTTCCTTGTCCGGACCATAACTTTGCCATGCATAGAGATATTTTCAAATAACTTGGCACAAACATGCACGGCGAAGTTGGCGGGCGGTCGGGCATCAACTTTCCTTGTCCGGACCATAACTTTGCCATGCATAGAGATATTTTCAAATAACTTGGCACAAACATGCACCATATCAACACGATGTGCCAAATGCAAAACAAAAATTCTGTAGATTCAAGGTCACAGTGATAAGAAATACACTTTAATTGAACTTTTCTTGTCCGGACCATAACTTTGTCATGCATAGAGATATTTTCAAATAACTTGGCACAAATATGAACTATATCAATATGATGTGTCACATGCAAAACATTTGTCTGTAGCTTCAAGGTCAAGGTCACAGTGACAACAAATATACATCAGTTGAACTGATTCCCTGTTACTTGAATTACTTAGCTTGTCCGGACCATAACTTTGCCATGCATAGAGATATTTTCAAATAATTTGGCACAAACATGCACCATATCAAGACTATGTGCCAAATGCAAACAAAAAATCTGTAGATTCAAGGTCAAGGTCACAGTGATAAGAAATAGACTTTAATTGAACTTTTCTTGTCCGGACCATAACTTTGTCATGCATAGAGATATTTTCAAATAAATTCGCACAAACATGCACCATATCAAGACGATGTGCCAAATGCAAAAATTCTGTAGATTCAAGGTCAAGGTCACAGTGATAAGAAATAGACTTTAATTGATTTTTTCTTGTCCGGACCATAACTGTGTCATGCATAGAGATATTTTCAAATAACTTAGCACAAATATGAACTATATCAATATGATGTGTCACATGCAAAACTTTTGTCTGTAGCTTCAAGGTCAAGGTCACAGTGACAACAAATAGACATCAGTTGAACTGATTCCCTGTTACTTGAATTACTAGCTTTGATTAACTATTAACAGAAAGATTTGACAGATCTGTTAATTCTTAATCAAACACCTTCCATTATAGAAAACCTGGTTTCATGGAATTTCCATGTCTTGTTTATATTTGGACTTGATAATTTCGAAGTCAACTGCTGCATATTTGTTGTAAGTAGGGAAGGGTTTACTCATTTGCATGCAACACATCTGCAGCAGACGACCTATGAAATTATCTTATGAAACATTTCTATGAGTAAAAAACATTATTATTTGAGATAATTTTTAAGAATTGTGGTAAAAGCTTTTGTCAAAAGTAGTATGTTTCAGACATGTTAAAATCTGTTTACATGAGGGAAAGGGTTGATGACAATTTAGCTCATATGTTTTTAAACATATGATTTTTTTTTATATAAGCTGCTTCTAGTAATTTGGCGTCTGAATATGTGCAAACAGTGAAGACTGTATGCATCGTGTGACTAAAATCCAAAATTGTAGCTCACTAGTATTACATAAACATAACTTACCGCCTCGGTGGTGTAGTGGTAGAGCTCTGCCTCGGATGTTGGAGGTCGCAGGTTCGATCCCCGGCCTGGTCATACCAAAGACTTTAAAAATGGTAGTAATGGCTGCACTCCTTGGCGCTCAGGGTAATGGGGTTAGCATTACGACTGACTTGTTTTTGTCAGGATAAATGGACCAGTAGTATTGGTAACTTATCAAGGAGAACCGTGATATAACTTATTTATTTTTTTGAAAACACCAAACAATCAATCAACATAACTTCACCCTTTCCCACATATAGACACTTTCTGATGCCTCTGCAGCAAAAGGGTTTTGAAAACATTATGGCAAAAGGAGAAATTGCTCATAATGAGCAATTTCTCCTTCTGCCAGAATGTTTCAACTCGATTCAATAATCAATTTTCATTTATAGAGGTATACAATAATTTATACCAGATGTTTTCGAAGTCCTCTGCTGCTGATTGCTTGTATGTGGGAAAGGGTTTCAACCCAAAGTCGTCAGTCACAGCTCATAATTAATTTAGTATGACACCTTCTATTATTAAAACACAAAAAGTCTTTTGAGAGCATTGTTGAACAAGGGGGGTATGGGGAAATTTTGCATTTTTTAAATTAATGTTTTTAAATGCTTTCTGCTGCAGAGGTGTCAAAAGTTATCTATGTCAGGTAATAGATTATTGTAATCATCAATTTCTGATATTGTATCAGCTCAATACCTTTTGTATTGTGTAACTTTCTTATAATCTTTGCATAATACATGTACTTCATTCCTATTTGTTGATCACAGATTTTTCTGTGCTTTAAGGACTATTCTCTTTTTTATGACTTTGAGCTATAAGCTAGTTCTGTGCGTGTATAACTTGGGTTTCCAGATCATATTTCTTTAAAAATTGTATTTGAATTTTCATTTCTCATTATTTCATTTTCTTTTGACTAAAAAAGTCCATCACATCATGCAGATGTGAGAAATGTCTCGTAATGAGCAAAGTTTCTCTTGCCACAATGTTTCCAATAATTATTCATACGACAATTCTGCAGTTCTGCAGCAGACGACTTTGAACATATTTTGTCAAAACATAGAAAATCTCCATAATTAAATGGATAACCTATGACAAAAAGTGGAAAACATTGTGGCAAAAGGAGAAATTGCACGTTTTGTGCAATTTCTTCTTTTGTCACTATGTTTACAAAAAGCTGTCTGCTGCAGAGGCGTCAGAAAGCGTCTATATGAGGGAAAGGGTTAATAGAGATTTTCATCTCTTCTGTGTAATTGTTAACCCTTTCCCTCATATGACAAATCTGAAGCAGACGACTTTGAACATATTTTGTCAAAAAAAGGAAAATCTCTATAGTTAAATGGATAAATGGCTAAAAGTGGAAAACATTGTGGCAAAAGGAGAAATTGCTCAATGAGCAATTTCTCCTTTTGTCACTATATTTTCAAAAAGCCGTCTGCTGCAGAGGCGTCAGAAAGCATCTATATGAGGTAAAGGGTTAACTGGTTTGTTTACCTAGGGATCATTAATAAATGAACTGTTGCCGTGATATATTTGAATTAATGTTGAAAATGGCGTAAAACCCCAATAAAACAAAACATCTTTTCTGTGTAGATGTTTACAAATTCGTCTGATACAGAGTTATTTTAAATATGGATAAAACTCAGATTATTAATGACTGTGACTGGGGACAAAAGCTATGCATTTGAACAGGCAACATGACTCAAAGGGCAGCTGTACGATACGAGCCGTCCCGCAAGAAAACCAACATTGTGGACTCTGCGTAAAGTATCGACCCAGATCAGCCTAAACATGCTGCGCAGGCTTATCCTGATAGACACTTTTCACCTCCTGTGGATTTTCTGTTTCAGGAATCATTAATCTTTATACCTCTATCCCCCGAGATGTTATGTTTTGGCCCGGATTAGTCTTCATGGACTGCGCAGGCTGATCTGGGTCGATACATTACGCAGAGGCCATAATGTTGGTATTCTTGTGGTACGACTCATATCATTCTTTAGATCTGAAACATAAAAATGCTTGCAGCTGTATGGTCACCTCTTAAATAAAGTGTTAGATAATGGAGAAAGGTTTCACAATATGATTGCTTCATGGAACAATACATTTTGAAACAACAAACAACTGTTTTGCATGGAGCCTACAGTTATTTATGTTTTTTTTATAAATTATGCCTGTATTTCATGTAGGGTTAGAATATGCTAAACTGTAAAGTGCCTTTAAGTCACAGAACAAAACAATTTTAAAAACACATAAACTTTACATTTTTTTGTGATTAAGGGATATTGCATTTATAGATGAGCCAATCCATGGGAAAGATACAAGTTGACTTTTGTGAACAGTATAGGTACAGATCAGCCTTTGTATCCGCAGTCTGATCAAGATCTTTACTGGTTTCATTATACTGACAGAAGATTCTGTCAACTTGTATAGATTCTGCTAAGACAGAGCAGATGTGTTAGGTACAAGTGTAAACTAACCTACACTTTAACCCTTTCCCTCATATAGACGCTTTCTGACGCCTGTGCAGCAGACAGCTTTTTGAAAACATAGTGACAAAAGAAGAAATTGCACACAACGTGCAATTTCTCCTTTTGCCACAATGTTTACCACTTTTTGTCATAGGTTATCCATTCAATTATGGAGATTTTCTATATTTTGACAAAATACGTTCAAAGTCGTCTGCTGCAGAATTGTCGTATGAGGGAAAGGGTTAAAGAAATGCCAACTTGTAATTTTATATGTATCATATAAAAACTACTGGATAAGAAGATTGAACAAATTTGTTTTTCATAAATTATGTCTTCCCTGTTAGATGTGAGATTTTTTTTTAAGGATACATATCTAAATTATATATATTTTACATATCATATTTTGTTACGGTATATTTGGAAAGTAAAGTGGGATAGATTGGTTATATGTTTTTTGTTATTTCTAAAAAGTAACTGTTTTGCCCCACTAAGGAACTTTTGGTTGCACATTTACAGATTGTAGTTTCTGTTTGTTCGGAACATAACTCTGTTACTTAAAATATATGGTAAACTTTTGGTATGCTTATCCATTTCCCACATACAATGAATAAGCAGCAAATGACTTTGAAAACATTAAGACATAAAATGGAAACTCTCTAAAAATGATAAAACAAGCATTGAATGAAGATAATAATATTGTAGCAAAAGGGAAAATTGCTCATCATGAGCAATTTTTCTTTTTGCCACATGATGTTCAAATGTCGTCTGCTGCAGAGTCGTCAGAAAGCATCTATATGTGGGAAAGTGTTTAAGCAGGTGATTTCTAGTTTTGCCAGATATAAAACATAACTCTAGCATGACAATATTTGAAATTATTGCACATAATTGTTAATGTTACCTCTCCAGTCGTTTTCTCATATCCCAAGGTTTCAACTTCAAACTTGGTAGCAATACACAAGGGTCATAACTCTTAGATACCTGATTTTGGAGTTATCCCCCATTGTCTGTTGTTATTACTTGTCTGGCAATTTTCCGACTTATGGTGACCTGCAGATATATAGTGCATAGGAGAAACTTAGCAAAACGTTCACCATGATAAGGCAGTGTGTCACGCTCAAGACCCAGGCCTGTACCTTAAATGTCAAGGTCACACTTAGAGGTCAAAGGTCAAAATGAGTACTGTTTGATAGGACTGTACCTTGTCCAGCCCACATCTCAACCATGCATCATAGGATTCCCAAATTACTAGGCACACAATGTTCACAATGATGAGGTGGCGTATCACGCACAAGACCTGGGCCTGTACCTTAAAGGTCAAGCTCACACTTAGAGGTCAAAAGTCAAAATGAGTACTGTTTGATAGGACTACCTTGTCCAACTTACATTTTAACCATGCATCATAGGATTCCCAAGTTATTGGGCACACATATTCACAATGATGAGGTGACATGTGGCACACGAGACACAGGCCTGTACCTCAAAGGTAAAGGTCACACTTGGAGGTCAAAGGTCGAAATGAGAAACCATGTATCATAGAATTCCCAAGTTACTTGGCACACATGTTTACCATAATGTGGCGCATAAGACACAGGCCTGTACCTCGAAGGTCAAGGCCATACTTAGAGGTCAAAGGTCAAAATTAGTACTGTTTGATAGGACAGTACTTTGTCTGGCTCACATCTCAACCATGCATCATAGGATTCCCAAGTTACTGGGCTCACATGTTCACCATGATGAGGTGAAGTGTTGCACACAAGACACAGGTATGTACCTCAAAGGTCAAGGTCACAAATAGAGGTCGAAATGAGAAAAATGCATCATAGAATTCCCAAGTTACTGGGCACACATGTTCACCATAATGAGGTGACATGTGGCGCACACGACACCGGTGTGTACCTCAAAGGTAAAGGTTACACTTACAGGTCAAAGGTCGAAATGAGAAATGTTTGATAGGACTGTATTCAAAATGTATGCAGTGCATTGCTGTTTTTGTCAAAATTCTTGCAATACAACGTTAACTTGTTTCAAGTTGTCATATTGTGTCCCTAGAACCAAGGATACAAGGGGATAAATGTTTGCCCTATCTGTTTGTGGCAGACTTTAACATTGGTCATACATCCTCGGTGGTGTAGTGGCAGAGCGTCCGCCCCTGGTGTGAGAGGTTGCGGGTTTGATTCCCGGATGGGTCTTACCAAAGACTTTAGGTTGTGGGGTTAGCTGGTGTAAGGATAAATGGACAAGTAGTACTACTGGTAACTAATCTAGGAAATGCCATGACATGACTGAACAAGAGGCCCATGACAGCCTATGCTCACCTGGGATGGTTCTTTGGTCATTTTCAATCCAGAGCATGTATATATGGTGAAGATCGGATAGTAAATGGAGGCTCTATTGTGTTCACAAGCTGCATTATAGCAATTTTGACAATTTCAAAGGCCATAATCCATTCATGCAAGGGCACATCTGGCTGGTTTTCGAAAGGAACCAAACTCTCATCAATATTTAACTACTATCTAAGTTTGGTGAAGATCAAATAGTAAATGGAGCCTCTATTGTGTTCACAAGCTCTATTATAGCAATTTTGGCAAATTCAAGGGCCATAATCCAGCCTTGCATGGGCGGATCTGGCTGGTTTGCAAAAGGAACCAAGCTCTCATCAATATTTAACTACTATCTAAGTTAAGAGATGATCAAATAGTAAATGGAGGCTCTATTGTGTTCACAAGCTGTATCATAGCAATTTTAAACAATTTCAAGGGCCATTTTCCAGTCTTGCATGGCCGGATCTGGCTAGTTAGCAAAAGGAACCGAGCTCTTGTGGATATCTAACTACTGTATAAGTTTGGTGAAGATACAATCAAAACTGAAGACTTAATCACGTTTACAAGCTGTATTATAGCAATTTTTGACTTCAAGGGCCATAATCCATTCATGCAAGGGCACATCTGGCTGGTTTTCGAAAGGAACCAAGCTCTCATCAATATTTAACTACTATCTAAGTTTGGTGAAGATCTGATAGTAAATGGAGTCTCTATTGTGTTCACAAGCTGTATTATAGCAATTTTGACAATTTCAAGGGCCATAATCGAGTCTTGCATGGGCGGATCTGGCTGGTTTGCGAAAGGAACCAAGCTCTCATGGATATCTTACAACTGTATAAGTTTGATTGAGATACAATTAAAACTGAAGACTATATCACGTTCACAAGCAATTGTTTACAGACACATGCACAGACACCATATAAGGCAAAATAGCCCCGCCCCCCTGGCGGCCATGTTTTTTGACCAATCAACATGGCTTGAAGGAATCTGGTAGAGGGTCATCCAAGGAACATTTCTACAAAATTATTTGAAAATCTGCCAACCAGTTTGGGAGAAGAAGAATTTTGAAAAAAAAATCGTTTCGTTGCCATGGAAACCAGAATTCTGCATGGATCCCTAAAATTTGAAGGAATTCTGGTGAGGTCATTAAGAGGATGCTTTCTGTGAAGTTTCATCCCAATTGACCCACTGGTTACTGAGGAGAAGATGTTGAAGATTTTTTAAGTTTTCACTTTGGCCATATAAGGCAAAATAGCCCCCACCCCCTGGCGGCCATGTTTTTCGACCAATCAACATTGCTTGAAGGAATCTGATAGAGGGTCACCCAAGGAACATTTCTACAAAATTATTTGAAAATCGGCCTGACACTTATGGAGGAGAAGATTTTTTAAGTTTTCATTATAGCCATAAAAGGCAAAATAGCCCCGCCCCCTGGCGGCCATGTTTTTTGACCAATCAACATGGCTTGAAGGAATCTGATAGAGGATCACCCAAGGAACATTTCTACAAAATTATTTGAAAATCGGCCTGACACTTTTGCAGGAGAAGATTTTTTAAGTTTGCACTATAGCCATATAAGGCAAAAACGCCCGCCCACCCTGGCGGCCATGTTTTTCGACCAATCAACATGGCTTGAAGGAATCTGATAGAGGGTCACCCAAGGAACATTTCTACAAAATTATTTGAAAATCGGCCTTACACTGTCGGAGGAGAAGATTTTTTAAGTTTTCACTATAGCCATATAAGGCAAAATAGCCCCGCCCCCCCTGGCGGCCATGTTTTTCGACCAATCAACACGGCTTCAAGGAATCTGATAGAGGGTCATCCAAGGAACATTTCTACAAAATTATTTGAAAATCTGCCAACCAATTTGGGAGAAGAAGAATTTTGAAGTTTTTTCGGTTTCGTTGCCATGGAAACCAGAATTTTGCATGGATCCCAAAAATTTGAAGGAATTCTGGTGAGGTCATTGGTAGGATGCTTTCTGTGAAGTTTCATCCAAATTGACCCACTGGTTACTGAGGAGAAGAAGTTGACGCACGACGCACGACGCACGACGGACGCCGGACAAAAGGCGATCACAATAACTCACCTTGAGCAAAGCTCAGGTGAGCTAAAAATTGTTGAAAGATGCGAACACATTAATAGGCATGTGTCTTTCTTGGACCAGTTAAGTATACCAAAATGTTAATTGTTGTGACCATTGACATACTTTACTACAGTCTACTGGCTATAACATTTGACCTGTCTGAGATACCTTTCATATAATGCAAGATTTAACTCTCTCCCACATACAACAGATCTGCAGCAGAAAACTTCGTAAACAAAATGTTTAACAAAATCCATAAATAAGGGTGTAATTATTGAATAGAGTTAAACACATGTGACAATGGTTGGTCTTTATATGTAAACAGGTTCCACTGTATTTCTATACAAAATCTGAATACCACAAAGAAAAGCCACAGCTACCATACAAGTCTGTCCGATGATCAGGACCAAATCCACAAACCTCAACTTGTTCACCAGTTGTACTAATTCTCACATCCAGATGCAATTTGATGCATCTACAATAGACAAGTTCTAAAAATTATTTCGGCAAAAGGAGAGAGAAATCTGCTCTTTTGAAGCAATTTCCCCTTTTGTCAAAAAGTATTAAACTCTGTTCAATAATCATATTTTCATTTAACCCTTTCCCTCATACAACAAATCTGCAGACAACTTTGAACATATTTTGTCAAAAAATGGGAAATCTCTATAATTGAATGGATAACCTATGACGAAAAGTGGAAAACATTGTGGCAAAAGGAGTAATTGCTTGTTTTGAGCAATTTCTTCTTTTGTCACTATGTTTTCAAAAAGCCGTCTGCTGCAGAGGCGTCAGAAAGCGTCTATATGAGGGAAGGGTTAACCCATTACTTCACAGTGAAGATAGTTGACGGCTGCAGACGACTTTTGTAAACATTACAATAAAAGGTGAAATTAATCAAAACGAGCAATTTCACCTTTTATTGCAATATTGTCAACTCTTTGTCAAAAAGGTAACTTCCAGTTCTCCAACTTGTGCATCTGTAAAGTAGACAACATTTGAAAAGACATGTGAAGTAATGGGTTATAGAAATATTTCATGTTTTTGCCTAGTTTATAATTTGTTGCATGTAAGAATCAAAGGATTAATAGCTAGCTATAGACCACTGAAGTGTTGGGAAGTGATTGACAGTGCAGATAGAGAAACCCTTTACTCAAATCGATATTTGAACCTTTCTTACTTGCGGCAGTAAACTTTTTAAAACATTGTGGCAAAAGGAGAAATTTGCTCATGATAAGCAATTTTTCCTTTAGCCATAATATTTCGACTATTTTCAATAATAATAAAATGAAGATTCATTAAGGGATTTTTCAGATTTTTGCTTAGATGTTTTCAAAGGCATCTTATTTGCTGTATGTGGAAAAGAATTAACCCTTTCCCTCATAAAGACGCTTTCTGAAAACATAGTGACAAAAGAAGAAATTGCTCAAAAAGAGCAATTTCTCCTTTTGCCACAATGTTTTCCACTTTTAGTCATAGGTTTATCTGTACTGAATTTAAAGCTTTGAACAGTTTTTAAAGAGAACAATCAAATTAACATTCCTCACCACAGTGAAGTAAGATTGGAATTGGTGAAGTTGTTTGGAGGAGATGTCGTTGAAAGCTAATAGTTAACGATAGAAGGACAGAGTGATCAGGATAGATCACCTTGAGCCTTCGGCCCAGGTGATTTTAAAATGAAGAAATTGCTTATTATGTCTCTGTATGGGGCGACATATTATTTTTGCCCTGTCCGTCCGTCCATCACACTTGTTTCCACTCAAAAGCTGAAGAATGCTTGGGCATAGGAACTTCAAACTTCGTATGCAGGTTGGTAATGACCAGTTGATGACCCCTATTGATTTTGATGTCAGAAGTTCAAAGGTCAAGGTCATGGTGACCTTGTGAGGTAAAAAATGGTTTCCGCTCAATAACTGAAGAACGCTTATGCCGAGGAACTCATGCCCAGTAGAAGACCCCTATTGATTTTTAGGTCAGTACGTCTAAAGTCAAGGTCACAGTGACAATGAGCTGAAAAATTGTTTTTGCTTAATAACTGTAGAATGCTTTGGCCATGGAAGTTAATATTTGGTATGCAGGTTGGTCACCAGCAGCAGATGACCCCTATTGATTTTGAGATCACTAGGTCAAAGGTCAAGGATCATGGTAACCTTCAGCTGAAAAATGGTTTCCGCTCAATAACTAAAGAATGGTGTGCAGGTTGGTCCTAACCAGTAGATGACCCTTATTGATTTTATTTGATTTTGAAGTCACAAGGTCAAAGGTCAAGGTCACGGTAACCTTCAGCTGAAAAAAGGTTTTTACTCAATAACGCTTATACCCAGGAACTTCATACTTGGTGTGCAGGTTGGTCCTAACCTGTAGATGACCCCTTTTGATTTTAATGTCAGTAGGTCAAAGGTCAAGGTCACCACCAGTAAATGACCCCTATTGATTTTGAGGTCACTAGGTTGCTTCATCTCCAGTCCAAAACTACAAAATTCATCTCCATCATTTCTTTTCCTCCCCTACGACCACACAAATGGGGAGACAAGCGCTTTTTCAAAAAAGCAATCTCTAGTTTTGTCTAGATGTTTTTATGTCATTTGCTGCAGATGAAACGAGAGTAAATCAAATATATCTGCCGCATTGCATTAGAAAAGTCTAGCACAAAACAAAACTAGTGAAATTGTATAGCGCAGTAAATAACAATGTGAGATGTTGATCCAGGGTAAGTAAAACAGTTCAAATCCAGACTCAAACAGCATTCTTTCCATTGATTAACCAGCACTGCAAATCCTTTTCTGCATGCAGACCTATTTTGAAGCATCTCCATTAAATTATTTAATTATGATAACATTGTAGCCTAGGTATATGTTTTTTCAACTCTGTTCAATAATTATATTTAAGTTACAGAGTCTACATATTTTTGCCTTAACCCTTTCCCTCATATAGACACTTTCTGATGCCTCTGCAGCAGACAGCTTTTTGAAAACATAGTGACAAAAGAAGAAATTGCACAAAACATGCAATTTCTCCTTTTGCCACAATGTTTTCTACTTTTTGTCATAGGTTATCCATTCAATTATGGAGATTTTCTATGTTTTGACAAAATACGTTCAATGTCGTCTGCTGCAAAAATGTTGTATGAGGGAAAGGGTTAACCTCCCTTTCCCACTTGCAGACGCTTTTCGCATCATCTGCAGCAGATGATTTGTAAGTCAACGGCTGTAGATTTGTTCTATGTGGAAAAGGATTAATTTTTGTCAATTTTTGGAAGGCAACCATGTAGCAACCTCGGTGGAATCTTGTACAGATGATTGATGTGATATAGACAGGAAATACATGTATATGTAAATTGATTGTCAAGAACTTAATACTATCAATCTATCAATTAACCCTTTCCAACATATAATAAATCTACAGCAGACAACTTTGAAATCATCTGGAGAAAAGTAGGAAAACTTCTTGATATAAAAGGTCATTTTTTTAAAATAAGAGTTCAAAACATTGTGGCAAAAGGAGAATTAGTTCATTATGAGCAATTTCTACTTTATGTAATAGCCACCATGTTTTGTAAAGTTGTCTGCTCCAAGGGGTCAGAAAGCATATGTATGTGGGAAAGGGTCAACCCTTTCCCTCATACGACATTTCTGCAGCAGAAGACTTTGAACTTATTTTGTCAAAACATAGAAAATCTCCATAGTTGAATGGATAACCTATGACAAAAAGTGGAAAACATTGTGGCAAAAGGAGAAATTGCACGTTTTGTGCAATTTTTTCTTTTGTCACTATGTTTTCAAAAAGCCGTCAGCTGCAGAGGCATCAGAAAGTGTCTATATGTGGGAAAGGGTTAACAACAACTTCCCATATGCAACATATCTACAGCAGACAACTGAACATATATCTGCGCAATCAAACTTTCCTGTGTTAATGTCCAGTACTGGAAATATTAGTCCTACCACAGGTAGATCTGTCTAAACCTTTTTCTACAAACAGCAAATCTGCAGCAGACAACTTTGAAAACATTAGCAAAAACTATTCAAAATTTATATAAATGAAAGTAAAGTTGGAAAAATTGTGGCAAATGGAGAAATTGCTCATTATGACCAATTTCTTCTTTTAATTGCCACAATGTTTTCAAAAGTCGTCTGCTGCAGAGGAGTCAAAAAGCGTCTATATGTGGGAAAGCGTCAAATTAAGGCTATCTCTAAAACAAACAGGGGAACTGCAACTTCCATATTCTTTCAGTCTTTGATATGACCAAAGCTGGGCTCAAACCAAGGTCTTGTACTCACAAGGCGGACACTTGAACCACTCCACCAGTGAGTCAGATATGTGAGGGGAAAAGAAACTCAGACAAGACTTGACTAAAGACAACATGATATTTATTGATTCTACAATAAATCAACATAAATGAATGATAGCAATATTGCACAAATAAGGCGTTTAAAATGCTTTTTTATTAAAAAATATCAAGGCCTGTATTCATTGAACTTTCTTAATGTCATTCTGAATCTTATTCTAAATTTACAAAGAAACATGATTTATGATTGACTGTATGGTTTAGCCAATCAAACATATTGGTGCTTTTAAATGTAGAATATTATATTCAACACATTTAGAATTGGAATGGTTGTTGAATGCAAACCCTGTACTCAATAAGCACTGTAATGGACCCTATACCAATAATATGTTTTAATCCTCTACCTAATAAACCTTTGAAACATTTAATACATTGTGCAAAAAGGACAAATTGCTCATAGCAATCTATTTTCTCCATCCCCCACATTGTTATTAACCCTTTCCCTCATACGACAATTCTGCAGCAGACAACTAAATGTGGAAAACATTGTGGCAAAAGGAGAAATTGCTTGTTTTGTGCAATTTCTTCTTTTGTCACATATGTTTTCAAAAAGCTGTCTGCGGCAGAGGCGTCAGGGAAAGGATTAACTTTTATGAAGAAATTAGACTTCCAGTTTCCATTTGTTTTTATCTCGGAATAATGTAAACAATTCTGAGTGCTTTAACTCTCTCCCTCATACGACAATTCTGCAGCAGACGACTTTGAACATATTTTGTCAAAACATAGAAAATCTCTTTAATTGAATGGATAACATATTACTAAAAGTGGGAAAACATTGTGGCAAAAGGAGAAATTGCACGTTTTGTGCAATTTCTTCTTTTGTCACTATGTTTTCAAAAAGCCGTCTGCTGTAGAGGCGTCAGAAAGCGTCTATATGAGGGAAAGCGTTAATGGTGTCAAAAGTGGTCTGCATCAGTGAGAGGTTAATGATAATGAAGTTCCTATTCATTAATAATTATGAATCGTTGGTCCTATAATTACAATATTAGTCATAATCATTACATACCGGGTAGGTAAATGTTCATTATGTTCCTTTGAATACTTAACCCTTTCCCACATACAAAAAATCTGCAGCAGACGACTTTTTAAAACAACTAGGCAAAAACAAGGAAAAGCTCTGTTGTTGTAGATATAATTACTAAAAAGGAGTTGAAAACATTGTTGCAAAAGAAGAAATTGCTCGTTTTGAGCAATTCCTACTTTTGTCACAATGTTTTCAAAAAGTTGTCTGCTGCAGAGGCGTCAGAAAGCGTCTGTATGTGGGAAAGGGTTTAACTCTTTCAAGTGTGAAGTTTTAAAGTTGACATGTCCTGCTTTACATTTGGAAGAGTCCATAGCCTATTTTAGGTATATCAAGATAAAAGTGATGAGCTCGGGCTGTCAACAGTATAGAGCTTGGTCAGACTGCTGCACAGATTCTACAGTTGTCCTGGCTAAAAACTTTACTGGTGGCAAAACCTAGGCTTCACCCAAAATCAGTTCCATGCAGCAGTCAAAGGGTTAAAATCATATCCCTGATAAAGAGGAACATTTTGATACTTCCACATAAACATTGTTGGAAAAGGAGAATTTACTTGTATTGAGCAAATTTCCTTTTCAACATATTTTTAAACACTATACCAAATTGATACTGCACTTTTTCCAGATGTAAATTTTATATTCTCAGATGTTTTTCAGTGCATACGACATCCCTTTCCTTGCAGAAGTCAACATATGAAAACATCATGGCGAAAGGAGAAAATGCTCATGATGAGCAATTTCTCTTTCAGTAACAAAGTTTTTCGACTTTTTTCAAAAAAGTTATTATTTCAGATATTTGCCAAGCTTTTGCCCAAATAATTTCAAAGCTGTCTGCTGCAAATTTACTCTATGTAAAAAATGGGTTACATAAAGGCAACTGTAATTATAATTTCAGTTCTTATTATAAATTGAAGAAAATAACCTTTCAACCATAAGTTTGATTAACAATTTTCATGACAAATCCTATCAAATACAAACAATTAATACAGTCAACATTTACTACATCTAAAGCAGCAAAATAATTTCAAAAACTGTTGCTTGGCAACAAAGTTAGCTCCCATTTCTTAAACTACAAAAGCGATAAAAAACCTCTGAATTATAAAATCAACATATTACAAAAACAGGATTCTTTAACAAAAACAAAAAAAAACAGTTGAAATATATCATTACAAAATAGATTTTTAAGATAACAGATAAATCAATACAGCAGCAGTTTCATTTTTACCAGAATATAAAATATAAAGGCAAGATCTTTCGGAAGGCACAAAGTATGTTCACTGGTATTGTTTCTGTCCCTTTAACCCTTTCCCTCATAATAGATGCTTTCAGACGCCCTCTGCAGCAGACAGCTTTTTGAAAACATAGTGACAAAAGAAGAAATTGCACAAAACGTGCAATTTCTCCTTTTGCCACAATGTTTTCCACTTTTTCTTATAGGTTATATCCATTCAATTATGGAGATTTTCTATTTTTTGATAAAATACGTTCAAAGTCGTCTGCTGCCGAATTGTATGAGGGAAAGGGTTAACCTCCCTTTCCCACTTGCAGACGCTTTTTGCATCATCTGCAGCAGATGATTTGTAAATAAATCTGGCGGAAGAAGAAATTACTAATGAGCAATTACTCTCCTTGTCACAAAAATTTCAACTCTTATTCAATAAGGACTCCTTCATTGAAGAGAATTTCAATATTTTTGCCTGCATGTTTTGCAGAGTTGTCTGCTGCAGATTTGTTGTATGTGGAAAATGGTTCATGCTTTTTTAAGTATGATACATGAAGCATGTATAATTTATATAGTTAAGAAGTTTTCAGTCTGAATGCAAACTTTATTAAATTCAATAAACCTTCCCCAAATGCAGACACATTTTGATGCATCTTCATCAGATGCCTTTTAACCCTTTCTCTCATATAGACGCTTTTTGACACCTCTGCAGCAGACGGCTTTTGAAAACATGGCGACAAAATAAGAAATTGCTCAAAATGAGCAATTTCTCCTTTTTGTCATTAGGTTTTCAACTCTATTCAATTTTTGTACTTTCATTTAAAGGGAGTTTCCAAATTTTTTCGGGTATGTTTTCAAAGTCGTCTGCTGCAGATTTTTTGTATGTGGGAAACGGTTAAATACAGTGGGACAAAAGGAGAAATTGCTCAAAACAATATAAATATAATATATACAAAAGTATATTGTATATATATCATGTGAAAGTCAAATAGAAAATCTACAAAGAAAGTCTCCATTTGATATCTAATTTCTTGTCACATGCAGTCTATACTGTCATGGCTGCCATTTTTCTTTATGTAACAAATATGATAAACCGTAAAACATAACAAAACATAAATCCTTTATGTAATGATGCCTCCAGATGCAATATTTTCTTCTTAACCCTTTCCCACTTGAGCAGATGACTTTTGAAAAACATTATGACGAAATTAGAAATTGCTTTTGATGAGCAATTTTTCACTTTGTTGTAATACTTTAAATCTATACAATGATTGTATTTTATTTTATAGATATATTCAATCTTCTGCTCCAGATTAGTTAACCCTTTCCCTGATACGACAATTCTGCAGCAGACGACTTTGAACTTATTTTGTCGAAACATAGAAAATCTCTATAATTGCATGGATAACCTACGACTAAAAGTGGAAAACATTGTGGCAAAAGGAGAAATTGCTTGTTTTGAGCAATTTCTTATTTTGTCACTATGTTTTCAATAAGCCGTCTGCTGCAGAGGTTTCAGAAAGCATCTATATGAGGGAAAGGGTTAAATGTTGGAAAGGGTTAATTTTCTCAATAAGATGAGTTTATACAAAGCTCTTAACCCAGGCCTGATTCTATTTGTTGTTTGTATGTGTTCAGAAAACCTCTTCTGCAATATAGTGGCAACACAAATTAATGAATTATTTCCTACTTGCAACAAATCTGTAGCAGATGAATAGGAAAAAATATGGAAAATATCTGTAAATGTAAGTATAAAATTTTAATAAAGTTGAAAATATTGTGGCAAACAGAAATATTGCTCATTATGAGCAATTACTTCCTTTGCTGCAATGTTTTCAAAAGTTGTTTGTCACAGATAAGCCTGCATTTAGTGGGAAAGTGTTGTATAGGTAGTGATTCATGAAGGGAGCCAAACTGCAGTAAAACCAAACTATTATAGAGTTAGCATGATCTCAAATTAAGAGTTAATTGAATTTAGTTCTCAATATGTAAACTATTTCATGTTACAAAATAATTGAAATTTGAACCCTAACGTGTGGGTACTCAAAAGAATATTATTGTTTTGAGAACCCATAACTTAGGATTTGTTGGATAAATAGAGAAATGTAAAAAGATAGGAAAGGAAGGGCCAATTTACTGCCCTTTTCCTGTTCCCATTTGCAGACACATTTTGATGCATCTGCAGCCTACCTATTTTGCCACCAAGATTTGCAGTCAATTAATTATACTTTTTTAATTTTATTTTTCATATTTTGGTCTAGATGCTTTCAAAGTCGTCTGCTACAGATTTGTTGTATATGGGAAAGGGTTATCTAAACCTTTATCTGTGCTAATGTGACAAATATTATTTCTCTAGAAAGTTTGAATTATTTGATTGAAAGTAAAGAAGCGGCTCCGATTTGGGTTTTGGCTGGTCAAGTTTGGTTTTCCTGTGTAAGGCTTATCATCAGGACTTCCTTCAAATTATCTTCAATTCAACAACAACAGCGGGGCAGAAAAAGAATCAAGACTGCATAGAAGTATACAATAATCATATTAACCCATTACTTCACATGGCTGTTCATAGGTTGTCTGCTTTACAATCAGCAGTCAAACAATTTCACCAATCTAAAAAACCTGAATGATTCATATTGATAAAGAGTTGAAAATATTGCAATAAAAGGTGAAATTGCTCGTTTGAGCAATTTCATCTTTTATTTGCAATGTTTTCAAAAGTCGTCTGCAACAGCAGACGTCAAATGTTGTCTGTGTGATGTAATGGGTTAAAAGCACTCACAAGTATATAATTATATAATCCACATATTTAACCCTTTCCCTCATATAGACGCTTTCTGACACCTCTGCAGCAGATGGCTTTTTGAAAACATAGCGACAAAAGAAGAAATTGCTCAAAACAATTTCTCCTTTTGACACAATGTTTTCCACTTTTAGTCATAGGTTATCCATTCAATTATAGAGATTTTCCATTTTTTTACAAACTATGTTCAAAGTCGTCTGCTGCAGAATTGTCGTATGAGGGAAAGGGTTAAAAGCACTCATAAGTATACATATAATCCACATATTAAATCCAAAGCACACAGACTGAAGCCATTGAAATGTCTCTGAAGTAACAAATGGGGTTTATTACTTTCTTATAATTGTAATTAACAAGAATGTTTTAAATTCTGTTCAATAACTATACAGTTCTTTCTTTCTTTGCCCTAGTTTTGCCCATTCTGGTGGGAAAGGATTCAATACAGGTACATTAAAAATTCCACCTACAAAACCTATGCACATACACTTTTATATAATAAGCTATTTTTATTACATGCCAATTATTTTTTCAGTATCAATTACCTTTTTTCTTGATTATAAAATCTGAGCAAATAAACATTCAAACATCATTTAGAAATCACTTAAAGTTAGTATGCATAAAACAAAGGAATACCAATTTTTTCTTTCTGTTCACGTTTTAAGACATACAAAAAAAATGTTGTAGACTTATATTTGAAAACATGTAGGCAAAATGTATGGAAAATGTCTTGAAAAGAAAGTGGTCTTGGTTCATATTGAACAGAGTTGAAAACATTGTGGCAAAAGGAGAAATTGATAATAATTATCCTTGTTGCAGGTTTTGGAAGTTTAACTGTATTGACATTTTAACCATTTCTTTCACATGGACACATTTTTCATTTGCAACAATGATTTTAACTCTATTCAATGATGACACTTTCTTTTGTAGTGATTTTCCATCCCTTCGCCAAAACAATTTCAAAGGTGTCTGCTGCAGATTTGTTGGATGTGGGAACGGGTTAAATATCAAATGACATCTAAAGTAAATTTGACTGTATTTTACATATTTAAGTTCCCTCTATGACTAGAAGACAAAATATGCTGATCAATGACACCTCAAACACCAAGGCAATTCGGTCATGGTGGAGTGCCCTTGGGCAAGGCACATTTTCTAGCCTAGTACTGGTTTGTTCACCCAGGGAACATGAATAATAAAATTTAAATGCGCGCTAAATGACCTTAGCTGTCGATGCGCCATAAAACAATATACATTCATTCATTCATTCAAACACCAAATCCTTTGTGATGATCTGAAACTGCACGATGAATCTTTTCCCACAGTTTAGTAAAATATGTCCAAAGCCCAAATGGAGTAAAAATACAAAATGATACTTAAAACATATTATTAGCACATTTTAACATGAATCCTACAACTTCAGCTGGAACATACAAGATTAAACCCTTTTCCGTCATAAAGACGTGTTTTTTTACGCTTTTGCAGCAGAAGAATTTTGGAAACATTGGGTCAACGAGCAATTTCACCTTTTGTCACAATGTTTTCAATGTTATGCAACAAAAAAACTCTCATTTTTAGAGATTTTTCACAATTTTGACAAGATGTTTACAAAAACGTCTGCTACAGATTTGTTGTATGTGGGAAAGGGTTAAACACATTGTGACATTTAATGTTCGTCTGATGTTTAACTGTACATTTAAATTAACATGTTTCTCACCAAACCGTCGTTTAATCCTTTTCACAATTACTGATGGATCTGTAGGAGACAACTTAAGAAATAAAATTGGCAAATGTAGAAAGTACTGACGAATTAAGAGCAACGTTTTTAATTCTTTTCAATAAGTATAATTTTATTTAAAGAAATTCTTCCCATTTTTTGCCAAAATGTTTTCAAAGTTGTCTGATGCAGATTTGTTGCATGTGAGAAAGGGATAAAGTTCCTGACTATATCAATGGATTTATAAACAAGTGTCTGACGGAACACATGTGTCACAACAAATAAGTTGACGGACTTACAACCGAGAAGTGATCCCTACATGTCACACTACAAAGGAAGGAGACACAACAAGAGCACCGCGTACGGCACAGACGCCCGACTGATAGGGAGAAAACAGAAAAAAAATAAAAAATGAGCTGAACAAACAAGAGGCCCATGAGGGCCTATGCTCTACTGGTATGGTTCTTTGGTCATTTTCAATCCAGAGCATGTATGTATGGTGAAGATCGGATAGTAAATGGAGGCTCTTTTGTGTTCACAAGCTGTATTATAGCAATTTTTACAATTTCATGGACCATAATCCAGTCTTGCATGGGCGGATCTGGCTGATTTTCAAAAGGAACCAAGCTCTCATCAATATTTAACTACTATCTAAGTTTGGTGAAGATCAGATAGTAAATGGAGCCTCTATTGTGTTCACATGCTCAATTATAGCAATTTAGACAATTTCAAGGGCCATAATCCAGTCTTGCATGGGCGGATCTGGCTGGTTTACGAAAGGAACTGAGCTCTCATGGATATCTAACTACTGTATCAGTTTGGTTGAGATACAATCAAAAGTGAAGACTGTATCGTGTAAACAAGCTCTTTTATAGCAATTTTGACCATTTCAAGGGCCATAATCCAGTCATGCATGGGCAGATCTGGCTGGTTTTCGAAAGGAACCGAGCTCTCATGGATATCTAACTACTGTATCAGTTTGGTTGAGATACAATCAAAAGTGAAGACTGTATCGTGTTAACAAGCTCTATTATAGCAATTTTGACCATTACAAGGGCCATAATCCAGTCATGCATGGGCGGATCTGGCTGGTTTTCAAAAGGAACCGAGCTCTCATGGATATCTAACTACTGTATAAGTTTGGTTGAGATACAATCAAAAGTGAAGACTGTATCGTGTTAACAAGCTCTTTTATAGCAATTTTGACAATTTCAAGGGCCATAATCCAGTCATGCATGGGCGGATCTGGCTGGTTTTCGAAAGGAACCGAGCTCTCATGGATATCTAACTACTGTATAAGTTTGGTTGAGATACAATCAAAAAAGAAGACTGTATCGTGTTAACAAGCTCTTTTATAGCAATTTTGACCATTTCAAGGGCCATAATCCAGTCATGCATGGGCGGATCTGGCTGGTTTTCGAAAGGAACCGAGCTCTCATGGATATCTAACTACTGTATAAGTTTAGTTGAGATACAATCAAAAGTGAAGACTGTATCGTGTTAACAAGAAATTGTTTACGGACGCACGGACGCACGCACGCACGGACGACGGACAAATCGCCACGACATAAGCCCTTCTGGCCTTTGGCCAGTAGAGCTAAAAACCTTAACCGAACGACCATGCCGCCGCCGCCAGGTCATGACAATAACTCTCGTTTTATCAAAAGTCGAGCTAAAAATGGATTAAAATCAAATGGTGAAAAAACAGAATGACATATTCAAGGCACTGCCAAATCTTAAAAGCCCTGAAAATTGATATTCATGTGACTTGCCCATTTCATGAATTTGTGCTATAACTACGAATAGCACAATTGATATTTTCTACAAAAACATGTAAAACCAAACACTAGTATTAAACAGATTGATAAAATTTGCTTAACCCTTTCCCACATACAACATGTTAGCAGCAGAATTTATGGTAAATCTCTACAAGGAAAACTATTGAAAAGAGTTGAAAATATTGTGGTAAAAGAAGAAATTGCTCATCATGAGCAATTTACCTTTTGTTAAAATGTTTTCAAAATAAGTCTGCTTCAGAGGCACCAGAAAACTTCTCAAGTTCTGTATGAGGGAAAGGATTAAAGATGACTTCAGTAGTTAGGAGGTATTAGTCTAGACAAAGCAATGGAATACAAATATATGAAAACAAGAGTGTCTCAAAGAACACATGTGTCACCTACAGTAATAAAGGTCTCATAACTTTAACCCTTTCCCACATACAACAAATCTGCAACAGACAACTTTGAATGGGTCTAGGCAAAAGTATGATAATTCTCTTAATATTAAAGTATAACTGTTGATAGGAGTTTATGAGCAATTTCTCCTTTTTCCACAATGTTTTGAAAAGTTGTCTGCTCCTGATGGACAGAAAACAACTTAACCTTTTCCCTCATATAGACGCTTTCTGACGCCTCTGCAGCAGATGGCTTTTTGAAAACATAGTAACAAAAGAAGAAATTGCACAAAACGTGCAATTTCTCCTTTTGTCACAATGTTTTCCACTTTTAGTCACTTTTAGTCCATTCAATTAAAGAGATTTTCTATTTTTTGTCAAAATATGTTCAAAGTCGTCTGCTGCAGAATTGTCGTATGAGGGAAAGGGTTAATGAGAGAAAGGGATAAGCAGCTTAGTCAAAGCATTAAATGGACTGTTGAATAAAGTGATCTCTAATGGCCTTACACGCAGGAGAAACAAAAGAGAAAGAAGAATACTGCCTCAACCTTTTTCCGACGTGCAGACATATTTTGACACATCTCCAGTGGACGACTTTTGAAAACAAGGTGACAAAAGCAGAAATTGCTCAAAACAAGTAATTTCTTCTTTTGCTCTAATGTTTGCAACTGTTTTCAGTAATTATGCCTTTAATTATAGAGATTTTTTGTGTTTCTGCTTATATGTTTTCAAAGCTGTTAGCTGCAGATTTGCTGTATGTGGGAAAGGGTTAAGAGAGAACAAAATATATAGACAAAAAAGTGCTAATCATTTGTAAATTAAGAATGCTGTGTTATGCCATATAGATCTACTTCAATAATGCTCTTTTTATTTAAATTATTGGTTTTAAAACAACTGCAGGAAATTTTCAATTGAATATTGATACAAATTAAACTACAAGCAGATTTTCATTAAAAAAAAATTAAAAAATGATCACTTTGCAACAAATAAAACATTATTACCAATAACAAGTAGAACAAATCACTTCAAAGCTGTATAATATTATAATTTATTGAGTTTGCACATCTCATTAGTTGGCTATCTTCTAATGCTTTCTCATATGTTCAGCACACAACTTTTTAAAACACTGTGGTAAAGCAGAATTTGCTCGGAGGGGCAATTTCTCCTTTTTCGCATAATATTTTCAACTCTGTATCAAAATAAGACATGTTCATCTTCATGTTCATCTTATTTTACACATATCTGTTCTTACAGTGGTGCAAATGTATAGATATATCTGGTACTTAATCAGGCTAATTAATTGTGTTTCTAAGGGTTGCAAATGTATTGTTAATTTCTACTTTTGTCACAATGTTTCAAAAGTTGTCTGCTGCAAATGTGTCTGCATGTGGGAAAGGCATAACATATACATGTATGTGACAATGAAGAAACTGTTCAGCCTGTTTGAGGGCTTGGCGTGAAATGGTTGTAACTAAAATTGGTATTTTTTCACCTCGCCATAAAGTCGTTATAAGCGTTAAATCATTGTTCTTGGTAAACAATGGAAATTTAAGTGCCATTGCTCGTTCTGAGCGATGGCAGCTAAATTTCCATTGTTCACTAAGTGGTAAAAATTGCCCCTAAACCAGGGTTTTCAAAATAGGTCTTTAGTTACAACTGTTTCACGCCAAGCCCTCGTGTTGGTTTGCACAGACTAACCCGAGTCTTCACCATACGCAGATGCAATATGGCCATAATTACTGGACACGACTCCAATATGTTTACAAAGCTCTGAAAATGAATATTAGTGAATGACTCCACACAGTGCATGACTTACACATGATAACTAATTCACAATATGCTCTGTGTTTGCTTGTTGGGGTTCCTGAAACAGAGATTTCAAATTGAAAAATTACAATTCTTTGCTCCTTTTTTTTGAAAAGAGGATATTAAGACACCTGCTCATATACCATGTAAATGAACCTAACACACATATGCGTTATGCATATGATGATCATATATATTGTATGTCGAATAAAAAAAAATCATCCGCTGCAAATTTACTATATGCTTAAACGGATTGCACTTGATGTTGTATAATGCAAAATTTACTGAAGTGTATTACTACTCTCAAAGAGAAAATCAATCAATACACAGTTATGCCCATGATCCATATAACGTTATGGAAAACAGAATGTTAATATCGTAGAGAATATCTAACAATCAAATAAGTGCAGTGGAAAAGTTTACCAAAAATATAAGTTCAGTTAGGAATGTTATACTAAAGTCCTGAGAAAAACAATAAAAACAAGAAAAGGAATGATGAATGTTAAACAAAATTTCTTCTTTCCCATGGTCCCATATTTATGTAAGATTCATCAATAATTTTAAACTTAAGTACATTAAAACTGTCACTTAAAAGTGACTTAAAAGCCTTCCCAACTACTTCTGAAGTATGACAAACAAGTGAAAGTAAAAGTGGAAATAACACTAGAATGCCAAAACAGATTTTGTCTTCTATAAATACAATTTATTATTATCTGCCAACCAAGGGTCTTCAAAATATATTTGCTCCATAAAGTTCATGTCATAATGACAAACATCAACAGCCACAGAGACAGAGAGGTGCATTGGTCGAGTGTCTGCTTCTAGTATCAAAGTTTCAGGGTTCGAATTCAGTGATGAGCGGGTTCTGCCTTTGGGATTTTTCAATACTAATGGCCCTTTTACTATTTATGTATCTAGGACGCAAGCAGTCAGTGTGATTTTTATAAGCTGAAAGCGTGTTTCCCAATCAATGTAAAATGTATAAGTTCAAACTAACAGACCAAACAACTGGAGAATTGCCATCTACCCAATACAAACAAGCAAAGAAAACAATATATATACAGTAGAATAGAGAACATGGTGCAAAAATTGACTGCTTAACCATTAACCTAATATGACATTTTTAGAATCCATTGATTTGAAAACTTCCAAGGATAAAAATTGAATGCAATCTCTGGAAGATCAAAATTAAAATTCTTATTCAGAGTTGAAACTTTGTTCTAAAAGGAGAATTTGTATATTTAGAGCAATTTCAGTTTCCACAATATTTTCAAATATAATCCTACAGTGTTAAAGCAATTCCTTCCTTTCTCATATGAAGATTTAGTTGGAATTTGTAAAACTGAGTTTAAACATATTTTACATTGATTATAAAGCAAGTTCTTACAACTTATATTAATCACTCTCGATGCCTGCTTCGTGGATACTCAAACATTCATTACTTATGCAAGATGAAATATGTGGGAAGGGTCCCAAATTTTGACCGCATCCTCAAATAAATCAAACCAGGGACTTTAGGACAAAATGCAAGAACTAGATACCTACTGGTTTCAGACAAAAACACAGTTTATTTATAAATGTATCTAAAGCTGTGGTTTTTTTAGCCAATACATGTATTGTACTGATCTTTTAATGGCAGTTAACCCTTTCCCTCATATAGACGATTTCTGACGCCTCTGCAGCAGACGGCTTTTTGAAAACATAGTGACAAAAGAAGAAATTGCACAAAACGTGCAATTTCTCCTTTTGCCACAATGTTTTCCACTTTTTGTCATAGGTTTTATCCATTCAATTATGGAGATTTTTCTATTTTTTGACAAAATACGTTCAAAGTCGTCTGCCGCAGAATTGCCGTATGAGGGAAAGGGTTTATACGTAAAAAATAATGAAATAGTAAAATGTTTCTGCATGTGGGAATGAGTTAAAGACACTTCTAATGAACAGTGTTTTCATGGATCAGAGAGACCGTGAATGAGCCGGCAAATCTTAACTCTTTCCCTCATATAGACGCTTTCTGACGCCTCTGCAGCAGACGGCTTTTAGAAAATATAGCGACAAAAGAAGAAATTGCTCAAAACAAGCAATTTCTCCTTTTGCCACAATGTTTTCCACTTTTAGTCATAGGTTATCCATTCAGTTATAGAGTTTTTCTGTTTTTTGACAAAATATGTTCAAAGTCGTCTGCTGCAGAATTGTCGTATGAGGGAAAGGGTTAACCTACAATTATCACTGATAACCGAAGGTTGATCATCTTGAAGTATGGCTCAATTATCCATCCACAAAAACAACTTGAACCAGAGATCCAGATAATGGGTGTATTTCATCTTCTGAAATCCTTTTTTGACACTCAAACCCTATGTTGTGCTCAAAAGAATTGTTTCAGTCAGTACCCACAACATTTTTTTTTGGTTGGGCAATAAGAGAAATAATGAGGGGAAAATACCAAGTATACTGCCTCTTATCTAGATCTCTGTTGTAACACTTCAAATGTAAAAGATGATGTATACATACAGAATACATTGTAACAATCATATGAGGAGGCACTGAAAAAGATGCAAGGCATTGTCCCCTATAATATTTTATCCATAGAAAAAAAAATAGATAAAGTAGTAAATGCACTTGGAAAATAGATAAACAATTTATGCATAGATAGAGAGAAAAAATAGTTAGGACTTTCATCTGATATCGAAGACAACCCTTTACAATTATTGTTGAAAAAGGAGAAGTTGCTTAAAATAAGCAGTTTCACCATTCTCTAAATGTTTTCTGGTCTTTTATCGAAATGAATTAATCTTTCTATTTTACAGATAAAGCAATTTGTTTCATAGATGTTAACAAAGCGGATGACAATAGAAATATCAACAAGAACAAATATTGAACCATTTTACACCTTGATAGAGACATATAACTACTTTTTATTCGCAATGTCTTCAATACATGTGATAAATTTTTGATTGGTGATGATTGTTTGTAAGTGTTTAGTAAACCAAATAGGTGCAGCAGAGATCTAGAGCAGCCTATTTCTTTTCTTAAGTCCTTAACCCTTTCCCGCATACGACAATTCTGCAGCAGACGACTTTGAACATATTTTGTCAAAAAATAGAAAATCTCTATAATTGAATGGATAACGTATCACTAAAAGTGGAAAACATTGTGTCAAAAGGAGAAATTGCTCGTTTTGAGAAATTTCTTCTTTTGTCACTATGTTTTCAAAAAGTCGCCTGCTGCAGAAGCGTCTATATGAGGGAAAGGGTTAATTGACCTTCAAACCTGACATTGTGGATACTCAAAAGAATAACCATAACAAAAGATTTAACCATTTCCCACATATAACAAATTTGCAGCAGATGACTTTGAAAACAATCGTTAAAAAAACATGGAAAATCTCTATAAACGAAAGTGAAAAAAGTTGAATACCTTGTGACAAAAGGTGAAATTGCTCGTTTTGAGCAATTTCTCCTTTTGTCACAATGTTTTCAAAAGTCGTCAGCTGCAGATGTATCAGAATGTGTCTGCAAGTGGGAAAGGGTTAATTGAGTAATAAGAGAGATATTATGGATCAAAGACCAGTTTTCTCCATCTTTTCTAGTCTCCGCTTCATTTTACCAGCAATTATTGCATATCTCTCTATTTTACCAAAATGATTTACAAAAAGGATAGAAAATATATCAAATATTTAAATTATTTTTTATATCTTTTAAAGGATATAAAAAAAATATATATATATTTGAATAATTGTTAATCATCTACCATAGTACATAAACATGTAGTTGTCTCTTTCTGGTGAAAAACAAGTTCTGTAATATATTTAGTAAGAAGTGTAAAGTTATCAAAATACTACTTACTTACCAACTATGTAGAATTTTGCTATTCAAAGAACAAATTGATATTTATAACAATATCAAAGCACTGGTAAACACTGGTTAAGCAGACAATTGAGCATAACATCTGATTGTCTTTTTCTTCTAGTTCAACCCTTTTCCCCATACAATCAACATATGATGCCTTTGCAGAAGTCAACTTTTGAAAACATTGTGGCAAAAGAAGAAATTGCTCATAATTAGCAAGTACTCTTTGTGTCATCATGTTTTCAACTCGAAGTTTATTTTCATTAAAACAATTTTCAATATTTGTTCCCAGTTGTCTGCTGCATATTAGCTGTATGTGGGAAAGGGTAAAATGAAGAGTTATTGGGAACAAAAGCTTATTTTCTTAATCATTATTTCTTTCATCTAACACCTAATATGATGTTAAGTTTGTACTTTCCTAATTCCTCATAATGTTTCAAAAGTTTTCTGTCAAAGAAACCTGACCCTGGGCAAGGGTTATTACATGTATTAAGAAAATGGAAACAATGATTAATGAATATTTCTTCATATAGATTATAATTCTATCCAATAGCCACTGTAGTCAGTATGTATGTTATATGTAAAAAACACTTGAATAAATATAACATATAATATGTGTATGTGTTAAAATCATTTTTGATTTTTACTTTGGGATAGTTTAAATTGTTTCCATTCACAGACTTAGCTTTAACAAAAAGTTTCGACCAATCAAAGGATATAGGTATACTCACACCATGGGATACACTTATGACAAATTCAGATGATTACGTACAATATATATTATGTAATCAAATGAAACTAATACTAGTTGTAAGAGGGGATAGCAAGAATTCATAGGAATTCTGAAAAGAAGGAAGCAATGCCATTGGGCTTTGTTTGAATTGGCCATTTAAAAAATTAGCAATTTCTCTTTAACTATATTTTATAATTCAACTTTCATCTGAAAATATTTTCTATATTTTTGCCAAAAAATTCTATGCTGTCTGCTGCAGATTTGTGTTATGTGGGAAAGGGCTAAAAAGAAGTTAAAAAACAACCTTTTGTCATACAGAAATGTATGGCAAAACTAACACTCCACATGCAAACATTTTGACACATCTGCAGACGACTTATGAAAACATTGCAGCAAACAAAGTATTTGATCATGATGAGCAATTTAAGCATTTGCAAAAATATTTTCAACTTTATAAGATATTTTTTATTTTCAATTTTGAAGATTTTCAATGTCTTTGTCATGATATTTTCATAGTCATCTGCTGCAGATATGTTGAAAGTTGAGAAGGATTAAACTTCAGTTTCAGTAGAATTTGTAGGTACTCCTGACAATCTGACAGGTGAACTGGCTGACTTTGCAGATGATCCTATAACTCTAATGGGTGAACCTACTGATTTAGAAGGTGAACCTGCTGGTTTTTTGGGTGAGCCAGGAGATTTTGTAGGTGAACCTAGTAATTTTGTAGATAAACCTGCTGATTTTGTAGGTGATTGATCAACATGATTACCCACAGATCTAATTGGCAAAGTTTTAGGAGTAGTCGGTGATTTAGAACGAGATTTAGAGGGAGAACTTTTATTTCTGGCAGGAGAGCCAACAGATTTAGTTGGTGAACTTACATAGCTAGAAGGTGAGTCTTTAGTTTTAGTTAACAAATCCTTCTGCTGTGAATCAGAAAGAGAAGAATCATGAAGCAACGAAGTTGATCTGGGAGGTGGGTTAGGGAACACATCAACATATACTCTTGCCTTTTCCTCGAGTGGTAGTAAATAATCATTACACTCCTCTTCCTCTCCTTCTCCCATTTTTCCCTTCTCTTGTGGCGGTTTAGGTGCTTCTCCAAATTTAGAAATTTCATAATCGTCTTCCTTACTATTGCTTCCAGCACTCATTGCATTATATGCAATGTAGTCGTTCATTTTTTTATTGTCTGAACGTTTATTAGAAGGTTCAGTTTCACCTGTGTGACTTGGTGATTTCTCACCGGAGACTACTTTATTAAGTCTAGGTTTAGGTGTTGGCTTGGACTTTTCACTACCAGATGCAAGATTGTCATTTTCAACATTACCATCCTCTTTATCTACTTCAGCTGACATTTCACTAGTGTCATTAGGAGAATTTTTGCCCTTTGTACTCTCTTCCCTCGCATGAGGTTTAAGAACAAAGTAATCATGAGGTTGAGCCGCAGCCTCAGTGTCACTCTCAGCATCAACCTCTTCTATGGTTTCCATATTTCCTGGTTCCTGTTCTAGAGTCACTATATCACTACCACCATTATACACTGGCGAATCCTCATTAAAAGGGAACTTATTCTTTTCAAGTGTGAAATAATCGTGTGGTGACGATGGTGGATCATTATCCACTGAATTGTCGCTAGATTTTGGTCTGTTTAATGTGTCATATGGACCAGATTCCCGACTGTTTTCATTTTTTACCAGTGCATTGTATGTACTATTTCTAAAATCAACACTGGAAGTTGACGGCTGCGATATCTGAGAATCACCATCTAAAAGTGGACGCTGTGATGCTGTTGATTCACCTCTTTGAACCTTTTTGGGTTTGTCCCGTCGATTTTTACCGTTCATATTTCTCTCAGGTGGTTCTGGCGCCTCAGCCACAGAATTCATAACACTTCCACCATTTCTATTATTATAAGACATGGACTGACTGTCCCTAGATTTTCTAATACTGAAGAACTTTTGGATGCGAGTAGATAGTCCATTAAAACTAGAAACACCGCGCCGTTTCTTGCGCTCTGGTAATGGAATATCACTTGTTGTGCCACTAGCTCCACCTGGATGTACTATGCGCCCAAGCTGAAACAAATGTTTTAAAAAAATATATATAAACCCTTTCCCACATACAAAAAATCTGCAGCAGACGACTTTGAAAACATACCCAAACAATATTGGAAACTCCCTTTAAATGAAAATACAATAATTGAAAAGAGTTGAAAACATGGTGACAAAAGGAGAAATTACTCGTCTTTTGTCAAAATGTTTTCAAAAAGCTGTCTGTTGCAGTGGCTTCAGAAAGCGTCTATATGTGGGAAAGGGTTAACAGTTTACGTTAAATAATATTTATTAAGGTCATCCACTTTGAACAAATTTAAGGATTATTCTCACATGCTATACATAGCAAATCTTAGACCTTGCACTTAGTTATACTCAAAAGGAAAGAACAACTAAACAAAGTAAACAAGAGGGCCGTGAGGCCCTGGAATCGCTCACCTGAGAATGGGCTATTTAAGACTTAACTCTTTCAGCGCCAATGGCAATATCATCAAGACAACTTTCAGACAAAATTTCAAGCTGCTCAAGTCAAAAATGCGTTCTCTATAGTGTTAACTAGATTGTTCTACAATTTAACCTAGTGACCTAGTTGTTGACCAGACCTGACCCATATTCGAACTTGACCTAGATATCACTAAGACAAACATTCTGACAAAGTTTCAACATGCTTAAGCCAAAAATGTGGCTTCCAGAGTGTTAACAATATTTTCCTTATATTTGGCCTAGTGACCTAGTTTTTGACCGGACATGACCAATATTCAAACTTGGCTTAGATATCATCAAGACAAACATTCTGACAAAGTTTCAACATGCTCTAGTTAAAACTGCAGCTTCCAGAGTGTTAACAAGCTTTATCTTCAATTTGGCCTAGTGACCTAGTTTTTGACCCGACATGACCTATATTCAAACTTGGCCTAGATATCACTAAGACAAACATTCTGACAAAGTTTCAACATGCTTAAGCCAAAAATGTGGCTTCCAGAGTGTTAACAGGATTTTCCTTAAATTTGGCCTAGTGACCTAGTTTTTGACTGGTCATGACCTATATTTGAACTTAGCCTAGATATCACTAAGACTAACATTCCAACATAGTTTCATCATGTTCCAGCCAAAAATGTGGTTTCCAGAGTGTTAACAATATTTTCCTTATATTTGGCCTAGTGACCTAGTTTTTGACCGGACATGACCAATATTCAAACTTGGCTTAGATATCACTAAGACAAACATTCTGACAAAGTTTCAACATGCTCAAGTCATATGGCTTCCAGAGTGTTAACAAGATTTCCCTTAAATTTGGCCTAGTGACCTTGTTTTTGACAGGACATGACCCATATTCGAATTTGGCCTAGATATCATCAGGACAAATTTTCTGATAAAGTTTGTAGATGCTCAAGTTTAAAATGAGGCTTCCAGAGTGTTGACAAGATTTTCTTTCAATTTGGCCTAGTGACCTAGTTTTTGACCTGACATGACACATGTTCAAACTTGGCCTAGATATCACTTAGACAAATATTCTGACAATGTTTCAACATGCTCAAGCCAAAAATGCGACTTCCCGAGTGTTAACATGATTTTCCTTAAATTTGGCCTAGTGACCTAGTTTTTGACCCGACATAACCCAGTTTCAAACTTGACCTAGATATTATCAAGACAAACTTTCTGACAAAGTTTCAACATGCTCAAGTTTAAAATATGGCTTCCAGAGTGTTAACAAGATTTTCCTTAAACTTGGCCTAGTGACCTAGTTTTTGAACCGACATGACCTATATTTGAACTTGGCCTAGATATCACTAAGACAAACATTCTGACAAAGTTTCAACATGCTCAAGCCAAACATGCGGCTTCCAGAGTGTTAACAAGATTTTCATTAAATTTGGCCTAGTGACCTAGTTTTTGACCCGACATGACCAATATTCAAACTTGGCTTAGATATCATCAAGACAAACTTTCTGACAAAGTTTAAACATGCTCTAGTTAAAAATGCGGCTTCCAGAGTGTTAACAAGCTTTATCTTCAATTGGCCTAGTGACCTAGTTGTTGACCCGACGTGACCTATATTCAGACTTGGCCTAGATATCACTAAGACAAATTTTCTGATAAAGTTTGAAGATGCTCAAGTTTAAAATGAGGCTTCCAGAGTGTTGACAAGATTTTCCTCCAATTTGGCCTAGTGACCTAGTTTTTGACCTGACATGACCCATATTCAAACTTAGCCTAGATATCACTTAGACAAATATTCTGACAATGTTTCAACATGCTCAAGCCAAAAATGCGACTTCCCGAGTGTTAACAAGATTTTCCTTAAATTTGGCCTAGTGACCTAGTTTTTGACCTGACATAACCCAGTTTCAAACTTGACCTAGATATCATCAAGACAAACTTTCTGACAAAGTTTCAACATGCTCAAGTTTAAAATCTGGCTTCCAGTGTTAACAAGATTTTCCTTAAATTTGGCCTAGTGACCTAGTTTTTGACCCGACATGACCTATATTTGAACTTGGCCTAGATATCACTAAGACAAACATTCTGACACAGTTTCAACATGCTCAAGCCAAACATGCAGCTTCCAGAGTGTTAACAAGATTTTCATTAAATTTGGCCTAGTGACCTTGTTTTTGACCCGACATGACCCAGTTCCGAACTTGGCCTAGTTTTGATGGAGATATATCTTCTGATAAACTTTCATGAAGATTGGATGTAAAATGTTGCCTCTAGAGTGTTTACAAGCAAATATTGAAGACGGACGACAGACGACTGATGACGGACAAAAGGCGATCACAAAAACTCACCTTGAGCACTTTGTGCTCTGGTGAGCTAAAAAGCAGAAGTCGGGAAAGTGAAAAATGTGGAAAAGGACAAATTCTCAAGCAAATTTCATCAATATCTTATGATACAATACCATTTGTTCAAGAATTCATTTACCCCTTTCCAACCTATTGATGCATGTTGACACATTTGAAACAGACAACTTTTGAAAACATTATGACAAAAGGAGAGATTGCTCAAAAAGGGCCATTTCTCCATTTGCCACAATCTTTTCAATATATTTTTTAGTAAGTATATCTTCATTTCTAGATATTTTTTAGATCTTGAGTAAATGACTTAAGTCGTCTGCTGCAGATTTGATGAATGTGGGAAAGGGCTAAGCCTAACCATATAACCCTTTACAGATGACTATTGATGCTTCTACAACACAAAACTCATTAAATCACTGTGTGAAAAGGAGAAATCGCTCAAAATCACCAATATTTCCTTTCCCCCATATGCTTCCAACTCGGTATCAATTTTATTCCTCAAGCTTTCAACCCTTTCCCTCATACGACAATTCTGCAGCAGACAATGTATGTCTGTCTATATTAATTGGCTAAAAATACAGTAAGTGTTTAAATCAGTTTGGAAATAAAGTTAAGTAAATAAGAGTTGAAATCATTGTGGCAATTGAAGAAATTGCTTGTTTTGTGCAATTTCTCCTTTTGTCAGTGTTTTCAAATGTCATCTGATGCATGGACCTCAGAAAGCATTTGTATGGAGGAAAGGCTTTATCTGAGCAATAAGGGAGACATTGTGGATGAAAGATGTGTTTATTCCATCTTGATGAGGCCTCTATATCATTGCACATTTTTACCCACCGGTTCAATCTCGGCATAGATGTGTTCCTCCGGTTCAGGACCCTCCAATGGACGTCTCACCGATATATTTCTGAATAACAAGAAATTTACCACAATTACAGTACATTGGCAGCATTGTGGCAAAAAGGAGAAATTACTTATTCTCCTTTCATAAAAATGATTTCAACTGTATTATTCTACTGCAGAAAAATCAAATACTATCAACATAAACAATAAATCTTTAGCTGACAATGTTGTAAACATCTAAGAAAAAATATGGAAAATCTCTTTAATTACCCCTTTCCCTCATATAGACGCTTTCTGACGCCTCTGCAGCAGACGGCTATTTGAAAACATAGTGACAAAAGAAGAAATTGCACAAAACGTGCAATTTCTCCTTTTGCCACAATGTTTTCCTCTTTTTGTCATAGGTTATCCATTCACTTATGGAGATTTTCTATGTTTCGACAGAATACGTTCAAAGTCATCTGCTGCAGAATTGTTGTATGAGGGAAAGGGTTAAAAGAAGGTTTGATTAATGAATGGAGTTAAAAAAAACATTGTAGTAAAAGGGGAAGCTTCTGCTAATAAGTAATATGCATATGCATATGAGACAGAATTGACAGTTTAGAAAAGACCATCTTAGCAAGTCAATGCTGCTTTGTCCTTAACATTCCCACCTACATGTACATTTATATGGGAATGTATTGGGAATGTTATTTGTAAAAGTACCCTTGACTTATACAGATGGGATCGGACATTTTCATAGGAAGTAATTTGAGAGGAAAGCACTTATGATGTGGACAAGAATATCTACAGCTATTATATAGTAACCTTGTTTCACAGTATTAACCCTTTCCCACATTATAGACTCATTTTTACACATCTGCACAAGACTACTTTTTAAAACATTGTCGCAAAAGGTGAAATTGCTAAAGATGAGCAATTTCTCCTTGTGCCAAAAATGTTTTCAGCCTTTCTCAGTAACTATACCGAGGGCTTGGCGTGAAATGGTTGTAACTAAAAACTTATTTCGAAAACCCTGGTTATGGGGCAATTTTGACCCCTTTGTAAACAATGCAAATTTAGGTGCCATTGCTCAGAACGAGCAATTGCACCTTAATTTCCATTGTTTACCAAGAAAAATGATTTAACGCTTTTAAAGACTTAGGGAATTCTCAATAATTGAAAGAGTAGTTCTAAATCATTGCAACAGAAAAAGAAATTGCTCATTCCTTTTTTTTTCACTCTTTTTTATAACATATTTAAGAAAATAATTGAAGTGTAAATTTTTACAGGACTTGAAAAGCACATTATCAAGTTGAAGTTGATTCATTGAATAGGGTTTAATGCCGTTTTCAACACTTTTTCAGTCATATTGTGGCGGCCAGTTCACCTACTCATGTGTTTCCTGGAATTTGGCTGCTTTTAACATAGACTGTTAGCCCTTTGGTGGAAGATGAATGACGATCATTACAATGACTTTTGTCAAATGTCAGAACAAATGTTTGCCGAGCTGGGGTTTGGACTCACAACCCTTGGAGTGACAACCCAGTATACTAATGACTGAGCTGAGTTGAATAAAATGGTCTAGATTCCGGAAATTATTTCCTAAGAAAATCAGCTTTCTTACATGATAAAGAGCACTTAATATGCATATCTATAAGTTTTACCTTTTCCCATATTAGACAAATCTGCAGACTACAGCATCTAGATGAAAATATGTAATAAACCCTTTCCGACATATAGACACAAACTGACACCTAAGATGCAGACAGTTTTTGAAATTATTGTGGCAAAAGGATAATTTGCTCATGATGAGAAAGTCCTTCATTTGCCACTATTATTTTAACTATTCATTTCAATAAATGTACTTTCATTTAATGAGATTTTTCATATTTTTGCAAAGATGTTTTCAAAGTCGTCTGCCTCAGATTTGATTATGTGGGAAAGGTATATTAAGTGAACATTTTATAATTAAATAGAGTTGAAAACATTTTGACCAAATAAGAAATTAATCTTCATGAGCAATTTCTCCTTTCATCAAAATGTTTCCAGATGCTGTCTGCTGCAGATGCTTCGAGATGATTGGGAAAGGGATACCAGTAGATTTCCAAGATAATTCACCTGTCTCTATTTTTCTTGGATCGCCTACACAGCAGTATACAAAACCCTACGAACAAGAGAAAGCACACAAGCACCCCTACAGTAATCCCAATCAGCTTTAACACTTCTGTGGAGGCTTCAGATACCGCTTCCCCAGACCTCGGTGCTGCAAATAAAAATAAAAATCATCATGTTCATTAGCTCTTTTACTGTTATAGATGACTTTTGATGACTACGAAGCAGTAAATACACATATTTTTTTTTATTGTAAAATAATATGATTGCGTATTTATTTGAAGTATACAAAAATAGTCATGTATTTCAATTGCGAGCAAATTCTTCTTTTACCACATGTTTTCTGAAGTCCTTTGCTGTAAATGTGACTGCAGGTTGGAATGTATTCATTAACCCTTTCCCACATATAGACGCTTTCCGACACCTATGCAGCAGACGCCTTTTTGAAAACATTGTGGCAATAGAAGAAATTGCTCAAAATATTCAATATATAATTTTCATTTATAGAGACTTTCCATATTTTTGCACAGATGATTTCAAAGTTGTCTGCTGCAAAATTTGTTGTATGTGGGAATGTATTAATTAATACAAATAAGCTTTTACAGAGTTACCCATCTCTAGAGCAACAACATACCTCTGCACTGTACACAAAACAGGTACATGTAACAATGATGTTACAATATACGAAACTTACTTGTACTTGTTATGTTGACAACCACGACTGGCCTGGCTGTAACTGTGGTGAATTTGCTGGTGAATGGTCGAACAGTTGATGTTGTTGTTGTAGATGTGGTGGAAGGCGGTGATTGTGTGAACAGATTCCCATTCCCGTCTTCAAATTGCACTTGGGTTCTTTCATAATCCCATTTTTCTGTAAAACAAAATTCCCAGGTTATGGGTCAATATTTATAATACTTAACCCTTTCCCTCATACGGCAATTCTGCAGCAGACGACTTTGAACTTATTTTGTGTAAAAATGGAAAATCTCTTTAATTAAATGGATCACCTATGACAAAAAGTGGAAAACATTGTGGCAAAAGGAGAAATTGCACGTTTTGTGCAATTTCTTCTTTTGTCACTATGTTTTCAAAAAGCATAAAAATATATCAATGGATTTTGTAATTACCACAAACAGTTGCTCACCTTAGGGAGAAGATGTGTCATATGAAAGATCAAGGATAACAGCTTCTAAATTCACTTCAAATTGTTTATTAATGGATAGGATAATCTCTATTTTTCCTGTTTTGGACCTTTGACCCTGAAATGTGACCTTAACCTTAAGCTACAATTGTGGACTTTTATATGCTACATTTTAATGATACTAACAAACAATCCTGGCAATTTTTTTGAAAATCCACTGTCAGATGAATTGTAAATTTATACCTCCGATAAGCTTTATTTTACCCATGTTTGACCTTTGACCTGGATTTGTGACCTTGGCCGTTGAGAGCCACATTTATGTTTATCAAGATAAAACAATTGTGCTAGTTTATTTCAAAATGTTATCATAGATCTATACATGTAGAATATGCAGTGCTGATGAGCTTAGACATACACAAACATGAACAAAATTGACATTTGCGTGACTATGTCAGGCTGAACAGAAGTGAAATTGACAAAATAACAAACCATTACAAGTCAAGTGTTGGATATCTTTAAGGACGAAACCGGGAATCGGTATCCAACCCTAATTTACAACATGTGAAAATGACTTTTGTCTGTATTGCTGTTAAATACTAAATTAACTATTTTTTCGGCTATGTTTATTATATAATATATAAGAAGTAGAAAAATAAACATTCATTTTGTTGATATTTAACCCAGTTTTACCTACCAAAAAAATGAGGACAATATTTAGACTTGAAATATGAAAAAGTAGTGCAAAAGATTCAAACTCAGTTTTCATAGTAAATTAAACTAGAACTATCAATCATTGAATGTGATTACTACCCCCGAGCGTCACCCTGATAGGAAAGGTAGTGGAATATTAAGAAACCCCACCCTAAATTCCAACTTGTAGTTTTAAAGATAATCTCCAGACAAGAAAAAAGTAAGAAAGGGCGATGAAAATTATTCTATGAACAAGAAAATGCAACAAAGGGCAATAAATCTGTAATTAGCTAAATTAGAGTTATGGTTCTTGTTTACTGCACTTCCTCTCAATGTGTTGTATCATAGTATGAAGCTTTATTAAATTCCATCCAGTAGTTTTGAAATTATTCTACACTCAACAAAAAGTAACAAAAGGCAATAATTGTATGTAAATTAGAGTTATGGTTCTTAATCACTGCACTTCCTCTCATTTTTTATTAGATTCAATCTATTAGTTATTAAGTTATTCTCCGGACAAGAAAAAGTAACAAAGGGCAATTACTCTGTAATTATGTAAATTAGAGTTATGGTACTTGTACACTGCACTTCCTCTCATTGTGCTCTACCATTGTATGCAGTTTTATCAGATTCCATCTATTAGTTATAAGTACATCTCCGGACAAGAATAAATAACAAAGGGCAATAGCTCTGTATTTAGGTTAAGTAGAGTTATGGTTCCTGTACACCATACTTCCTCTCAATGTGTTGTATCATCGTATGAAGTTTTATTAAATTCCAACAATTAGTTTTAAAGCTATGCTCCGGACAAGACTCGATCTACAAACAAGAAAAAGTAACAAAGGGCAATAACTCTGTAACTAGAACTAAAGACTAGAACTGAAGATGATAAATACCCCCAAAACAGCACCTTGACTCAAAATATGGCTTCCGACCGACCAACAAAATACACCGCACTTCCTCTCAATGTGTTGTATCATCCTATGAAGTTTTATTAATTTCCAACAATTTGTTTTAAAGTTATGCTCTGGACAAGACTCTACGAATAAGAAAAAGTAACAAAGGGCAATAACTCTGTAATTATGTAAATTAGAGTTATGGTTCTTGTACACTGCACTTCCTCTGATTATGCTCTACCATTGTATGCAGTTTTATTAGATTCCATCTGTTAGTTATTACGTAATTCTCCGGACAAGAAAAAGTAACAAAGGGCAATAACTCTGTATTTAGATTAAATAGAGTTATGGTTCCTGTACACTGCACTTCCTCTCAATGTGTTGTATCATCCTATGAAGTTCTAATAAATTCCAAGAATCAGTTTTAAATGTTATGCTCCGGACAAGACTCTACGAACAAGAAAAAGTAACAAAGGGCAATAACTCTGTAATTATGTAAATTAGAGTTATGGTTCTTGTACACTGAACTTCCTCTCATTATGCTCTACCATTGTATGCAGTTTTATTAGATTCCATCTGTTAATTATTAAGTTATTCTCCGGACAAGAAAAAGTAACAAAGGGCAATAACTCTGTATTTAGATTAAATAGAGTTGTGGTTTCTGTACACTGCACTTCCTCTCAATGTGTTGTATCACCCTATGAAGTTTTATTAAATTCCAACAATTAGTTTTAAAGTTATGCTTCGGACAAGACTCTATGAATAAGAAAAAGTAACAAAGGGCAATAACTCTGTAATTATGTAAATTAGAGTTATGTTTCTTGTACACTGCACTTCCTCTGATTATGCTCTACCATTGTATGCAGTTTTATTAGATTCCATATTAGTTATTAAGTAATTCTCCGGACAAGAAAAAGTAACAAAGGGCAATAACTCTGTATTTAGATAAAATAGAGTTATGGTTTCTGTACAAAGCATTTTTTGCTACAGCAGCTTGACATTTAATGGGAATGTTTATCTAAATGATATCTAAGCCAATTTCGAATATGGATCATGTAGGGTCAAAAACTAGGTCACTAGGACTAGGCCAAATTGAAGGAAAATCGTGTAAACACTTTGGATGAAATTTGGTCAGAATGTTTGTCTGAATTATATCTAGGTCAAGTTCGAATATGGGTCATATTGGGTCAGAAACAAGGTCAATAAAGGAAAATATTGTTCAAACTCCGGAGGCCGCATTTTTACTTTGAGCAAGTTGAATATTTGTCAGAATATTGTCTTGATGATATCTAGTCCATGTTGGAATATGGGACCTAAATATCTTTAAGACAAACATTCTGACAAACTGCTTAAGCAAAAATTGCGACCTCTGGAGTGTTAACAAGATTTTCCTTCAATTTGACCTAGTGACCTATTTTTTGACCCAACATGACCCTTGATCAAACTTGACTTACATATCATCAAGACAAACATTCTGACAAAGTTTCATCATGCTCAAGTTAAAAATGCAGTATCAAGAGTGTTAACAAGATTACCCTTCAATTTGGCCTAGTGACCTAGTTTTTAACCCGGCATGACCCATATCCGAACTTGGCCTAGATATCATTTAGACAAACATTCTGACCAAATTTCAAGTTGCTTAAGCAAAAAAAGCGGCATCCAAAGTGTTAACAAGATTTTCCTTCAATTTGGCCTGAGACCTAGTTTTTGACCCCACATAACCCATATTCGAACTTGGCCTAGACATCATTTAGCTCAACATTCTGACCAAATTTGCTGAAGCAAAACATGAGTTAACAAGATTTTACCTCAATTTGGCCTAGTGACCTAGTTTCTGACCCAATATGACCCATATTTAAACTTGACCTAGATATCTTTAAGACAAACATTCTGACAAAATTTCAACATGCTCAAGTTGAAAATGTGGCCTCTACAGTGTTAACAAGACAGGGCCTTTTTTCCAGAAATTGTGAAGAGGCCTTAGCCTTTCATTTTGGGAAATTTTAGCAGCATTTTTTGCCAAATTGGGAAAAATTAGACATATAACATGTGGCTATATAAATAGTCCTTTTTACAATAACTTAAGACTTTTGGTTTATATAATGCAATTAAACAATCATATTACCTATATCTTAATATATATATAAGCATAGACTCAAACCACATGATACCCTAATCCAGCCCTATCATGCATCTGTCTTGGGAACGGGAGATCAGGGTTAAATCCCCAGTCAGGTCATACCAAAAACTTTAAAAGAAGTAGTAATGGTTTCTCTTCTCCAGGGGATCAAGATTGCGGGGATAGGACCAAGTCCTGATGCATCTGTGTCAGAATATATAAAACTGCATGGAGTACTGGTAATTCACCCAGAAATCGCCTTCATAGTATGGCTGAAAATACTGTTGAAAGTGGCATAAAATACTATTCAAACAAATAAACCTATCATGACCTCACACACTCACAAGTCCTTCACTACCATTGAACACTTTATAATATGTCCGTTATGGTAAACACATTGTTATCCCTTTTCCCACAGGCAGACATATTTTGATTAATCTACAGACATTTTTAGAAATATTGTTCATAAAAGAGAAAATTGCTCATTATAAATGTTTTCAAAAACGCTGCAGTCTGCATCAAAATGCTTTTATAAATTCCAAAACTGCCTAACTGTTTGTTGCATGAATGTGTAATTTTACTTTCATTTATGGAGATTCATAATTTTGCCTTGAGGGTTTCTATTTATTTATTTATTTATTGGGGTTTTACGCCGCTTTCAACATGATTTCAGTTATATCACGGCGACAGTTCACTTATTCATGATCCCTGGGTAAACAAACCAGTACTAGGCTAGAAAATGTACCTTGCCTTGAGGGTTCCATCTACGGATTTGTTGTATGTTGGAAAGTGGGTTTAAATTACTACATGTACTTGAGTTTCACTCAGTACATATGGCAGATGGACTTTCATTCCTTTCCATGAGATAGTTATGTTCAATATCTACAATAACCATACCAGGCAAGACTTTGGTAACCCTGACTCAGAGATTAACCCCTTTCCCACATTCGGACACTTTCTGACGTCTCTGCAGCAGAAAACATTTTGAAAACATTGTGACAAAGAAGATATTGTTCATAAATGTGTTCAACTGTTTTCAATTATTGCTCTTTCATTTGTAGAGAGGTTTTATATTTTTGACTAAATATTTTCAAACTTGTCTGCTGCAGATTTCCTAAATGTGGGAAAGAGTTAACGGGTGCGTGTCTCCTAATCTGAAGATCCTGAGGTCAAAATTTGGGACTTACACACACAAATGTGCATGAGTACTGAACTGCTTGAGCACATGTATCAAGAAGCAGTTATCAAAAAATGATTAAAACACTTGTTTTAATAAATTGCTTCATAATTGATGTAAAAAAAATACATGTACATGTAAGTTTGAAGACTTTAATATATATAGTTATTTAGGTAAAAACAAGAGTTTACAAAGAACATGTAGATACATGTCACCTGCATATCAATCACTAAAATGAAAGCTCTACTAAAACCCTTGCAGCAGACAACTTTTGACAACATTGTGACAAAAGGAGAAATTGCTGAAAGTGATCAATTTCTCGTTTGGCCAGTGTTTTTAACTTTTTTCACTAATTTAGTAATTATACCATCCTTTATAGAGATAATATTTCCAGAAATTCTTGTGTTGTTGCCTAGATGTATTCAGTCATCTTCTGCAGATTTGTTGTATGTCAGGGAAAGGGTTAAAATTTAATGGTGAAAATAAGAGTGCTCAAAGGAACATCTACATATCAGCAGCCAAAACAATCACTACAAAAAGTAAAATGAAAGCTTTACAGACAGAAAGACAGACAGACAAACAATTGAGAAGCAAGTCTCCATGTGTTATGTTTCCCTGTCAAAGAAGGCAAAACAGAAACAAAACACTACCAGTGACCATATAAATGTAACAAATAAGATGTGTACCAGTTCAATGCATAAACTTAGCTGCAGGAAACAAATACTTGTGTTTTTATGAGCTGTAGATAGAAAAATGTACTGACTTCCCTATAGTGTCATCCTAATGACCCTTATGTCACAGCACTGTACTTATGGGGAAGGACGTCAACAGAACCCCATCCCTTTCCTTCATACAACTAACCTGCTACAGAAATTGTCTTCGGGGAAATATGGTCAATCTCTGTACATACAAGTGTTAACTATTGAAAAGACTTGAAAATAGTGAGGCAAAAAAGGTAAAATTGTTCATTATACATGTATAATTATGATGACTTCAAGTCGTCTGCTGTAGATGTGTCAAAATATGCCTACTTCAGACTCAGTAAATGTGGGAAGGGTAACAGCTCATACCATGTAAATTTTATACTATATATATACAAACAACAATAGAATATAATTATACAATTTACCCCTTTATAAACATATGTACAGACAACATTTGAAAACATTCAGCATTTTGTTCATTTTCCTGAATGTTTTCCCTCTGTATCAAATATATCCTTCCATGTTCCAGCACCTACAATGTTTTGCTTAAGTGTTTTCAAAGCAGACATATCTAAGAGTTGTATCAGGTAAACAGTAAAAGTTAATTACAGTTAACCCTTTCCCACATACAGACACTTTCTGATGCCTCTGCAGCAGACAACTTTTAAAAACATTGTGGCAAAAAGAGAAATTGCTCATATTGAGCAATATCTCTTTTTGCAGCAATGTTTTCAATTTTGTTTAAGTAATAACTTATAAAAGAGATTTTACTATTTTTGTCCAGACATTTTCAAAGTCATCTACTGCAGAATTGTTGTATGTTGAAAAGTATTTAAGTGTGCCATATGTTATTCCTTCAGTTTGAAATTGTGTCATCTCATAAATATATATGTGAAAAATAACAGGAACAATTTAAAGACCAATGATGGTTTACTTTTGAAGGAGATCTACCCTTCATAAAGGAATGTTTCCAGCAATTGATAAATAGCTATTTCTTCACCAGGTGCTATATATAGTATCATATCCTTTGGTTGATCAATTGCTTAAATCAAAAGTATGTTCCAATTTCATATAATATAGTACTTTGTTACATACATGGGCCTATTGTTGGAAAAGGAAAGATTGATGGCATTAATCCATTTGGCTTTTTTTTTAGTAATGCGTCAGTGGTGTAGTGGTAGAGCAACCACCCTGGGAGCGAGAGCTTGTGGTTTCGATCACAGGCCCCAGGTCATACCATTAAAGACTCTAAAATTAGTAGAAGTGGCTGCCCTCCTAGGTGCTCAGGGTTGTGGGGTTAGCATTACGACTGACTGGCAGGTCTCAGGATAAAAGAGACCAGTAGTACTGGAAACTTAACTGAACAAGAGGACCATGATGGTCCTATATCGCTCACCTGATTTAATCAAACTTAAAAAGTTTTCATTGTTCTTTGTCTATACATATATACGGAAAACAAGCAACACCCCCTGGTGGCCATCTTTATCATCCTATCAAAATAATTTGAAGTCTTAGTAGAGGGGCACCATTATTGGCAAATGGACAAGAATAGTTTTAAAGTGTTTACCTTAACAATTCTATGTAAAACAAGTGATCCCCAGGGTGGAGCCATGTTTGACACCAGGGCTATAATAATTTGACCAATCTTGGTAGAAGTTCACTTGATGAAGTTAGATTTCAAATATTAAACTTTTAGACAAGATCTTGGTAGAGGTCCACTAGATGATGCTACATACCCAATATCAAAGGCCTGGGCCCTCTACTTTTAGACAAGAAGATTTTTTAAGTTTTTCCCATATATGAGTATATGTAAAACAAGTGACCCCCAGGATGGGGTAATTTTTTACCCCAGGGCTATAATTTGAACAATCTTTGTAGAGGTCCACTAGACGATACTACATACCAAATATCAAAGGCCCCTCTACTTCCAGATTTTTTTTTTTTAATTTTTCTCTATATGAAACATTCCTGTAAAATTATTTTGAATTTGGTTACCTAATTGGTTTAGGAGGAGAAGTCGTTTGTAGGAAAATGTGAACGGACGGACGACGACGACGGACGATGAGCGATCACAAAAGCTCACCTTGCACTGCTAAAAATTGTTGAAAGAGGCGTAAAACACCAATCAATCATCAACCATTTTATGTTTTCCAAAATTTGTCTGCTGCAGAGGCATCCAATGCCATCTGTGTCAGCTGGAAATAATTCAGGCATCATATTCCATTAACAGCAGAACACAGTAATATTGCATATGATGGGTATCATGTTACCCTATAATCAATAGTATGGTAACCAGTCACTTCTACAATCTGGACATGCTCCTTGGCAATTAACTGAAATAGTTCCATGAAATATTAACCCTTTACCACATAAAACTAGTAATAGGTTGCTAAAGAATTTGAAAATATACTTAAGTTAAGACAAAAATACTAAAAATCTCTAGAAATAGATAGATTGATTGGGGTTTAACGCCGTTTTTAACAATTTCTCAGTTATATCACGGCGGCCAGTTCACCTACTCATGCATTTCCTGGTTTTCTCACACCAGTACTCCACACAACAATCTCTCCATGCAACTGGCTGCTTTTCCACATAGACATAGCCCATTGATGGAATCGGAAAGAAAGTTGGCCGAGTCTGGATTCAAACTCACAACCCCTGGATTGACAGCCCACGTCGCTACCGACTGAGCTACCGGGGCTCGGCTCTAGAAATAGAGGTGTAATTAATTAATAGAGTTGAAAACATCATCCCAAAGGGAAAAGATTCTCATTTATAAATGAGAAACTTCACCTTTTCAAAATTGTCCAGGATGTTTTCAGAAGTCTTCCACTGAAGATATGCCATAATGCATCTGGACATAATAGGATGGGGTTATTGGTTTACCCACCAAATGGATATTTATTATAGTTGGAAAGAATGTATATTAACCCTTTCCCTCATATAAACGCTTTCTGATACCTCTGCAGCAGACTGCTCTTTGAAAACAAAGTGACAAAAGAAGAAATTGCTCAAAACGAGCAATTTCTCCTTTTGCCACAATGTTTTCCACTTTTAGTCATAGGTTATCCATTCAATTATAGAGATTTTCTATTTTTTGACAAACTATGTTCAAAGTCGTCTGCTTCAGAATTGTTGCATGAGGGAAAGGGTTAATATATCAAGTGACCTACTTTATATAGCTATGGCACTGTAATGACTGAGTGACTGTATGATGAACCAAGGATTAACATTACATGACTGGAAACCAATTCACCTAACCATATTCTGGGTGGTATATATCTGGACAATTACCTTCTGACATTTCCTAGGACATATTTGCCCTCTGGACATCTGCTCCACTTCAAATATCTATTAATTGGCTATAATCAATTTTTTTTGATACATGTATATTATATTTTCAATTTATTTATCTCAAAATCCCAGGCTTTAAGTTGAAAGACTTTAAAAGTTAACCCTTTCCCTCATACCACAAAGCTGCAGCAGATGACTTTGAACATATTTTGTAAAAAAAATAAAAAATCTATTTACCGGTAATTAAATGGATAACTTTATTAACCTATGACTAAAAGTGGAAAACATTGTGGCAAAAGTAGAAATTGCTCGTTTTGAGCAATTTCTTCTTTTGTCACTATGTTTTCAAAAAGCCGTCTGCTGAAGAGGCGTCAGAAAGCGTCTATATGAAGGAAAGTGTTAAGTGGCAATGGTAAGTTCAATTGTCAAGTTTACCCATTGGGACTCTGAACTACATAGAGTAGCAGAAGATTATTAATTATTTAATTCAATACCATAATTTTATGTTTAAAGTAATAATTGCTCATAGTCATATTGCTCAATTTCTCTTTTTGCCACTATATACAATTAAAATTCTTTCGTTTATATAGAGTTTCAATATATTTTTGACTAAATGTTTTCAAAGTGGTCTGCTGCAAATTTGTTGTATCTATACATGTCACTTGTGGGAAAGGGTTAATGTATAAAGGAGCAACCTTGTAAACAACAGCACACATTACAGGCTTATCTTGTGTTTCCCAGAGGATAACATATTGATACACACTGTGACAGATCTTATCTGGGGAATTCAAACATCAATATTATGATTTTCTTGCATGCTTGCTTTAATGGTAGTATTTATTTATTGGGGTTTTACGCCGCTTTCAACATTATTTCAGTTATATCACAGCGACAGTTCACTTATTCATGATCCCTGGGTAAACAAACCAGTACTAGGCTAGAAAATACGCCTTGCCCAAGGGCACTCCACCATGACCGTAGTGCCGCGACTGGGGATCGAACCCCGGACACTAACCACTCGACCACAGCGGATTCCCTTTAATGGTAGTAAATTGATCATCTTACTCCTAGCTTTTAATATTTTTAGCAACTTTTCAATTATCAATAACTTTTGTAATAAAACTATTTTATAACTGTAAACCCTTTCCAACAAACATTAATTATGGTCCCTTTGTAGCAGACAAGCATAACAAGCAATTTCTACTTTTGCCGCACATTTTTCACATTTTTTCAGTAATTATTGTAACATGTCTTCATTAGATTTTCCATAATTTTAACAAATCTTTTCAAAGTAGCCTGCAGCAGATTTGTTGTATGTGGGGAGAATCATGATTAAGAACCAATACCGAAATTATAATTTGGTGTTTTCAACCTTTCCCTAAATGAGATGATTTCAAACAGTTCTGCACTAGACAGCAAAAAGTAAAACAAGAGCACCGCGTACTGCACAGATGCTCAACTAATAGGGTCATGACAATAGCTCTCATTTTTTTCAAAAGTCGAGCTAAAGAGGAGGTTTTATCCATCATAACATGGCAGCATCTCCCTTTACCTGAAATTAATATAAACTTTAAGTCAACTAGTGAACTACTCAACCAAATTACAATAGATGTAAAGCATTACAGAGATAAGTTCCAACAACTTATAAGTGCTGCATGAGCATTATCATTTACGACCTAGAATTGGTTACAAATACAATAATATCCTAAATAGGTCAATGTTTAATTGTTCGCAGTATGACAAATTCTTGCTAAGGAAAATAAAGGCTGATAATAATATTAAAATCCTATGTTGAGGGTACTAAAAAAAAAAATGAGTACAATATACTAACAACATAGTCAGTAGCAACTAGAGCTGTCAATCGAGAGGCTTAATTGGCCAACATGCTTTCTGACGTTTAACAAAAGTCACTGTTACAAGCGTTATTCATCTTCCACCAATGGGCTAACAGTCTATGTGGAAAAGCAGCCAGTTGCTTGGAAAGAATGTTGTGTGGAGTATTGGTGTGAGAAAGCCAGGAAACACATGTATGAGTAGGTGAACTGGTCGCCGTGATATGACTGATATTGTTGAAAATGGTGTTAAACCTCAATCAATCAACTATCAAAAAACCAGAATAAGAAAAAAAATTCTCCTCCCATCTAGCTAGGCCTGCGGAATTTCATTCTGTTTAAAATGACTCAGGGTCCATATAAGTGCATAAAACTAACTGGTAGTGCAGTCTCACAGAATATGAAAGTATGTATAGTTTTTCAATAATACTAAATTTCCGGACAAAGTCTTTAGTAAGAATTTATATTTTTTTCTGTTAAAAAAGTGACAGTTTGACAAACAAACTGTCAGGAACACTAACCTTGGGCAAAAAGTAAAATACCAGTGTCAAGTTATGAGGTATTTGAGTACTGTTACTGTACATCTATGTATCTTCTACATGATATAGTATTAATTAAAAAGCCTGCTTTCTTTGAAATAAAAATTGTAGTACCCCCATTTCTTGTTATAAAGTTCACCAATGGACAAAATAAACACTGTGATATATACTCAACAAAGACTTTTACCTTTTTCTAAGATCTATTACAAATAATGATTGAATTCAGGGTAGAAATTTGAAATTATTTACATCTTGCATAATTTATGTTCACAACAAATACCGGTTCTAGTGCTTTTATTCCATTTGCAAAAAGATATAAACAGCTGCCTTAAACTTTAAAGCATATATATATGTGTTAAACCCTTTCCATTTACATAAAATCCGCAGCAGATGACTTTGGAAACATATTTGCAACAAAATTAAAAAATATATATCTTTAAATGAGAGTTTAATCATTAGATAATACGTAACTAGAGTTGAAAACATTGTGGTAATTGGAGAAATTGCTCATTAAAAGAAATTTCTCCTGTTGTCACAATGTAATGTTGTGAACTATTGAGATTGCTGGTGTCCATCGGAGGTTGGGACACTGTTAGTGTGACTGTCTTATAAAGCTTACATTTTAGCTTAGATAAAGAATGGGTATTTGACCTTGTCCCATAACAAAAATTCTCAATATAGGGCTATGATCGCTCAATGACATAGTAAACCACAGTTTTCCATTTTGAGTGTTTGCACTCCATGACAATGCAAGATCAGGGACCTTATTTTTAATCTTCATTCCTGGTAACATGTAACATCAAAATATCGGGACGTAATCACGGTAAATGAAGCGATTGCAAGATTTCTCACAACTTTTTAGAATCTTAAGGGCATGAATTAACATTGAAAATGGGATATGGGCTTACAGACTTTTTATTCAACCCCTGATTAGAAAGACTTTTTGACCCCTTGCAATGTAGAGATTATACAACAAAGGAACCATCATCAATTCATGATTCAGATTATAAATATGAGCCGTTCCACGAGAAAACCAATATTTAGACTTTACGTCCCAGATCAGCCTGCGCAGTCAACGCTGACTGATCCAGACGACACATTCCTTCTTTGGGGGGGGGGATCGATGTATACAATAATGATTCCTGAAACAGAAAATCATAAGGGGGCAAAAAGTGTCTGTCCGGGTTAGCCTGTGCGGCATGCTTAGAGTGATACTCAAATTCCACAATGTTGGTTTTCTCCTAATTCGGCTCACATAATAAACCAATATTTGAATGAGGGGTTGAAATATCTTGGAAAGCAGAGGAAGTGAAAAGTCTTGGAAATCAGGGGTAAAAAAAATCCTCAAATCGGGAAATCAGGGGTTATTAAAAATTCCTGATATCGGGAAATCAAGGGTTGAACATTTTGACAAAATTTAACCATTTATCTATTGTAAAAAGTAAACACGTTTGTGTGTGTTTTAATCCCTAATTAATCCATCTCTTAGAGGCTTGACCAACATAAATCACAGTTTGTCCATTTTTTTTAAAATCCTTAATTGATATTTAAAAAAGTGAATATTTAACGATATTGACACAAAACGTAATGGGAGTTGGGGCTGTTTCATGTTAATTAAATAAGACATGAATCGCAGTTTCTTGGATCTTTTAGTTTAACTTTATGGATTATGTGACAATTATGAGGACTAAGATTAGTATACAGGTAGGTGGAAGTTAATCTTGATTTTCAAAATTTGATAAAGGAGACCTGATTGAGCATCTTCTAGATACAACATACCATTTATCATTACAAATTTACAACAGTTTAATTTTAAATAACATGCTGTCATTCAAATTTTTTATTACAGTTTTCGGTTAACAAACAGCCAATGTTGGTCTGGTTACGAAAGAACTGATATATTTTCGGTTATGAAACAGGTGAAACATTTTCAGGTACAAAACAGTAACAGTTACTAAACAGCCGAACGTTTTCTGGGTACGAAACGGTTCAGTTATGAAGCAGCCAATTTGTTTCGGTTACTAAACGGACAGGTTACGAAACGACTCTACTTTGTTAGTTAAAGCCGCGAGCTATAATCGATTAGGCCATTTAAGTGATAAAAAAAAACAAGAGCACCACAGATGCTCGACTGATAGAAAACAGAAAAAAAGCTGAGCTGAACAAAAAACTTTAACCAGACGACCACGACGCCGCCAATAAAAAAACCTTAACCGGACAACCACGCCACCGCCAACAAAAAACCTTAACCGGACGACCATGCCGCCGCCAACAAAAAACCTTAACTGGACGACCACGCCGCCACCAACAAAAATCTTAACCGGACGACCACGCCGACGGCAACGTCAGGGTCATGACAATAGCTCTCGTTTTTTCAAAAGTCAAGCTAAAAACATTATTAATCCAATGATTAAATAAACAATAAAATAAATAAATAAACATTAATAAGTAATAATATTAACTGATCTACTAACTTTGTGCGTATACTAAACCAATAAAACACCCTGTTGCTTTAAAGTTTAATCAACAAACAATATTTTATAACCTTCGACATTAATCCCTTTTTAAAAACGTGTGTATCGAGATAATATACGTAAATACGTGGTACTAGCCATCTCCTTAGTGACATGTACGTGGTAGGAGGCAAATTTAAAAATAAACGAACATGACGAGAGACAATGCCGTTATTTAATCGTAGTGAAATATGTCAGTGATGTCAAGGTAACGTTGATGCTGGTCTGATATATGCTAAAGAAATTGTGAATAGAGTGTTTAGACTTCGGTTGCCAAATAAAAAACAGATGATAAAACAAGCAAGCGAAAGTCTAAATTATTTGGACTGTTGTGACGCGTTGTGACGTCTACACAACCCTCGAACCCATAGTGGCGCGAATAGTTGATATGGGGAACCAGTCCATCCGGGGAATCATTCTGACTTCCAGCTGGCCTAGAGATAGACGTGAAAGCCGATAATCACTAGAAGCGAAGAAGAAACAACCATACCACAGAATTATACAGGTATAGCACCCTGGTGAGGTTCATCAATTCACGTAAGACCTATACGGATCACTTCATTGGCGACGAGGATAATTTGGCTAGTTAGTCTTGCAGTTTTGAGTCTCTGTTCCGTAGTGTCATCGATTTTCGCGGGCCTGCGTCAGTTTTTCAACTTGGACCCAGAATGCAAAAAGTAGTCTCGTGAATTACAGTGTGGTTAAAGGTCATTAAAGAAAACAATTGGTTTGATTTAAGTCAGCAATCATCCACAGGAAAAATACTTTTAGTATTTAATTTAAGATTTCCATGAGTTGAATTTTTTTTTTTTTTTCTCATGCCAGGAGTACTCTGTCAGGTCTAATAAAGAATTTCCAGAGTATTTAAAGATATGTCAAAGTATTGAGTCTGCTTTTTAAGCACTGTTTACTTTTCAGAACAAGTTTCAAAGTATGAAGTCTGCTTTTTAAGCACAGTTTACTTTTCAGGACAACTTTCAAAGTATAAGGTTTGCTTTTTAAGCACTTTGTACTTTTCAGAACAGGTAGTATTAAGGCTGCTTTTTAAGCGCATTACTTTACAACGGGATTTGCATTTTCGTATTTTGTATACAAAGAACTTTTTTGAGTATTTCCTTTCAAAGCTATGGCTAATATCAACATTAATTCTGCATCGGAGGAAGAACTCCATCTAATCCCAGGAATAGGCTTGAAAAAGGCCATTGCAATCATTAAGCACCGGGAAAAGTATGGTCAAGTGACCAAACAGGCATTTTCACTGATGCTTATGGGGGAGGTACCAGATAATGTCTGGTTCATGTTGGACTTTAGTGTGCCTTCTAAAACTCCTATTGGTAGGAGTCCTCCAGGTCTTTTGTCACCTGGTTCTTCAATGAAGGACTTTTCAATGAATTTAGAAGCTGAAATTGATGAAGCAACGAAAACGATACAGAGGTTGCTGTCCTACAGTGAACCCAAATCCTCTGATTTCGAAATTCTGATTTCTCAATTACCACAAACACCTAGTCTGCCGAAAAGCAAACCTAAGTTCAAAGAACCAATGGAACATAAACAAAGAACACCTACTTTCATTAAATCTAAAATGCCAAACCCCAATCAAAATTCCGAGCAGGCTATTGTCAACCCTGAGTTGGGTTATTTAAAAGAGTTGCAGCAAAAAACACAACAGCAAATAAATGATTTGCAACTCATGCTACAGGAGCAGCAGCAAGTTCAGCTTGTAATCAGAGATAGTGCGATGAAAGGTTTGTCGTCTTTTAGACCCAAACTTGAAAACCCAATGTCCACAGGTCACCAGTCTTTTAGGCGTGACGTAGGGCAGGTTGAAAGAGACTATAGGGAAAAGTCAGGGGGCCCAATTCTAGCTCGCCACATAACAAAATCTAGAAAAACAATACCTGGAGTCCATATGTTGGACTTTAGTGTGCCAAAGTCTAAAGGTGCGGCATGTATGACTCCTATAAGTCAAGGATATACCAGTTCTTCAATGGACGCTTCTATGGTTTATTTAGAGGCTGAAATTGCAGATACGAAGAAGTCAATTCAGCGTTTACTGTCATACAGTGAACCAAAAGAGTCCGATTTAGGAAGTATAATTTCCAAATTGGCTACAACGCCTTCTTATCATCCATTAAGTATGCATGTATCAGGCAGTATCCCTAAAGTCAAAGCACCAAAAGCACAGAGGCAAAATGAAAGGCCTAAATTAATAAGACCAGAAATGGAAACCCCCAAGATAGTTAAATCTAAGCCTGCCACTTTTCAACATGACTTAGCATATTTAGAACAGTTGCAACAAAACACGCAACATCAAATTAATTTATTGCAACTCATGTTAGAAGAACAGCAGCAAATACAGCTTGCAATCAGGGAGTCTTTTAGATTCAACTCTGAAAATGAAATGGCCGCAGGTCAACAGTCTTTTAGACAGGACTTGGGTCATGCTGGTGAAAGGTTGGTTAATCAACAGTCTGATGCATGTGTTCATGTGAGCCCGGTTCTATCTCATGTTTCAAGTTCGAGATCAACTCGGACTAATATTCCATCTGAAAAGGTGTTTACACATAGAAAGGGATACCCAAACTCATCAAGATCACGGTCGAGTTATGAGTCATGTTCGCCCTACAAACATTCAAAACACTACCAAAATTGTCAAAGAAAGAGTAGTCGTTCTTCAACGAAGCGTGATGTGTCTTTTAGATATCACTCCAATGAAAGACACGGAGATCCAAGGAGATTGCCAAAGAATCTCCGATATAACGGAAAAACTAGCTGGATTTCATTTAAGCGAATTTTTGAGAGTTACATGTCTGTTTTGAATTGGGGTGAGCAGGAGTGCCAGGACTATCTGACATGGAGCCTTGAAGGAAAAGCTCTTGATTTTTTCATGATTTCAACTAAAATGGGTGAGCGTTGTTCCTTCAAAAATATAATGCGGAAACTTGAAATGAGATACGGCTCCAGTGAGTTGACAGAAATGGCTAGGGTCAACTTTCAGCAGGCAATGCAAAAAGCGGAAGAGTCTCTGGAAGACTGGGCGGACCGGGTTATGACATTGGCTACATCAGCCTATAGAGATCTCCCGGAAAGTCATAGAGTGCAAGAGGCTGTTTCTAAATTTTGTCAGGGCTGTGTGGATAAAAATGCGGCAAAGCATGCTTGTTTTGAGCATCCCCGCAATATCCAAGAAGCCCTGAATGCAGTGAAACACCATCAATACATATCACAGGCTGTGGATGGTCAAACAACTTCTGGTCGCCGCACCAGTAATGACATATCTGTCAACCAAATTACACTTGAAGATGTCAAGAAGATGGTTGAAGATGTCATGAATTCCAAGTGCTTTGATGGTGAAAAGAGTCCGGTAAAAGCTAGATACGGAGTGGAATGCTTCTTTTGCAAGAGCAAAGGACATTTTAAACGGGATTGCAGAAAATATGCTGATTGGTTGAGAAAGAAAGAAAACCAGGGGGCAGCAGTTAAAGACTTAGATTAGAAGTCACGTAGTTAGGAAACAACAAGCAGTAGTGTTCAAATGCAGCTGAACACTTTTAGTGTCAGTGCTGTAGAAAGTCATAACCCTGCCCAAAAGGCTTTTAGTCTTTCGGCATCACAAAATAAGTTGGAACACTTTTAGTGTTTATACTGGAGAAAAGCATGACTCTGTTGTACAGGCTTTTAGTCTTCGAACAGCACACATTTGCTTACAGGAACAGTCCTTTTATGAATCTGAAAACTTAGAAACAATTCAGGTTCATTTTGTATGTGCGGGATTTTCTTTCATCAATTTGAAGGTCGGGGAAAATGGTTATAGAAAACCTGTAATTGCTAGAGTTTCGCTAACTCAGTCGTACGTTGTCAGTGCACATGAAGAAGTAGCAATTCTATCCGAGGATCCAAGTTATGAGATGGCTTTTAGGCCAACAGAAGATTAAGATCTGGCCTTTGGCTAGGCTTTTAGTCAGCCAGAGCAGGAAGGCATGGTACAGCGGCTGTTCAAAATGACCGAGAATAATCCCTTCAAATGGGGAAAAGTGAAGCAGCAAAAGCTTCATTATTTCGGTTTAAGACGCTTCACAAGTAGATGTAGGTGCAGAAGTTATTCAAGTGCAGGATGGGTAAGAAAGGGTTATTGCTTTTAGTAGTTTCTCCTTAATTCCAGAGCAGAAGAATTTCTGCACCACCCGCAAAAAGCTACTTGCCATCGTTACCTTTATTCAACAATTTATGTTGTGTAAAATCATATGGTAAGGACAGACCACTCCAGTTTCACCTGGTTGTTGGGGTTTAAAGAATCCTAGGACCAGCTCGCTCGATTGGTGGAGGCAACGCATCGAGCAGGTGCTAAACACGGTAATGCGGAGGCACTGTTAAGGATTCAAGATCCTTTAAGTCCGTGTTCAGATTACATAGCTGGTATTCAACCTGCGGATCTGCCTAAGGGGTACAAAAACGGAGCAGATGCAGGGGACAGTAAACCAGGTTCAGTGGAAATAAATCGCGGGAAGCATAATAGAGAATGCCGCAAGTTACTTTAGTAACAATAAATCAGTACAGAGAGATCTTTTAGATTCTCTGCCATAAAGGAGTTGATGTGTGGACGATCTTTTAGATGTCTATGAACACTACATTGGAACTGACTTAAAGTGAGCTTTTAGCTCTATGTAGATGAAGCAAACAGAAGGGCTTTTAGCCTACTGTTTTGGACAATGTGAGCTTTTAGCTCTTTACAATACAAATCAGCTAACCGAATGGCTTTTAGCCAACTGTTTACAGGAATCGGCTCACCGGATGGCTTTTAGCCTTCATGAGAATGAATTCAGATGTGACTGGACATAAGAACACCACTATGGACATATTCCTGGCCTTAAAGTAACCTACGTCCAAGGCCTTTCAGATAAAGTCGGGGGGAATGTTGTGACGCGTTGTGACGTCTACACAACCCTCGAACCCATAGTGGCGCGAATAGTTGATATGGGGAACCAGTCCATCCGGGGAATCATTCTGACTTCCAGCTGGCCTAGAGATAGACGTGAAAGCCGATAATCACTAGAAGCGAAGAAGAAACAACCATACCACAGAATTATACAGGTATAGCACCCTGGTGAGGTTCATCAATTCACGTAAGACCTATACGGATCACTTCATAAACTAAAACTAGAGCTGAAAATTATCGTTTGAACTACTCAAAAAGAATTAAAGAAAAAAGAAATTACCTTTAAATGTCTGCCTCCATGAATCCAGTTCCTTTTCGTAATCACGGGTACCCATTTTGTCACTTATAATGTTTTAAATGTCCAATAAATCAATTTATCTCCAACATGTCCAAGTATAAAAGCGATGTTGTTCACGTCATCTTAGAAATTTCACAGACACCATAATTAACATTACACACAAATATCTCAGTCCCATCTTGCAAATTAACATTACTTAAAATGACTTCATAAGTGTATGAATCACTCAGTTCGAAAGTATTTCCGCTGGTATGAAAAAGTCGATTATTTCTCCATTTTGAGCGGAAATGGACCGTCAAGGACTATCCTTTTCAACCAAACACTTTTTACACTAGAGTATTTTGTTCGATTTTTTTTTCGGTTCGCCAACTCCAATCAATCAATCAGATAGGCATAATAATCCGTTCGATATCTACGAATAGAAAATGGCAGCAATTTTAATTTTCTGTAATAAAGTCATATTTGCATTATTAAAATTGTGTTCCAATTCAAGTTGGAAATATATAGTATTTTAAGCATTGTCTCCAGTACTCAAATGTCATCGTATGAGAAAATTCGAATAACCCCACAGAGGACCGTGTTACTATAAATAGCCTCTCTATATGATATTATATAACAATACGTTATTATTATACTATATGAACCATATAGTGGCCATTTATAGTAACACGGTCCTAGGTGGGATTCCCCAAATTTCTCATGCGAAATCATTATGGTCACTTTTATCGGTGTCACTAAACAGAGTCTGGTAGAGTCTGGTCGTCAAATATCCCAGTATATCACTGTTTTGTTCTGTTTTTGTATTGAAATGAATGAAATAACGTGTAATTGTATCATATAAATAAAAATGTATTTGCTTATTTCATTTCATTTTCGAGTGAATATAGAAATTATATGCGTGAACACGGACACTGGTAGAGTCTGGTCATTATTAAGCAATAAATACAAAGTTTTATACGATTTTTAAGATATAAAAAGTTTAATTCGATTTATATGTGTCATATTATATATTTATTTCTTATATTATTTCAGCTGATAATCGGGAAAATAGTGGAAGATTGAGGATTTTTAACGATAACAATGTGTTTCGTAAATCAAAATGGCTGACGTGAAATTTCTGTTTATAATGCGGCAATATCGCACATCCTGAACGAGTAATACACTAACTTATCTCTCTATTATGCGTCAACTAATTGATTAGGTGTGATCAACCAGGGACACTATATTACATGTAATATAGTGTCCCTGGATCAACAGATTATAGTTATAATTATATTTTAACAATACCAAGATTTTAAATGTATGAAAACTACTAGATTCGAATAATTTTATGTCTTATATGTCATTAACGTTAATTAAACCAAATACTTAGAGAGCTATATACTTACTTAAAAGTAATTCATCTGAAATTAAAGAGAGTGTGTAGTTACTACATTCCGCAAAATATAGAATCAAACTAAAACCATATTTGCATTTTTTTTTTAAAATATGCAAAAATATTTTAACTTGAAAAATAAATATATATCCTGATATAGTTCATAAAATTCATTTTGCGAAATATTGTATTCAGGCCATACCACGTGGAGGAACTCTCTCATGGTCCAACAGTTAATATTTGGATCTATATTATATCATTTTGGGAATTTTATTCTATGTTTTCCATTTTAGGTTACCAAAATAGAGCCCGTGCGCCTGAACCCGGGCCGTAAATGACCCTACACAGAGCTCCATTTTTTAATTTTTTTATTCTATGATTTTGAACGGCCGTGTCTGCACCACTGTTGAGCGTGCTTGCTTAGGGTGCTCGCAGCGCTTGTTTAGTATGCAGACATTGGCAACATGTGAACCCGGGGCCAACATTACCCACGAAACTCATAAGTCAATATAGAGCCCTTCCCCCGCCAGCTCGCTATTAAATCGAGTGATACGCAAAGGACAAACCAGGAATTCTCCCTTAACACATTTGTCTCAACCCGAATCTCTAACATATGTATGCCGGTTTCTTTTGTATCCTCAAGATTTAGGTGTGTTTGATTCAATTCGTTTCTAATTGGTGACGTGATCTCATTTTAGGTTAACAAAAAAGACCCTACACAGAGCTCCATTTTTTTGGATTTATATTCATTGTTTATGGTTTATATTTTCCGCTTCTTTATGTCTGCTTCCTGGTGACATAACCAGTACTCAAATTTAAACCCGGTCCTAGCGTTAACATTTTAGACAGATATAGAGGAATTATTGTTGTAAATGTCGAATGTACAACTTACATACAGGTATTAGCGAATGATTGATAAAAAATATATTGTTGTTGGTTTGCAACTAAAATATGCAGTCCTTTTAACATGAATGTGTTTCAATATAATCTGTGTTTTTTTATTTTCAATTGTGTATGTTTTGCAATTTTTTAGGCGTTTGCGCGTGCCGAGTTTTCGTTCAATTCTCGTAATGGAGGGTAATGTTAGTTGCTTATCTGTTGATGTGATGTTTGAAATGTGATGCGACTTATAGTTCAATAATTTCATAAATCGCCTTGATCTCTGGTCAGGACTTAACTGTGTCCATGTAGCATGAGAAACGTGTAGCACCGACGCTTGTGTCGCCAAACAATATTTACCTGATTCGTGCATTGCGCCTCTCACATCAAGAGTTTGACACTGTTCAAGTTCTTGTAACTTTTATATCATGTCGGGCAATTTCTGGACTACCCAGTTTGTCGTCCTTTTGATAACATGGTTGTACGACTCATTTGCATTATTAAACCATTGTTGTGGTAGCCAGGAATGTTTGAGTTTGGGGAGAAACATATGCTTCTCCAAATTGGTAAGTATCCGTTGCAAATATGTCAAATTTGGATGTGTATTGGATATTTCTTGGTCCATTTCTGTGAATGAAGTTGCAGTTTGAGCACTTAAGATACCATTAGGACCGAAGAGTTTACAAATAATGCGGTTAACCTCAGGTTGAGGAAGACACTTACTGCCGGAGTAAATTTACCGCATTATCCTTCAAATGTTTCGCGCAAAGAACTCTTGTGGCTTGTGGGAAACATATGTCAATGGCTTTACAAGTCGAAAACTCTTCGTAGGAACAAAATATTAATTTACTCTGGTCGATGTCACTCAATTTATCCTGCAATTTCATATGAATTACTTTTAAGTAAGTATATAGCTCTCTAAGCATTTGGTTTAATTAATGTTTATGACATATAAAACGTAACATTATTCCAATCTAGTAGTTTTCATACATTTAAAATCTTGGTAATTATAACACTAATCTGTTGATCACACGTAATCAATTAGTTGGCCCATAATAGAGAGAGAATTTGGTGTATTACTCGTACAGGATGTACGATAGGGCCGCATTATAAACAGAAATTTCACGCCAGCCATTTTGATTTACGAAACACAATGTTATCGTTAAAAATCCTCAATCTTCCACTATTTTCCCGATTATCAGCTGAAATAATATAAGAAATAAATATATAATATGACACGTATAAATAAAATTAAACTTTTTATATCTTAAAAATCGTATAAAACTTTGTATTTATTGCTTAATAATGACCAGACTCTACCAGTGTCCGTGTTCACGCATATAATATTTCTATATTCACTCGAAAATGAACTAAAATAGGCAAATACCTTTTATTTTTTTATTTACATGATACAATAGCACTTTATTTTATTCATTCAATACAAAAACACAACAAAACAGTGATATAGTGGGATATTTGACGACCAGACTCTACCAGACTTTACCGGACTCTACCAGACTCTGTTTAGTGATACCCCACTTTTATTATATCATATGGGCAATACAGAGAGATTGTTTTTTGTTTTGTTATCAAATGAAAACTCGGACGCCTTTGGTTCAGTATACGTATTTCAATCTAAAATATTTGATTACAAAAATTTGCTTTTTTAATTTTGATTTAGATTTTTACTTGGCTTGATAAAATATTTAGTCACGTGACCTATACTGCTTGTGATGTTATGTGGGATTATTATCGGGATATACATGCTTTATTAAGTATGATGGTTCACTCTATCATATTTCCGGTACCTAAGTTTATATTTGATAAAAACTTTCAAGCAAACCAGAGACATATAAATATATATGTGTTTATATGTCTCTGAGCAAACTGACTTTAAATTATATCCAGTATTGCTTTAATCTTTCTCAACCCGACAGAGAGAGAATATAAACCAAACTGATTAATACGCATGGTCATCGAGTTTTTTCAAACTTCACATACTTTCATAACTTGATGCAAGCAGGGACTACTAACACACAAGAAACTAAATATGACAAACGTTTGGTTGCTATGGATATTTGCTGTCATAGCAACCAGCTGACAGTTTCCCTGGACAGAATGACAATCATTTTATATGGAAATTAAGAGTTCCCGTATAACACTTATTGCAGTACATGGTCTCTACTAAATTAATGTCTCTGCTGACGTCACATCGGGTTTCACGTTCTATTTGGACTGATTGACCAGAAGATAAATCACACATCATTGACTATGCATATTTCCCGTTATTATGTAGTTACTTGATCCTGGGATTACTAATACGTATAAGTAGTCCCTGCTTGAACAGGGCTTTGTTGAAATCTAATGGAGCTTTCACATAGCACCGGCTAAGCCCAACGCGCCCATACCGTTTGATTTAAATGACAAGCGATGAACATCTTTTCAACCATGTCCTCAACGTTTCCAGCGTCCTCGTACAAGCCAGTGTCACACGGCAACAAGCCAGTATGAAGACGTTATGAGGACGGTGGTACGGTAACAGGACGTAATTAGGTCGTTAAGAGAGCGGTAGGGAGGCCGGTGTAATGTCTGTGATATTGTGTATGTATTGTACCAATGCGCATGCACACCGGAAGTACAACACAGAGAGCATGAAAGTCGTAAAGTGTACGAGGCAGGAGAACATTGAGCACATTTCAGTGGTAAAAAGGCTCTTAAACTATAAAGGCAGGTGGGTTAATGTCCTTCGTTGTAATAGAACATAGTTGCTGTATTAGGGTGTATTTTGTTAGGGATGTCAATCAATCACCCCGCCCACACTGATTTAAATGTTTAAGATTTAATGTTCTCATTTGCCAAAAATATATCGAAACTATTTTGGAAAAAGATGCAGCCCTATTAAGAAGTTGGACAAATGTCAGAACATAATTCATTCCAGTCCAATATCATTTTACCTCGACCACCCAGTTTCAGTGACTTTTATCTCTAATTTAACTTAATTTGTTTTTCGAAACCATAGGTAACAATGTGTTTGTTTGACAGGGAAAGCAGTAATTTCAATGACCTAACTTTGTCAACATATGCAAGTCAGTGACCAATTGTTTTTAGGTATAACAGATTAGCATTTATAAATTGGACATATTATCGTAACTTTGCATATACAAAATTTCTCCTGTCTGATACAAATCTGTCATGATTTCATATGTGTGCAGTGCATAGATCTTAAAACTGCATTCAATATAAAGTACAAATATACGAAAAGATATTATCAATATCGGGAAAGATAACATAACAATGTCATTAGAACATTATTATGCTGTAAAACTAGCTATTGGGGATATAATCATAGTGATAATCAGGCCAAAATATATAAATTTGCATATGTCAAACATATATTTATATTCATGTGTATGTACAAATTACGCTAAGGTTGTTTTTCTTATAGCACCGCTCATACAGAATTTGACCTCATTTAAGTTTGTTTAGCATTACGTGATCTAGTCCAAATACAGACTTCTGATTGCTCGTTTTATCATTTAATATTCCTTTTACCTAAGGCTAAAATACGCAATGAATATTTTCCGGCGAAATGGAGAAGAAATTTCGCAATGGAGAATTCTAGTATAGATTTAGCGATATGATTAATTCTGCTTATCGAAAGCTAGCTATATTGGGAATAAATGAAATGTCAACTAAATGTTGCGATCTGGGGATTAATTGGTATTTAGATTACCGCATCAATGTTTAATGAAATATCCCCTACCAATTAATGTCAACTTTCTCCATACAGTTTTCAACGAACGTATTTTCATATTTCTATTGAGAGCAATGTTATTTAAAGGTAATATTTTATTTTGACATGTACATAATTTATGTAAGTTTGGAGTAAAAGTCGCTTAATCACAAACCTTATTTAAGACAGTAACTGTAGTATTGTCCAGATGCCAGTCTACTAACCATGTAACTAGGATATTTCTTTTTTAATTTAAAATTTGGACTGTCCATGTAATGTCTTTATAATGAAATTGGAAAAACAAAACATTTTTTAGGACAAAATATCTTTTGATTATCCAAACATTGAAGATTTGCAATTTTAATTATAATTACATAAAAATGATCTGTTCTGTGTGACTAAATCCCCCATTTCGTAAGCGTATTGCCTCCATTTTGCAAGCTTATTATCTCCATTTCGTCAGCTGTCATGTGACCGCAGTGATATTTTGAATGTCATATAAGGGCAAATAACTGCTTCAATATTTTAGCTAAATCATGACGTGATTGCCTCCCTTATACACATACAGCAGTGACGTCACTATTCAATGTGTACATTCTGCTCTCGGGTTGACAATATCAATGTCACACATGCTGCCATATGATATTTATATATTATAAAGAATACCCCTTTGATATAAATATAAAACTCGATCTGAACTTTCACTTCAAAAACATATTATAGCCCGTCATATCTCCATTTCAGCAGATATACATATGTTTATATGTTTCTGATTTCGCTGCAATATCTCCATTTCGCCAACCTCTCATATAAATATAAAACTCGATAAACAGATTATTAGTCGCCGGGCAGAAGCCCGCGACTTCTATTTTTAATAGGTTTTCTGAAATCACATGGGAGGGGGGATTATTATTAGAAAGAAACACATTTAGATGTCTTGAACATATTACAATTGTGTTTGTTTAAAAACACTAAGTAATGACACATCTAAATTGAAATAAATATTCCGATGTTTTAGGTATTTTCAGTTTCTTTATTTTGACTCGCATTTATGTTTTTTTGTTTTATTTACGAAGACAAAACAGTCCCTATTAGCTAGACTGATATACTTTATTTTACACTATATACTACATGTAATCAAAAGGCGATAACTACAAACCTTTACGTCGCAGTCTAATTTGTTTACTTACGCGCACCTGCGTGACTCGCGAATACCAACTGCGTAGATCAATCAATCTCCTTTGCAGAGAGCCGCTCTTTACACTCACTTACAAATAGTAAATTATAGGTGATTTAAAATGTTTATTTGGTTCGAAACAAATGAAGAAAAGAACAAATCGAGATAAAACTGGTTTTAATGGTAAAATGACATTGAACGAACACTCTCTGCCTATAAAGAGAGTTTCAAGAACGACACCTCTGCGAATAAGAAAATATCGGGTCTTTCGTACAAAATTATTTCGTCCTTGACAATTTTAAATGTGTCATTTAATTCTCTAAAGGCATATTGCTTCCGATCTGCATATTGTTATGCATCATTGACACAAGGGCGCTCATCATAATATAATTTTAAAACATGAGTAGTTTGTTATTTTCATTATAAAAAAGGAAGGAAAGAATTAAAATAAATTAACATGTTGTAGGGCTAAGTTTATGTTCGAAACTAAGTTTAAATTATACAACAATTTCAATGAGATTTAACTGTTTAGTTGATATTATATTTCGAAGGTGGTCTAATTTATAAATATTGGACTACATTTCAACATTTGTTAAAGTATGATATACTTAGGATGCCAAGCTAATATCATTTTGAGAAAAAGAGAAAACTCATGTCTTCAGCGATTTAATCCTTATCTCATTGTTTTAAAAGTAGATTGCTGCAAAGGTGTCCACTGTTGACTTTAAAAGAGGAAAGGTAAATTGACATGCTAAATTGTCTGTTTTATTGAAAAATAATAAAATTCAAATATTCTGACAAACATCTTGAAAAGTGTATGTGGAATTCACAAATCTTATAATTATTCCTTAATGAAAGCACTGTATACATACTAAGACTAATGATTGGCAAGATTACTCATTTCCATTACTGTTTATGATCAATAATTAGTTGGTTGTGTGTATGGTCAACCTACTTTGGAATGGATATTGATCATAAACAATGAAAGGCTTCAATTATCATTCACTTCGTTGACAAAACAATGCAAGTTATGATACATTTTCACTTAAACCCACCCCTGATGTTCCAATATGTCCCTCAGTTGATAACTGTTTATTCAACTACTATAATGTTAGTGTTATGCATAACTGCACTATGGATATCCGGCGACATTGATGCATTGCATCAACTTTCTCTTGTAGCTCTCCATATATCCGAAATGATACATATCGAGGGCGTGGTGTGAAACGGTTGTAACTCAAAATCTATTTTGAAAACCCGGGTTTAGAGTCGATTTTGACCCCTTTGTAAACAATGCAAATTTAGGTGCCATTGCTCAGAACGAGCAATGGCACCTAAATTTCCATTGTTTACCAAGAAAAATTATTTAACGCTTATATATATAATCTCCATTTCGCTGACATATACGAGGGAATCCACCGTGGTCGAGTGGTTAGCGTCGGGGATTTGAAACCGAGTGTCCCGGGTTCGATCCCCAGTCGCGGCACGACGGTCATGGTGGAGTGCCCTTGGGCAAGGCACATTTTCTAGCCAAGTACTGGTTTGTTTACCCAGGGATCATGAATAAGTGAACTGTCGCCGTGTAACACAATGAGGTTAGAGGTATACACGTGAGGCCAGCGGTATAGCCATAGATGGGGTATGGGATGATCACGTGTATACGGCGCCAGCCCTATAGTATGTTTGTTTGAGAGCGGTGAGAAAGGAAGAGTTATGAGACTCTAGTTTACCTATTTAAATAAATGAATTTACCACTATAAATATGAGTTATTTGGTGCCGTGATAATGGATAATCGAACTTGTGTTGTGTCGGACATGATGTGAAAGGTAATGTTGGACACTTTGAAAATTGTGTTGCCGTCGTGAGCCATCCAAAGACGTTTGCCGGTGAATCGTAAGTAACAATCTTTCGTTATTCCTTTTTAATTGGCAAGGCAAAACGGCAGAACAAATGTTTTTAGAATTGTTTCAGTCCGTAGATGGACACGTGACTCACTTAAACACCACTATGGGAGCCAACTGCGATGAAACTTCACAGAAAGCATTCTCTCAATGTCCTCATCAAAATGTTGTCCATTTTTTAAATCTAAGCTGTATCCTGGTTTCCATGGCAACCGAAAGAAAAAACATAAAATATAAACAAAGAATCCTCCCAAACCGGTTGGACGATTTCCAAATAAGTTTGTAAAAATACTCTAACATAGGGCATTGTACAACCAATGTGTTATACCCGTGATGTCCGTCCTACTGCCCATCCGCCTAGAGTCATTTGTAGGACATGTCATTTTTATCTTATTGCTTTAAATGTAATGTTACAGAACTATATTTTAACCACTTTGAACACTTTAGGAAAATGGGTTTTTGTCCCTTGAACAGGTTATGAATGTGTACTGTTTTTGACCATGTGGATTTGATATTGGGTCAGTTGGTTGTCAATCCGACTATAGCCATATCTAAGGCGACTGTAGTTGAATGCTGTCTTTAACAATGTTTTAGTTATATCAAGGTTCAACTATCCATGTTTTTCCTATCTTTATAGCACCAATATTCACTAGGCCACTGGCTACCTAGCTTATTTATAGCCCATTTGGGGAAAGACGAATGACTTTTGTCAATCATTTGGTCGGTTGGTTGCGATTTTGGCTGTTGTAGGAACATAGATCAGAAAATGTCTTCTTTTCTGTAAAATGTTTTTTTCAATTCAACGTAAACTCTGATATTCTTCGTAGTCGTCGTGAAGAACGATTAATTATGTTTCCCCCATACATGGAGGTGACATATTGTTTTTGCCCGTTCCGTCCGTCCTTCCGTCACACGTGTTTCCGCTCAATAACTGAAGAACGCTTAGGTGTAGGAACTTTATACTTGGTATGCAGATCAGTCATGACCAGTAGCTGACCCCTATTGATTTTGATGTCAGAAGGTCATAGGTCAAGGTCATGGTGACCTTGTGAGGTAAATAATGGTTTCGCTTCAATAACTGAAGAACGCTTAGGCCGAGGAACTCCATACTTGGTACGCAGGTTAGCCATGCCCAGTACAAGACCCTTATTGATTTTGAGGTCAGTACGTCTAAAGTCAAGGTCACAATTACCTTGAGCTGAAAGGTCACAGTGACAATGACCTGAAAAATTGTTTTTGCCTGGGCCCAGGAACTTCATACTTAGTGTGCAGGATGGTCACCACCGGCAAATGACACCTATTGGTTTTGAGGTCAAAGGTCAAGGTCACAGTGGTCAAGGTCACGTCCGTCACACTTGTTTCCGCTCAATAAATAACTGAAGAACGCTTTGGCGTAGGAACTTCATACTTGGTATGCAGGTTGGTCATGACCAGGAGATGACCCTTATTGATTTTGATGTCAGAAGGTCAAATGTCAAGGTCATGGTGACCTTGTGAGGTAAAAAATGGTTTCCGCTCAATAACTGAAGAACGCTTTGGCCGAGAAACTCCATACTTGGTATGCAGGTTGGCCATGCCCAATTGTTTTTGCTTAATAACTGTAAAATGCTTTAGTAATGGAAGTTAATACTTGGTGTGCAGGTTGGTCACCACCAGCAGATGACCCCTATTGATTTTGTTGTCACTAGGTCAAATGTCAAGGTCATGGTAACCTTCAGCTGAAAAATGGTTTCCGCTCAATATCTAAAGAATGCTTATGTCGAGGAACTTCATACTTGGTATGCAGGTTGGCCATGCCCAATTGTTTTTTCTTAATAACTGTAGAATGCTTTGGTCGTGGAAGTTAATACTTGGTGTGCAGGTTGGTCACCACCAGCAGATGACCCCTATTGATTTTGAGGTCACTAGATCAAAGGTCAAGGTCATGGTAACCTTAAGCTGTTTTCCGCTCAATAACCAAAGAATGCTTATGTCGAGGAACTTCATACCTGGTGTGCACGTTGGTCCTAACAAGTAGATGACCTTTATTAATTTTGTTTGATTTTGAGGTCACAAGGTCAAAGGTCAAGGTTACGGTAACCTTCAGCTGAAAAATGTTTTTTACTCAATAACTCAAGAACGCTTATGCACAGGAACTTCATACTTGGTGTGCAGGTTTGTCCTTACCTGTAGATGACCCCTATTGATTGTGATGCCACTAGGTCAAAGGTCAAGGTCACGGTGACCTTTGGCTGAAAAAAAAATGGTTTCCGCTCAATAACTGAAGAATGCTTGGGCCCAGGAACTTCATACTTGGTGTGCAGGTTGGTCACCACCAGCAAATGACCCCTATTGATTTAGAGGTCACTAGGTCAAAGGCCAAATTTTATGGAAACCTTCAGCTGAAAAATGGTTTTCGCTTAATAACTGAGGAATGATTATGTCGAGGAACTTCATACTTGGTTTTTGCAGGTTGTTCCTAACCAGTAGATAACCCCTATCGATTTTGTTTGATTTGGAGGTCACAAGGTCAAATGTCAAGATCACAGTAACATTCACCTGAAAAATGTTTTTTTACTCAATTACTCATACTTGGTGTGCAGGTTGGTCCTGATAAGTAAATAACCCCTATTGATTTTGAGGTCACAATGTCAAAGGTCAAGGTCACTGTAACCTTCAGTTGAAAACTTACTGAAGAATGCTTGGGCCCAGGAACTTCATACTTGGTGTGCAGGTTGGTCACAACCATTTAATGACCCTTAATGATTTTGAGGTAACTAGGCCAAAGATCAAGGTCACAGTGGTCAAGGTCACGATGACATTGGGCTGAAAAATGGTTTTCGCTCTTGGTACCACTAGTGTCGTAGCATTATTTTTTGATCTAAGGTCTCGTTGGGGTCTATACACATTTAACATGTTTTTGACATATTCCGGGATTGACCATGCAAGGCTTTGTATGTAAGGGTTAGTGTGTTGTACTTTACTCTGTACTGCACGGGTAGCCAATGAAGTTCGTTGAGCATGGGAGTGATGTGGCTGTAACGGGAAGTCCTGGTAATAATACGGGAGGCTGTGTTCTGAACATTTTCATGACGGTATTAGGTATGCCATTCAGCAGCACGTTACAGTAGTCGAGTCTTGGTGTGATTAGAGAGTTAACACGGGATTTTGTGGCGTCACTAGTAAGGTACCGTCTGATATGACCTATTTGTCGTAATTGATCATAGCAAAATCATCAGACCGAGTTCGCATGCTGCTCTCCATGTCCATCCTCGAATCCGGCATCGCTTTAAGATTTCTAACGCAGGTAGTTGGCTTTATCTAAGAAACTCCAACATTCACAGATATATCAGACACGAGATTGGCATTGCGTTTTGATGTAAACTTTATTACTTCCGTTTTGTCGACGTTAAGTTTTAACATGTTGCCATGCATCCAAGCCACAACATCATTGGGACAGGTCTCAACTCCACGCAATGCCTCAACCTGGGAATCCATATATGTTGGTTCAAAAGATAAGTAGAGTTGTGAATCATCGGCATAAAAATGATGATTAAGACCATAATGTCTGCAAATGTCACCAACTGGCTTGGTATACATGATATATATTGTGTGTCCTAGAACTGAGTTTTGACAGTTCACCGTCAATACACACAGTCTGGTAGCGATCACTTAGATGACATCCATGCGAGCGGTTTCCCTGTAATTCCAAAGTGATTCTTTAAGCGATTTAAAAGAGTGTTGTGATCGATTGTGTCAAAAGCTGCAGACAGGTCGAGTAGCACAAGTACTGTGACTTTGTTTTGGTCAAGAGATTGGAGAATGTCATTCTGGGCTTTCAGTAAAGTGGAGATTTCTATAGGCAGACTGGTGTTCCTCGTGAAGGTTGTTCAGCGCCAGCTGTTCTAGACGTACGTCAACTACCTTTTCCAGAACCTTAGAAATAAAGGGAAGGTTTGAAACAGGTCTGTAATTCTTGAGTGTGTTTTCATCTAGTCCAGGCTTTTTTAAAAGAGGTCTTATTCGTGAGTTTTTAAAGAATTTTGGTACGATCGCAGTTTCAACGAAGTGATGAACTAAGGTACATCACGAAGTTAGAAGGCTATACGACACAATGATGATATAGGTGGTTACTGCCAGGCATAAACATATATGTCTAATGAACAGAGACATATACATATAATATCTGTATTTATATGTCTCTGAATGAAGTGAGAAGCAGCAATATTTTGTTGCATATGAAGAAATAAAAAAAAAAGAACATTTAATCCACAAACATTAGAAAATTTAATCAGTAGTCAGTAATGCTGATATCAGTATTTGAAGATATAAGTTGTATATAGGATATTTAACCTGGCAGGGTCTTGGTATTAAGTGAATGAGATGATTTAAAGTTAAACTGATCATGAAAAGTGACATATAATACTAAAGATAAATGGACAAGAGGTTATGATCAATTTCAATTTGTAACAAAAACATTCAACTATTTGTATTGAACACACGCCCTGTTATGATGTTTTGTCAAATAATGATGACACACAGACAATCTGTTTTTGGTTTGTATCGGTAAGTCATGATAGTGGATAAGGGTTTAACCATTTTCCATATAAACAAATCTGCAGCAGACGACTTTGAAATGACCAATTACAAAACATAAAAAAAATCTCTATAAATTATCGTATGATAATTGAAAAGTGTTGACATTATTGTGGCAAATGCAGATATTGCTCATTATGAGCAATTTCTCCTTTTGCCACAATGATTTCAATGATGTTTAACCTGACAGACTTTGAAATAATCAAGTACAAAACATACAAAATCTCTATAAATGATAGTAAGATAATTGAAAAGAGTTGAAATTATTGTGGCAAATGGAACAATTGAAAACCAAAGCTGTCGGATTACAAACGAACAATATCGAGTGGACGAAAATGATGAGAACTTGTGTCGTGGTCAGCATTCAGAAATTCAAGGAACGTATTTCAATGTTCACGTTATCCGAATGACTGACAAGAGAGAAAATGTGGGCACGTTTACAATGTTCATACAGTCAACATTAATCCTAAAGCGGCCAATCTTACACTGGTAAGTTTTTTAATGAATCAACCAATAAACAATTCAATGGATGAGTAAAGTCAATATTGTGCTAACCGTTTCCTTAAAACATGAGCATTTTAAAGCTGCTGCAGCAGACGACTTTTGAAAACATTGTGGAACGCGGAATGTATCCTTTTGCAACAATGTTTTCTACTTTATGTCCATAAATGATACCTTCATTTAGCAAGATGTTCCAATGTTTACCTTATGTGCTTCATATTTGTTGTACGTGGGAACGGTTTAACATAAGAACTAGTTTCAAATTTTTTGAAAAAGTTAAACCAGTGCATGAAAATTTACTTGAATTTATTTCTCAAACTGTAAAATCATGACCTTAGAATTATTTCTTGATACTTTTATATCACAAACATTTAAAGTCAATGTTTTGTTAAGCAAAGATATGTAAAAGAACATTTATAGTACATTTTAAGAGACTATTTTGTTAACCCTTTCCCACATATAACATGGTATCTGCAACAAATGCCTTTCAAACATTTAAATTTTCTGGAAGTTCACATCGCATCCGTGATAAAACATGTTGTCGGCTATGCAAAACACACCAAAATCGTGTTTACCGCGATATTCATGGAAGTGATACTGCAACAGCGGAAAAGAACGAATCCACAAGACGGCGAAATTTATCTTGAAACAGATATTTCTGTGGTTTAAATCTTTTCATGCCTGCATTTTGCGAAGACAATTGTACTCAAAGTTAACTTTGAATCAAGTATGTGCAATCATAGACGAAACTTTCAGCGATATTTGCGAAAACAAAATGCATAAATGAATGAAAATGACAGATGATCAAAAACGACAAAGAAGTTGAAAGAACAACTATTAGAAGAGCGACAGACGAAGTTTTGGTCACGCAACATAGAACAATAAGAAGATATTATACTAAACATGAAAGTCAGATTATTAAAAACAAAGCAAATGAATAGTTAGGATGATTGAAAAATTGAGTTGCCATCTATATACATAGAAAAATTACGATAAAAATGAAAATCTATAAATAGACTATAGATGAATGGTACTGTCTTTTATTTTAGCTCCTATCTTTATTCGGGAACCAGAGTCGGTGCGCGGCCGCTTACGATATTTACAAACTGGACTGAATTAGGATCAGTTTAAAACGCGTTGGTGAATAAGGACTAGATCTAAATCGCCGGGAATCCAAAAAGTGGACTAAATATTAAGATTTAGATTTAGTCAAAAAAATTTAAATTGCAAAGTTTGGTTAAAACGAACGCTGGCTTCTTCCTGTAAGTACTGCGTAATATATCATAGGATGTAAGGAACCAGACTACAGGTCAAATTACGCAGAATACATCCGCTGACTTGCTGATCTAGTCAAAAATCTAAATTTAAAAGTTTGGTGAATACGGGCCCTGGCTTCTTCGTCTAATTACTGCGTAATATATCATAGCATGTAAGGAACCAGTCTACAGGTCAAATTACGCTAAAAACATCCGCCGACTTGCTGATCTACTATATATGGTCCCTAAGAAAACCTTTGTTTGTGTAGAAATGAGTGTATACCATCACCAGAATGTATTGAATATATGACATTGAGTTTAAATGCATTGTGAATGTGTATAGGATGCACTGGATGGAAATGATTGATTTGATCACTATTAGCATCTTGACCTTCTTTGAAAGTGAAAGTAGAGAATGTTAAACACCGGTTTTGTCCGGGCCCGATTTGGTCCAAAATGACGGTAACCATTTTCGCCTGGTGAGTTTTTTCTTGCATAATGCATGACCCCGCATTTTCCTTGGATTGTTTTAAAGCTAGGAGGTAACTTTTTTCAATGATATATGGTGTTTTTTTGGTGTATTGAAACCTACATTTAGCGCCCCCTTTTTTGGTTCCCGGTTTGAGATACTATTGAAATAATAAAGCTTATGAGGCAGGTAACCAATCTAGTAGAATGTTTCTCTATTTTACTGTTTAGACTAGATACAGTATGAATTTCGCTTAACTAAAAATGTACATAGGCCTACATTAAATTAATATACCGGCCTTTGTCTTTTTTTTTTTAATTTGTAAAACTCACACATGTATATAAAGGTAAAAAGGGATGTTTTAAAAGTAATTTATCTTAAATTAATATACTTAGTAAGGACAAAGAGAAATCCCGATATGTGGTCACACTGGCAGGTCTAAATATCTCCTTGCGCTAAAATTCAAAGGCTTCCATCCGAGAATCCGTATGTTAAACTACAGTTTCTACCACCAAATCAATGACGTACTGCTCATGTGCACAAACGGATGTGAAAATCGAATGATAAATTGTTACACTAAACTCGAAAATGCCCGTGAATGCATCAAAACGGCTATATACACAAGTGACACCGGATTGTGCGAGTGAGGTATTATTTTTGTAGTTATTTCTATTGACGCTTTATTGCATCTGCAACATATTATTGTATATGACCAATTGTTATTGGATTTCGCGCCGAATTATAACTAGACCAAATCATAACCAAATGTCAGATGGAAGCAATTCATTTTTTTTGGCGAGCATTACATCATTTCGGTATGTGGTGCAATCCAAATAACCCAGAAATTTTAACTTTAAGAAAAGTTCAACCACTCTACCAACGGCAACGTTGCTATAAAAGCCGGCTTCCACATAAAGGCTGTAGAAGTGATATTTATACCTATACCCTGTTCCAGTTATATTTCTCCATCTTTTCTCTTGACATCGCCCCAAAGTCACACAACTGAACACAAGCAGTACACCAGAGCGGAGTCTATGTAACACCATTGTGAACCACCGGGGTCTGGGGATGATGGTGATATCAACCCAAAATCCCAGCGCTGCCACAATTTGTAATGTGTACCGGCGTTAAACCATCGTGGCTCACCCATCCAGGTAATAACCACGATGAACATTGTTTAATTTTAAGAAAAGGTCAACCAATTTACCAATGTCACTATAAAATTCGGCTTCCACAGCAAGGCTGTAGAAGTGATATTTATACCTACTTCCCATTCCTGTTACAAAAGCAAACAGTGCTTTCATTAAGGGCCAATTCCAGGAATTTTGAAATTCCTGGTCCAAATTTTAGGAATTTTTGTCAGAATTTTGGAAGTTTTGTATTTGTCGTTAACAAGATGTTTATTTATTTATTTACATTTTTTAGATAAAATCAATTTTATTTTATTAATTTAACACGTTTTCGTGGGCAAACATTGATTTAGGGAGAAGTTGGGGGACTTAAAGGAGAAATGATATTTCTTATGTCATTGATATGTGTGTCATAACTGGGACGTTTTGGTTACACATCTATTTAAACAAAAATGAATGTTTATTTATTTGATTTTAATAACTATGACAACGCAAAGAGTCGTTTGAGATAAAAATCTATTTAAACAAAATTAAGAGTTTATTTATTTGATTTAATATTGATGACAACCGGTAAAGCTTTGCTGGCAATGTCAACAAAAAGTCCAGACCGAATAGGGGGATGAGTGGTTCCCTAATTTCTCGCGAACAATTCAGCTGTTAATCGCGGGAAATGTCATTATCAAGATATGGTAGAGAAGCATAACGTCGTCTAACTAATATCTATCAAATCAGCACGTTCAATTCCCTCAAATTCTGCTTCTGAGTCAAAATTTAGAAAAATCTCGGCAAAAAATTAATTGACATCCGCAATTTTGGAATCTCGGAAAGTACCTCTTCAGAATAGATTGATGACGTATTTATTATTTCAATTCTGACCAATCAAATTCATTATTCGGGGAGAAATCCATTAGGAACGAGGCTGCATATTTTCCAAGTAGTTATATATGCATACAGAATAAAAAAATAACTTTAATTTATAGTTTCCAAAGTGATATTCGGTATTAATCATCAAGAAATATTTTTAACAGATGAAAACGTCCAAATTTTATAGTTACCGAAGTTTCTCGTCTTCAAATATTTTTAAAAGATAAAGAAAACGTCCGACCTAATTAATTAATTTGAAAGAAAGACCGTCGTGGGATTAGGCAAACTTTTAATCCAATTAGCGTAATCAAGTTAAACTACCTTTCTTTACATTCCCTACAAACAGAGAGGTCGTCAAGGTGATGTCTGGTACACACGATAAGAACTCGGGTAACCGTGTAATCGTGCGTGTGACAATTATCAATTTTTACACGTTCACCTCTGCACTTTCACCCTTTATACTTTATTTAGGGTTATTCTGAAAACGTCCATGTGTAGATTTACGGACGTTTTGGGGAATTTCTGGACGTATAATACGTCCACGTCCGCTTAATGAAAGCACTGAGCAAACATTGAATTGTTTTCCTTTGACCAAAGTGACAGGTATGCTTTTTCCTCCTGCAAGGTTGTGGGCAGTATTTTTTCTGAGGAAACCTAGGGTGGACCGTGGAGTTGGCTTTATTGGGGATCTTGTTAATGTGGGATCTTCATTTCATGTCCTCTGAGATGGTTACACCAAGATACCAGTTTTCAGGGGCCTGCTGTTAGATGTGGTCATTTAGTTGGTAAAAGTTAGTGGATTTCTGGTTGGTGTTCAGGATTTAACACTTCTTTGCATTAAAGATATTTGTCCAGTCTTCTAGTTGGTAAAATAAAGATAAACTGTTTCGAGGGCTTGGTGTGAAACTGTTGTAACTAAAATTGTTATTTTTTTACCAAGTTTAATCACCTCGCCATAAAGTCTTTATAAACGATATATCATTTTTCTTGGTAAACAATGGAAATGTAGGTGCCATTGCTCGTTCAGAGCAATGGCACCTAAATTTGTACTGTTTACAAACGGGTCAAAACTGCCCCTAAACCAGGGTGTTCAAAATAGGTTTTTAGTTACAACCGTTTCACGCCAAGCCCTTAGGTTTGGTCTATTTTTATGTAATTAGCAGAATATAATGAACATAACAAACCAGTACTAGGCTAGGAAATTTGAATTGCCCATGGGCACTCCATCTTGAGCACCGCATTTCGGGTTCCTAATTGATAGTGCTAACCACTCGGCTGTGGCTGATTCCTCATTTAAAATTGTAATTTTCATTTTTAGATCGCCTAGAGCCGGCTCAAGGTGAGCTATTCTGATCACTTTTTGTCCATCTTCCGGCGTCCGTCGTTAACATTTAGACATTTAGATCATCTCCTCCTTAATCACTTGGCCAATTACAACCAAACTTCGCAGGAATGTTCCTTTGGTAGACCTCTTTCAAAATTGTTCAAAGATTTAAATTCCATCTAGAACTTTGGCTGCTGCGGCAACAGAAAAGGGGAAAATTGCCAAATCTTAAAAGATCTTCTTGTCCAAAAGTACTGGCCCGATTTGAAAATTATTTTGCACAAATGTTCCTTGGGTTGCACCCTCTTCCAAGATTGTTCAAATATTTCAGATCCGTTGAAAAACATGGTCGCCAGGGGGCGGAGCTTATTTTCCTTATATGTGCATTGTTAAAACTTTAAAAATCTTCTTGTCCAAAAGAACTGGCCCGATTTGAAAATTATTTTGCACAAATGTTCCTTGGGGCACCCTTTACCAAGATTGTTCAAATATTTCCGATCCGTTGAAAAACATGACTGCCAGGGGGCGGAGCTTGTTTTCCTATATGTGCATTGTTAAAACTTTAAAAATCTTCTTGTTCAAAAGTACTGGCCCGATTTGAAAATTATTTTACACAAATGTTCCTTGGGGCACCCTCTACCAAGATTGTTCAAATATGTCTGATCCTTTGAAAAACATGGCCGCCGGGGTTGCTGCGGCATCAGAAAGGTGGCAAAATGTCTAAACTTTAAAAATCTTCTTCTCTAAATCTGCATGTCAGATTCCAATATAGTTTGGTAGAAATGTTCCTTAGGTGAGCCTCTACAAAGATTGTTCAAGGCATACTGTTTGGTTGAAAAACATGGCAGTCAGGAGGCATCAGAAAAGGGGCAAAATGACAAAATTTACTACTTAATTTGTTCAAGCCGTTTTGATTGGTTAAAAAATCATAGCAACCTCGCGTCGTCATCACAAAAGGGGTAAATTAAAGTTTAGCTACAAATGACAACTCCTACCATTCCACTCGACCAATTGTAACGTTACTTCAAAATTATTCAAAGACTTGCATTCTGTGTAGAACCCTTGTTGCTGCTACATCAGAAATTGAGAAAAATACCCAAACTTTAAAATCCTCCATCTCCATCATCCATTTGTCAGATTCCAAGATAAATTGGCAGAAATGTTCTTTGGGTGACTCTACAAAAACTGTTCAAGCCATATTGATTTCGTGACAAACAGAGCAGCAAAGCGGCATCAGGAAAGGTGCAAAATGACAAAACTTTTTAATTCCATTCTTATTAAAGTTCTTGTTAGATTTCAAGATACAAATAGCTTTTACTGATAAACTATTTCTTTAACTGAGTGTCCACTCCTTGCAGTTTCATTTGAACTCCTGATCAAATTTTCACAGATATTTGCAGTTAAATATTTGCTTCTAATTTACTATCATTCAGGTGATCGATTTAGGGCCATCTTGGCCCTCTTGTTTGGTAAGTTTATTTAGTGACTGTCTATGTAAGACTGACTCATCAAAAATTGAAACTAGATAAAACTGAGGCTGAAAACCAAAACGATTATGTGACCCTAAGAAAATTAAGATCCTATGTTAAGGAAAATCAAAATAATCATCTCATTGTGATAATTTTAAGTACCCCCCTCTATGTATGCATAAAATTGGTTTTCTTAAGTTATAAGGGAGGTAATCTGTGGTAAAGGCTTGAGAACTCACCTTAGACTTCGAATGAATATGTTAAGTATTGTTTTTATTACAGCCAATACAAGTAAATACGGTTGTCATCATAAATCCAGGGTCACTGAATCTTAGAATAGGACGTGCATCAGATACTTTTCCAGTTACAGTTCAACATTGTGTTGCACGCTTGAAAAAGAAACCAAGTTCATCTGAGTACAAGACACCATGGATGCTCCGTACAGAAAGCAAAGTATGTGTAGTTTGTGAAAATCCCTTTTCTACCGTAAAATATGCATTTATCATTACAATTATTGCTTTACCATTCTGTTTTAAAATTAAACTTTTTTTTAAATGGTAATCATTTTATCTTGTATATATAATTGCTGAACCTTGAACTGACAACAAATCTGCAGCAGATATTTGATGCTCTTGTGACAAAAATATTGAAAATCACTAAAAAAGATTATTTAATTATTATAAAAGTTGAAATCATTGTGTCATCAGCATGAACATTTTCTAGGTTTGCCAAAATGTTTTTAAAGGTCATCTGCTGAAGTTGTGTCAAAATGCGTCTGCATATATGGGAAAAGGTTAATGAGTCCTTGTTTTTGGCATTATTAATTAAATTTCATAATTATGTGGGAATTAAAAAATTCTGTAATAATTTCTTTGATATATCTCATTGCCAAACCAGACTTCTTGTCGTATGTATGAATTTTCTTACACATGACACAGGGACTCATGAGTACATACACTTTAAGAAATTTAGAATTTTAGCCCCTTCCCACATACAACATGTACATCTACAGCAGACAACTTTGATATGATCTTGGCAAAAGAATGGAAAATCTCTATAAATGAAAGTATGATTATTGAATAGAGTTGAAAATATTGTGCCAAAGGGAGAAATTTCTCATTTTGTCACAATGTTTTCAAAAGTCGTCTGCTGCAGACGCTTCAAAATGCACCTGCAGCTGGGAAAGAATTAAATATGCATCTTATTTGACTGTTTCCACTTCTAGCATTCTGGGTACAAGCAGCAAAGAGATCGAGGGATGAAAGCATCAAATGACGCCTTAGAAGAGAAACCAATGGATTCTGGGGAGTATCGTCCACCTTCATCCGTCAAACAGGTATTAGACGAAAGACTCTCAAAACACGGTCAAGAGTTTTTTATCACTATTCTGTCATTTGTTTGTGATACAGACTTTTACAAACTAAATTCAAAAGTGTCACTTACATAAAAGGTTTTTAGTTCTCCTGTGCACGAAGTGCTCAAGCTGAGCTATTGTGATCTCATTTTGTTGGTTGTCCGTCGTGTGTTGTAAACAATTGCCTTGTTAACACTCTAAACTCTACAGGCTACAGTTTCAATCCTATCTTCATGAACATTGATCAGAACATTCATCTCCCATCAAAATCTTGGACAGGTTCGAAACTGGGCCATATGAGGTCAAAAACTAGGTCACAATGTCAAATTGAAGGAAAATCTTGTTAACACTCTGGAGGGCGCATTTTTAATTTGAGCATGTTGAAACTTAATCAGAATGTTTGTCTTGATGATAGGTAGGTCGAGTTCGAATATGGGTCATATCGGGTCAAGATGTAGGTTACTATTGGTGGCAGAAAGGAGGCAAAATGTCAGAATTTAAAAAAAATCTTCTCCTGAATCAGACGACTGAATCTGCTTTTCAGATTCCAATATAATTTGGTAGAAATGTTTCTTGGGTGACCCTCTACAAAAATTGTTCAAGCCATAGTGATTGGTTGAAAAACATGGCAGTCAGGTGGCATCAGAAAAGGGGCAAAATGCCAAATTTGAGAATTCCATTTTTTTTAAAGTGCTTGTCTGATTTCAAGAAATTTGAATAGGAATCCTACTTACTTCAGTAATCCTCTTCTTAATTTTCAAGCCGTCTTGGTTTTTTTTTTGCATTTTTGCTTCAACAGCTTCATAGTGTTTGTCTGTATGATATCTAGGTCAAATTCAAATATGGGTCATATTGGGTCAGAAACTAACTTTTTTAACTTGTGCATGTTAAAACTTTATCAGAATGTTTGTCTTGATGATATGTAGGATGATGATTTATGACGTTGTTTATCCTCGCGCTCGGCAATAATGCCATTTGGCGAGCAGCTATCGTTTATTTCAATATTTAATTTAATTTCAATTAGCAGACAGACTATTTTTTTAGCAGATTATTCATATATTTATTGTGTCTCTATTATATGATATGTAGGTCAAGAGTGAATATTGGTCATGTTGGGTCAAAAAGTAGGTCACTAGGTCAAGTTGAAGGAAAATCTTCCTAACACTCTAGAATGATTGTCTTAATGATATCTAGGCCAAGTTCGAATATGGGTCATATTGGGTTAAAAACTAGATCACTATGCCAAATTGAAGGAAAATTGTGTTAAAACTCTGGAAGCCGCATTTTTAAAAAATAGGTCACTAGACCAAATGAAAGAAAATCTTGTTAACACTGGAGGTTTCATTTGAATCTTTGTCAGAATAATTGTCTTGATGTGTTTTTCATTAGAAATCTCATTGCATAATTCAGGTGAGCAATCTAGGGCCCCCTTGTTTATCTAACATGGCCCGAAAGTTATATATTCATGTTTTGTGAAGTTACTATAGTCCTTACAACTGTAATTAATGATTTTCAATATCTGCTTCCTGGATACACTCATACCAAAGACTTTAAAGATAGTAGTAATGGCTGCCCTCCTTGGCGCTCAGGGTTGCGAGGTTTGCATTACGACTGAATGGCTGGTGTCAGGATAAATGGACCAGTAGAACTGGTAAATTACCTAGGAAATGCCGTGATATTACTGAATGGAACAGTAGTACTGGTAGTTTACCCAGGAAATGCCATGATATTACTGAACACGTTGAAAGCCGCATAAAACACCAAACAATCAATCCTGGATACTTATTCAGGGGACCAGATAAGGAGGAGTAAACAGGGTTGCCTTCCTGATATCTCTATTAGCACTCATTTAAGCCTATGTTGTGGGTACTCAAAAGAATTATCTCAGTTGGGCAATTCTTTTAACCCTTTCCCTCATACGACAAATCTGCAGCAGACGACTTTGAACGTATTTTGTCAAAACATAAACAATCTCTATAATTGAATGGATAACCTATGACAAAAAGTGGAAAACATTGTGGCAAAAGGAGAAATTGCACGTTTTGTGCAATTTCTTCTTTTGTCACTATGTTTTCAAAAAGCCGTCTGCTGCAGAGGCGTCAGAAAGCGTCTATATGATGGAAAGGGTTAAGTACTGGAGGTCAAATAAGGATTTTTTAACATGCAAAACACTCCCTATGGAAATACAGGAGTAAATGGGTCTAAAATCTATGTTAGTCATTGAAACCTATGTTGTTGTGGTGGTTCTCAAATTTTCTCACTGATGACTGTTTTGAGTACCAAAAAAAAAATGTTTTTTTGAGGTAAAAGAAGGATTTTTGAACATGCTAAATGCCCCCTTATGGGAATCCAAGCTGGGACCTTCAGGTCATGAGGTCAGAACACTATACAAACAAAATGTCTCGTACATAAATTTTTAAGCTGTATACCAACAACGTGCGAGTGAAAGGGGAAAAGACAGATGAGATGAATTCACAAAGATGGACGAATGTTGACAAGAAACAAGAGTTTGTTATTGGAGAAGAGGTATAAGGATTTATTGAACTTTTACTATTAACCCTTTCCCACATGCAACAAATCTGCAGCAGACGACTTTGAAACATGGTGACAAAAACCTGAAAAATCTCCATAAAAGATTGCTTAATTGTTAAATAAAGTTTCACCTTTGGTCACAAGGTTTTCAAAAGTCGTCTGCTGCTATTGCGTCAAAATGCATCTGCAGATGGGAAAGAGTAAAAGGTTTTTTTGGTTGCCTTCCATGGCAGGGAGACTCATTGGGGTCACCTTTCTGTCATTATACCCCCGCAGTTTGAAGGGGGTATACTGGAATCAGCCTGTCGGTCGGTCATGCGGTCGGTCCGTCAGTCCGCAAGATCTGTTCCATTGTACTCCTCCTTCAGTTTCTACCTGATTGACTTGATACTTGGCATAAATGTTAATCAGGAGTAGTAGATGTGCAAGACGCAACTTTCATGTCCCTTGACCTTGACCTCTGACCTTAAAATAGGATTTATTTTGTTAAAATCTAATCTGTTGTACTCCTCCTTCAGTTTCAACCTGATTTACTTGATACTTGGCATAAATGTTAATCAGGAGTAGTAGATGTGCAAGACGCACATTTCATGTCCCTGTGACCTTGAAATAGGATTTTTTTTTGTTAAAATCTAATCTGTTGTACTCCTCCTTCAGTTTCAACCTGATTTACTTCATACTTGGCATAAATGTTAATCAGGAGTAGTAGATGTGCAAGACGCAAATTTCATGTCCCTGTTACCTTCACCTTGACCTCTGACCTTGAAATAGGAATTTGTTTTTTTTAAATCTAATCTGTTGTACTCCTCCTTCAGTTTCAACCTGATTTACTTGATACTTGGCGTAAATGTTAATCAGAAGTAGTAGATGTGCAAGACGCAAATTTCATGTCCCTGTGACCTTGACTTCTGACCTTGAAATAGGATTGTTTTTGTTAAAATCTAATCTGTTGTACTCCTCCTTCAGTTTCAACCTGATTTACCTGATACTTGGCATGAATGTTAATCAGGAGTAGTAGATGTGCAAGATGCAAATTTCATGTCCCTGTGACCTTGACCTCTGACCTTGAAATAAGATTTTTTTGGGTTAAAATATAATCTGTTGTACTCCTCCTTCAGTTTCAACCTGATTTACTTGATACTTGGCATAAATGTTAATCAGGAGTAGTAGATGTGCAAGACGCAAATTTTATGTCCCTGTGACCTTGACCTCTGACCTTGAAATAGGATTTTTTTTTGTTAAAATCTAATCTGTTGTTCTCCTCCTTCAGTTTCAACCTGATTTACTTCATACTTGGCATAAATGTTAATCAGGAGTAGTAGATGTGCAACACACAAATGTCATGTCCCTGTGACCTTCACCTTGACCTCTGACCTTGAAATAGGATTTTTTTTTGTTAAAATCCAATCTGTTGTACTCCTCCTTCAGTTTCAACCTGATTTACTTGATACTTGGCGTAAATGTTAATCAGAAGTAGTAGATGTACAAGACGCAAATTTCATGTCCCTGTGACCTTGACCGCTGACCTTGAAATAGGATTTTTTTTTGTTAAAACTTAATCTGTTGTACTCCTCCTTCAGTTTCAACCTGATTTACTTCATACTTGGCATAACTGTTAATCAGGAGTAGTAGATGTGCAAGACGCAACTTTCATGTCCCTGTGACCTTCACCTTGACCTCTGACCTTGAAATAGGAATTTGTTTTGTTAAAATCTAATCTGTTGTACTCCTCCTTCAGTTTCAACCTGATTTACTTGATACTTGGCATAAATGTTAATCAGAAGTAGTAGATGTGCAAGACGCAAATTCATATCCCTGTGACCTTGAAATAGGATTTTTTTTTGTTAAATTCTAATCTGTTGTACTCCTCCTTCAGTTTCAACCTGATTTACTTGATACTTGGCATAAATGTTAATCAGGAGTAGTAGATGTGCAAGACGCAAATTTCATGTCCCTGTGACCTTGACCGCTGACCTTGAAATAGGATTTTTTTTTTTTGTTAAAATCTAATCTGTTGTACTCCTCCTTCAGTTTCAACCTGATTTACTTCATACTTGGCATAACTGTAAATCAGGAGTAGTAGATGTGCAAGACGCAACTTTCATGTCCCTGTGACCTTCACCTTGACCTCTGACCTTGAAATAGGAATTTGTTTTGTTAAAATCTAATCTGTTGTACTCCTCCTTCAGTTTCTACCTGATTTACTTGATACTTGGCATAAATGTTAATCAGGAGTAGTAGATGTGCAAGACGCAAATTTCATGTCCCTGTGACCTTGACCTCTGACCTTGAAATAGGATTTTTGTTTTTGTTAAAATCTAATCTGTTGTACTCCTCCTTCAGTTTCAACCTGATTTACTTCATACTTGGCATAAATGTTAATCAGGAGTAGTAGATGTGCAAGACGCAAATTTCATGTCCCTGTGACCTTCACCTTGACCTCTGACCTTGAAATAGGAATTTGTTTTGTTAAAATCTAATCTGTTGTACTCCTCCTTCAGTTTCAACCTGATTTACTTGATACTTGGCATAAATGTTAATCAGGAGTAGTAGATGTGCAACACACAAATTTCATGTCCCTGTGACCTTGACCTTGACCTCTGACCTTGGAATAGGATTTTTTTTTGTTAAAATCCAATCTGTTGTACTCCTCCTTCAGTTTCAACCTGATTTACTTGATACTTGGCGTAAATGTTAATCAGAAGTAGTAGATGTGCAAGACGCAAATTTCATGTCCCTGTGACCTTGACCGCTGACCTTGAAATAGGATTTTTTTTTGTTAAAACTTAATCTGTTGTACTCCTCCTTCAGTTTCAACCTGATTTACTTCATACTTGGCATAACTGTTAATCAGGAGTAGTAGATGTGCAAGACGCAAATTTCATGTCCCTGTGACCTTGACCTCTGACCTTGAAATAGGATTTTTGTTTTTGTTAAAATCTAATCTGTTGTACTCCTCCTTCAGTTTCAACCTGATTTACTTCATACTTGGCATAAATGTTAATCAGGAGTAGTAGATGTGCAAGACGCAAATTTCATGTCCCTGTGACCTTCACCTTGACCTCTGACCTTGAAATAGGAATTTGTTTTGTTAAAATCTAATCTGTTGTACTCCTCCTTCAGTTTCAACCTGATTTACTTGATACTTGGCATAAATGTTAATTAGGAGTAGTAGATGTGCAACACACAAATTTCATGTCCCTGTGACCTTGACCTCTGACCTTGAAATAGGATTTTTTTTTTGTTAAAATCTAACCTGTTGTACTCCTCCTTCAGTTTCAACCTGATTTACTTGATACTTGGCATAAATGTTAATCAGGAGTAGTAGATGTGCAAGACGCAAATTTCATGTCCCTGTGACCTTGAAATAGGATTTTTTTTTGTTAAATTCTAATCTGTTGTACTCCTCCTTCAGTTTCTACCTGATTTACTTGATACTTGGCATAAATGTTAATCAGGAGTAGTAGACGCAAATTTCATGTCCCTGTGACCTTGACCTCTGACCTTGAAATAGGATTTTTTTTCTTAAAATCTAATCTGGTGCGTCATGTCATTCCAACATACTACAGTGACCACTTGATTGTGTCTGGTGCTGTTCCCTTCAAGAAGCTGTGCTAGTGTCAAGAGGTAGAACATGATATTATATTACATTATAGCTACTGTAAACTACCTAAATTACGTAAGGATTTTATATTCTCTTATATTCGCAAGCTGATCTCCTCGCGAAATTAATACCTTGCGAAAATATATCGATCAAAAGTGAAATTTAAACTTCTGCTACTTATTCTCAAAATTAAAATATCAAAATATCAAAATCATGATTTATTTTACTCTTGAGAGTGCATGGTTTTATTCATATTTTTTTGTTTGCTAAAAGTTCAGTCGCCCTATCCAATGTTGTAGGTACTCAAAATAATTGTCTAAACCAACTTTTACAAGTACCCTAGGAATTTGCAAGGTTAGGAGGTAAGGATTTAGGAACGTGAAGAGACCTTAACCCATTACTTCAAACTAATGACATTTGACGTCTGGTGTTGCAGACGACTTTTGAAAACATTGCAATAAAAGGTATAATTGCTCAAAACCAGTAATTTCACCTTTAATTGCAATATTTACAACTCTTTATCAAAAAGTTACTTCCGGTTTTCCAGATTTTTCAACTTGTTTATCTGTTGATTGTGAAGTAGACAACATTTGAAATATCATATGAAGTAATGGGTTAACTAGATCTATATTTTCACTTTTTCACTTTTTCACGTTATATTTCAGGCTTTATTGATAAAACCAGACTCTGGGTATAGCCTACACTGGCCAATGTGTTGTGGTCATTTGAATTTGCATGATGGTCCTGGAGGAACTTTGACAGCTGTACTCGCTGATATGGAGCTCATCTGGGGCACAGTCCTGGAGACAATGCTTGACATTCCATTGAAGGATTTAAAGGTTTACATAATTTATTACTAACAAATCTGTATTAAATCAAGTTGAAAACACTGTGGCAAAAGAAGAATTGATGTCTACTAAAAAATCTGGAAAATCTCTATAATTGTAGATATAATTTCTGAAAAAAGTTGAAAACATTGTGGCAAAAGGAGAAATTTCTTGTTTTGAGCAATTTCTCCTTTTGTCACTTTTTTTTTCAAAAGTCGTCTGCTGCAGATACGTCAAATTGCGTCTATAGGTGGGAAAGGGTTAAATTTATATTTATTAACTTACCATTATTTATGAAATTTATTCTTTCAAATTATATTTATCCTGTTTGATATCTGCTGTCTCGCAAATTATCCAGTATCCCCTTCCAACATACAACAAATCTGCAGCAGAGGACTTTAAAACATAAAAAGGCAAAAATATGGAAGATTTCTCTAAATGAAAGTGGCCAAAGGAAAACATTCTAATTTTAACACCATGTTTACAAAAGGTGCCAGAAAGCGTCTGTATGTGGGATAGGATTATTGTGAATTATGAATTGAGGATTTATTAAAAATCAAAGACATGCCCTATTTGAAATTCAGGTTAATAACTTTTTTTAATGATATTGGGTAAAAATTGCCATCTCAATGAGTGACTGTGCCTTTTGTCTTGAAATACTAAGAGGTCTGATATTTCTGACAAGCATAGGGGTTACTAGAGGTTTGGCAGGGAGATGCATAGGAATAACTTTTTAATAATTTGTCTGTTTGTCTGTCTTAATTTTCATCCGTCAGTCAGTCACACTTTAAGTCACTGACATATTGATAGGCGACACATGTGTTTCCTCTTATGCTTTCACACAATTTATACAGATAGATCAACTTTGTTAGAAAAGAAAGCTTTAAATTAAAAGCATTGTACAAATGTTATTGTTTGTAAATTGTTGTGTTATTTAATAATTTTTTTAAAAGTTAACGTCTTTCGTTGTTGAAATTGTTGTTGTTTTGCAGTATTACAGAGCAGTGTTGTTGATTCAAGATGTTTATGAACACAAACAAGTACGAGAAATGATGACACTATTGTTAGACAGACTTGGCTTTGGTTCAGCCATAATACATCTGGTAGGGATCTTTATTAATATTTTAGCCTTTTCCTAAGTATAGAAACCTTTGACTTTTAAGGCATTCATTAAAACAAATAGTGTTTCCTCTATAATTATGTTTTGATATTTGGTCAAGATTTATTTACTCTAATTGAGCACTAAAATCGATATTTTCATTAGTAGCTGTGCCATAAATAGGGAAAATTTTGTTTTGTCAGAATGTGCAATTATATCAAGTATATATAAGAGTGTGTCATTATTCAAATCTCACAAATTTGTTCAAGATACTTGTTCATCATAAATAATTTATAATCATGCAGAATGGTCTGACAATATTTTCAAGCAATTCGATCATGAAATTGAAGTAATTCCTCTACAAATTTGTTTTAAATAAATGTACTGAGACATTATAATGATTTATATTTGTGCACAAATGCCATGACCAGGTCAATTTTAACCCTTTCCCTCATATAGACGCTTTCTGACGCCTCTGCAGCAGACGGCTTTTTGAAAACATAGTAACAAAAGAAGAAATTGCACAAAACGTGCAATTTCTCCTTTTGTCACAATGTTTTCCACTTTAAGTCGTAGGTTATCCATTCAATTATAGAGATTTTCCATTATTTGACAAAATATGTTCAAAGTCGTCTGCTGCAGAATTGTCGTATGAGGGAAAGGGTTAATATGATAATGAAATCACTGTATCTTCATTATGATTCAGAGCTCTAAATAAGGGGCATTTTTTATGTTCTAAGATTCTTATTTGATATTGAAAATCCTATGTTGTGGTAACTCAAAAGAATCATCTCAGTGAGACGATTCTTTTGAGTACCCACAACATATGATTTTGTTAAGTAATACAAGAAAAAGACCTGTTCACTCCCTCTAATCTAGTCCTCGGATGATTTCATTCTTTTAGATGGAATCTGTCATGGCCGAGTAATTATCGTCTCGGATTGGGACTATGCATTCCAGGTTTAATTCCTTTTTCAGGGGTTATGGTGGAATGCTCTATAGCATCTAACATTTTTTAGGCTAGTACTTGTGTGTCATCCATGGATCATGAATAAGTGTTCTCTCACAAAGATATGACTGAAATGCAAATTGAACACGGCTTTAAACCTGAAATTAAACAAATTATTTTAGGAATCAGTGTGTGCAGCATTTGGTGCTGGTGTTGCCAGTGCATGTATTGTAGACGTAGGGGACCAGAAAACTAGTATTTGTTGTGTTGAAGATGGAATATCACATAGACAATCGAGGTATGTCCGTGTTTAAATAACCCTGTGATTTATCCTCTCTCACATACAACAAATCTGCAGCAGACGGCTTTTTGAAAACATTGTGACAAAAGAAGAAATTGCACAAAACGTGCAATTTCTCCTTTTGCCACAATGTTTTCCACTTTTTGTCATAGGTTATCCATTCAATTATGGAGATTTTCTATGTTTTGACAAAATACGTTCAAAGTCGTCTGCTGCAGAATAGTCGTATGAGGGAAAGGGTTAACAGATCTATGTAAGATTAATGAAATAGTTGAAAATGTTTTGACAAAGGATAAATTGCTCATGATGACCAGTTTCTTCTTTTTTCACAATGTTTTCAAAAGTCACCTTATCACAAGCAGCTGTGCCATGAGATCAGGAGATAGTAGCTCAACCTAGAAGTAGAGACTACTATAGGTTTTATGTTGACATGACAATGAGCTACAGATCTCAGTAAAAGCAAAAGCAATAATTGTTTAACAAACTACATTGAATAGAATAGAATAGTATGTAATTTATTTCTTTACAACCAGACATGCCCGACCTTGTTGTTCAGCTAAAAGTGAGCAATTTTCTTTTTTTTTTCCACAATGTTTTCAAGTGATGTATTACTTGCACCTACAATTTCATTTACACAACAGTCAAGTCATAGGACCACCATAGTTAGTATTTTATCCTTCCAATGCTGAAACTTTTCAATGAACTTCTCAAGCTTTGCATTTGGAAGAGTCCATAGTCAATTTTAGGAATCCAGATAATAATGTTAAGTCTGGCAATCAACTTTATAGAGCCTGATGAGAAGGGGCCGATGTGCCGGCTTACCTTGCTCTATCCTGGTAGGTAAATGCTGCACAAAATTAGTTCCAACAGTCAAAGGGATAAGATATTTAACCCTTTCCCTCATATAGACGCTTTCTGACGCCTCTGCAGCAGACGGCTATTTGAAAACATAGTAACAAAAGAAGAAATTGCACAAAACGTGCAATTTTGTTGGGCATGACTAGTAGATGATCTTTATTGATTTTGAGGTATTTTGTTTAACCCTTTCCCTCATACGGCAATTCTTGCAGCAGACGACTTTGAACGTATTTTGTCAAAAAAATAGAAAATCTCCATAATTGAATGGATAACCTATGACAAAAAGTGGAAAACATTGTGCCAAAAGGAGAAATTGCACGTTTTGTGCAATTTCTCCTTTTGTCACTATGTTTTCAAGAAGCCGTCTGCTGCAGAGGCGTCAGAAAGCGTCTATATGAGGGAAAGGGTTAAAGATTAAGGTCATAGTAACATTTAATACAAAAAGGGGGTCATACTGTTTTACAAATATATTTAGTTTTAAAAACTTGCCATTCGGTAAATGGCGAAGTATTGTGATTTCTCACTTTATTTCAATTGGTACTCTTAAAAGACAATTTTGGTACAAACGTGATATATTTCTCCTTCTTTCTCACTATTCTTTTTAATTCAACAGGGTTTCCATGGAAATAGGAGGAAGTGATATTACTAGGATGTTTTTTGAATTGTTAAATAGACTGGGATTCAATCCGCACATAGACTTGTCACTGAATTGTGACGCCTTGATGATGCAAGACCTGAAAGAAAAGTTGTGTCACCTGGATCATGTGAGTTTAGCCCTGTCCCACATACTGTAGCAGATATCTTATGCAGGCAAAATATGTAAAAATTGTAAATGCATCAAATTATAGTTGCATCATTGCATGTAGGAAAGGGTGAGGATTTTTAAAAGGTTTCTAACCACAGAAAAACAACAATACCAAATGTAGTATACATTTTTATAATAGTAGCTGTATATTACAAAACATCATTAGGTAGGTTTTCGTGTGGCTTGCTCATTTGGTAAGTTTGTTTAGTAATTTGCATATTCCGTGTCTGAGTGGTCAACATCGGAGATTTGAGTTTGACCCCAGCTGGCAGAGTGATGGTAGTGTGGCTTTGGACAAGGCATACGGTCAAACTTGTCTTAAGCAGCCACCTAGGGGAGAGTCAACATTTGGCTGCTTAATACAAGTCAAATAAAGAAGTACATGTAAATGTTATTATGGTTAATCTTTAATTGGCTGCTTAACAGGTGACCAATAACACAAGTTTGACTGTATATCCTAGCCTAGTACTGGGTTCTTCCCCCTGGGATCATGAAAATGAGTTATGTTGCCATAATATAACTGCAAATACTGTTGAAAAAAACATCAACCCCCAAAAATGTACTGTAGCAGTGATATGAATGTATCGTAGATAGAGCCTTCCAACTTTGTGATCTACCTTAGTTCCTGTTGTCATTATTTTCGTCCTTTTCTCTCATTACTTTGTCTTAGCAGTCAGTTGAGAAATGTGTCTATACTCTCTGATTTCTATAGATTTATTTAGTACTCTACAATGTGGTTTATTTTAATGCCTATGATCACAAACTTAGGAGACCCATAGATATAACTAAACTAAAAAAATGTTTTATTATTTAAAGAACCGGTATGGATACCTAGAGGAGTCCGTCCAGATAAGGAGACCCAGCCAGCACATTAAAGAATATTTTATACAGATTGGTGATGAGCTGGTTCTATCCCCACTTAGTCTCTTCTTTCCGGACATGCATGGATTACAAGGTAGTTGTGTGTCATGTTCATACATCCTTATTTGACCTATGTTGTTGGTACAATACTTTTGAGTATGATGCACTGTGGAGAAAAGGTCAGTTTGTGATGAACTGGTTCTATGCCTGCTTTGTCTCTTTTTATCCAAACATGCATGGATTACAAGGTAGGCATACATGCATAGCTGTATATCATGTTCATCAATTCTTAATTAACTTGCAAACCCTGTGTTGTTTGTATGCTTCATTTGAGTATCCATATGATATCATAGTAGTGTGTTTAATTGACTTATAAGATATACCATGGAGTAGAGACTAGTAGGTGATGAACTGGTTCTATCCCCACTTAATCTCTTCTTTCCTGACATGCATGGATTACAAGACAGTTGTGTATCATGTTCATACATCCTTATTATACTCCCAGATACGAAGTATATAGGAGTCACGCTTGTCGGTCGGTTTGTCAGTTGGTCGGTCGGTCGGTCCGTTGGTCTGGACATTTCTTGTGAACACTATTTCTCAGCAACCCTTGGTCAGAATTCAATATAACTTCACAAGAATGATAAATACCAAGCCTAGTTGTGCATATTGTCGGCATGTTGCACTGGAATTATTTTTAAATGAGTTATGGCCCCTTGAATTTCTCATACATAGTTGGTCTGTAGACATTTCTTGTGAACACTATTTCTCAGCAACCCTTTGTCAGAATTCAATATAACTTCACAAGAATGATTGATACCAAGTGAAGCCTATTTGTGCATATTGTCGGCGTGTTGCACTGGAATTATTTCAAATGAGTTATGGCCCCTTGTATTTCTAATACATACGTATATTGTCAGGCACCAGCTTGGGGTATTCATCACCTTCAGTGATATTTCTAGTTTGATCTGTGCTGTTGGTACAATTCTACCGGATGCCCACAACATAGAGTTTAATTGAGTTATAAGATTTACTATGGAGTAGAGGCCAGTTGGTGATGAACTGGTTCTGTCCCCGCTTAGACTCTATTTTCCTGACATTTTGTTGTAACAATTCTTTTAAGTGCAAGGTACTGTGGAGAAGAGGCCGGTTTGTGATGAGCTGGTTCTATCCCAACTTAGTCTCTTTTATCCAAACATGCATGGGTTGCAAGGTATGCATACCTGTATTTCATGTTCATCAATTCTTAATTGACCTTCAATCCTATGTTGTTGGTACTATTTTGTTGAGTACCCACAACATGAGATTTCAACCATTTCCCTCATACAGACGCTTTCTGACGCCTCTGCAGCAGACAAACTTTGCAACTATTCTGACACAAGAAGAAATTGTTCATGATGAGCAATTTCTCCTTTTGCCACAATGTTTTGAATTTAATTCAATATTTATACTTTTACTTATCAGGTATTTCACTATTATTGCATATATATCTTTACGAAGTCGTCTCCTGCAGATGTGATGTATGTGGGTAAGAGTTTTATTGAGTAATTATGTAGAAGCTGTGGTACAAAGACCTAGGACTCTAAACATGTGCAGTTTGATGCATCTGCTACAGAAAACTTTCATAAACAATTAAGCAAAAGGCTAATTTGCTCACAATCAGTAATAACTCCTTTTCAACCCTTTTAAATAATCATTCCGATCCACACTTTCATTTATTGAACATTTCACTAGATTGTACTTGATACTTTCAATGTCATCTGCTGCTGATTTGTTGTATGGTTATTCAGATACCTTAACCCTTTACCTCATACGACAATTCTGCAGCAGACGACTTTGAACATATATTGTCAAATAATAGAAAATCTCTATAATTGAATGGATAACCTATGACTAAAAGTGGAAAACATTGTGTCAAAAGGAGAAATTGCTCGTTTTGAGCAATTTCTTCTTTTGTCACTATGTTTTCAAAAAGCCGTCTGCTGCAGAGGCGTCAGAAAGCGTCTATATGAGGTAAATGGTTAAATGAAAGTTCTAGTTAAATTTTGGGTCTAAATTACATTGGAATATTCTCTGATAATTAGTTATTTATTTTAAGCCCATGTGTACTGTATGTTTTTTTTCACAGGGGATCAACTGACCCACATACAAAAGCGTAATGAGGGAGACCCTAGTGACCCACATGATGAATTCTACCTTCGTCAGGTTCAAAGAGGACAGGATCAGGTATGTGTATTGTGCCGTCTATAATTCCAAGAAGACGAATATATATAGTCTATGCATTGGTCATTTTGTCAGTCTGTGTGTATTTGTATATCTCCACACAATTTATTTGGTTATTGATTGATTGATTTGGATTTAACGCCGTTTCAACAATTTTTCAGTCATATCTCGGCAGCCAGTACACCTACTCATATGTTTCCTGATTATGCCTCACAGCATTCTCTCCAAGCAACTTGCTGCTTTTCAACATAGACTGTAAGCCCATTGGTGAAAGACAAATGACGCTCGTCACAGTGACATTTTGTTGGTTAGTTGGTTGGTCCGTAATTATGACATAATAAACTTTGAAGAGCAAACTACTCTAGTTTAAAAGAAATTTTAAAGTATCTTTGTACACATGATAATCATAAATTGTAGATATGCCAGACATAATGTTGTATTATTTCCGTTCAGGAGTTTTAGAGTCCTCTCCCCTTGAACTGACAATTCTATTGGCATCGTATTCATGGCATAATCAAATTAGACAACTTAAAGTTACTGCCCTTAACCCTTTCCCTAATATGGCAATTCTGCAGCAGACGGCTTTGAACGTATTTTGTCAAAAAATAGAAAATCTATGACAAAAAGTGAAAAACATTGTGGCAAAAGGATAAATTGCACGTTTTGTGCAATTTCTTCTTTTGTCACTATATTTTCAAAAAGTCGTCTGCTGCAGAGGTGTCAGAAAGCGTCTATATGAGGGAAAGGGTAAAGAGGGGCTTATAAGCTTTTAAACTTTTTCCACTTGCAGACTTTATTACTTATTATTATACAGCAGTATGAGTTAAAAAAATGGGTTTAGGTAATGGATAAACTTTAGTGATAATACATGTCTTATTACATGTGAAAGAAAAGAATCATATTTAGCCATTTCACATGAAAATGAACTCTTGGGAATTGAAATCAGCCAACAATAAGATCAGCTTGGGAATTTACACAATCTGATCTGCTTCTCCGCTATGAGATATTCAGCTGTACATGGGAAAACTCCCCATTTGTAGCAGTCAATGCAGAGTGCCTATTGGCAAGCCATTTTCTAGCCTTGTTCTTGTTAGTTTGCCTGGATCATTATTAAAAGTTATTTTGCTGTGATATAACTGAAAAACTGTTGAAAATGGCATTAAATCTCCCCATCCCCCCAAATGCTGTATGGAAACCTGTAGATTTGTTGGACTACAAAAAGAACCAAATATATATTCAATTATAGAATAATTACCACCAGTTCTTTTTTAAAATGGACCATTTATTTTGAAGATTAAAATGTTCATTATACATATAAATTTTGCATCATCTAAAAGCATTTTATATTTATTCACAAACATAATTACTTTCCTCAGTGCTTGACCTGTTTACTTTAGCCTCCAATATTCGGCATTTCGTTTTTTTTAAATGATTTTAGTGGTTTAACATTTTTTTTCTAATTTAAGAGTTCAAAGATGTCAAAGAAGAAAGACAATCAAGACGTTGCTCGTGAAGGCCCTGACATGTCAATGGATGACTCTGCCCTGAATGCGATCCAAGATGACGACTCAAACGATATGCCAGAGACACTGGCAATGACGGACACCAGCAAGCTGGCCCGTCGGCAGGAGTTAGAGGAAGAAATGGAAGAGGAGGAGAGCGAAGATGTTGCGCCGCCACTTATGAAAATGGATGAAGCTATTCTGTACAGTATATCCAAATGTGGTACGTATTCTCTGATAGGATAATTATGCTTCCGAAAATTAACCCTGCCCACTAAAGTACATCCTGGCAGCTGGGACACCTACTTCCCTCGGGCACCTTTCCCACATACAACAAATCAGATAAATAAATTTAGAAAATCTCTATTAATGAACTTTCTACTTTTTATATTTTCTTTTTTAGTAAAATTTACCTGCATGTGCTTTGCATATTTCTGGGAAATTAAAAATTTTGATATGAAAATATTTACTTATGATTTTGACAATGAGTAATTTGTCCTTTTTGTCAAAATGTTTTCAACTTCATTCAATAAACGTTCTTTCATTTATTGAGTCTATATATTTTTTTGACTAAATGTCATCTGCTTCAGATCAACTGTATGTTTGGTTAGTGCCATTTCCTAACCTAGATAAAGTTTTTACCCCTTGAAAGAAAACACATTTGAGACTTCTGAAAAATTGGGAGGATTATAATTATTGGATTCCAAAGTGCAAAGTGACATGAACTCCTTTTTGTGTCACCTGCGTAGCATGGTAGGCACTTAGGGATTACTTTTTTTTTGTCCGGCATCTGTCTGTCCGTCACACTTTTTCGTCACGTTTTCGAATAACTTTTTTTCTACTCAAAGGATTACATTAAAACTTCTGACAATTGTTAATATCAATGTGTGTGATTGGTTCACAAAAGGGGGATAATCCAAATATGTTTTATATCAGAGTTATTGCCCCTTTTCTGTCAAAAGTTAAAATTTTCTGACAAGGCCCCGGCAGGTGACACACGTGCTCCGGGGAGCACTCCATTCTAGTTATTTAACCCTATCTCACATACAAGTCAGACAGCTGTGAAAACATCTCTGCAAAAATGTGAAAAATATTTATTTATGAAAGTTTATAGATTAAATAGAGTTGAAAACATTGTGGCAAAAGGTGAAATTGCTCAATATGATAAATTTCATCTTTTCTTACAATGTTTTCAAAAGTGGCCTGCTGCATAGGCGTCAGAGAGTGTCTGTATGAGGGAAAGGGTTAAGATAAGGAGGTATGTCCGTAACCCTTTCCCACTTGCAGACCCATTTTGATGCATCTGCTGAAGATGGAATCATTTTTATTCCACCCTTACCTTCTGTGCATAATTATAAACCTTGCCCATTCACACATATTATGTAATTGTATCTGGGGAAATATCCATTCTAAATGACATTCTGGCAGTTTGGGAACCTACTTTTACCTGTTGACCCTTTCCCACATACAATAAAACAGCTGTGAAAACATCTAGGGAAAAATATAGAAAATCTGTATAAATGAAGGCATAATTACTGAAAACAAAATCTTAATTATTGTAGCAAAAGGAGGAATTGTTCGATTTGAGTATTTTCTACTTTTGTCACAATGTTTTCAAATTCATCAGAAAGCGACTGTTTGTGGAAAAGGGTTAAGAACTCACTCTACTTTACATATTTTCTCAAAAAATGACGTAGAATTTTTAGTAAAAATTTAGTAAATGTTTTTAGTAAAAATCAGCCACATGTACATTGAATATTTGAGGGAAATTAAAGATTTTGAAATGAAAAGTTTTAGCTTTAATTCTGACAACAGTTAAAATATGCGATACCCTTTGTTTTACATTAGTATGTTATTAGACTACATTGAAAGTAATCAATATAAATTGAAACCTAGTCTCTCAATCAAAGTAAAATTATTTAGTCTAAACTAAATAAAATGTTTCTGTTTTGGATTATAACACACAGAATCCGATGAGACAAAAAAGAAAATGTACAGTTGTATAGTAGTGGTTGGTGGTGGCCTGAACTTTGAGGGTGCCCAGCCCTGGCTTCAGTATTGTATTTGGAAAAACATGCCAGCCTATCATCGACCTATGTTAGAAACTATGGACGTTATCACAAGACCAAAGGTAAGGATTCAACTTCTGTATTATTTTAACCCTTATCCAAATATAGTCGATTTCTAATGCCTGTGCAGCGGATGATTTTTTGCCAATGTTTTTAACTATTTTTCAGTAATTATACCCTGATTTATGGAAATTTTCCATGTTTTTGCTTAGATGATTACAAAGTCATAGAATTGTTTAATGTTGGAAAGGGTTAACAATTAACCTCGATCCTGCAAAGTGATATCATCCCGGAATTTTGTAAGAATGTAGGCAATAAACTAACCCTTCCCTCATATAGACGCTTTCTGATTGTCTCTGCAGCAGACGGTTTTTGAAAACATGGCGATAAAAGAAGAAATTGCTCAAAACAAGTAATTTCTCCTTTTGTCACCATGTTTTCAACTCGATTCAATTATTGTTCTTTTATTTAAAGGGATTTTCTGTGTTTTTGCCTCGACGTTTTTAAAGTCGTCTGCTGCAGATTTGTTGAATGTTGGAAACGGTTAAAAATAGTAGTTGCGGCTTCCCTTGTTGATAATCTGGATTATTTGGAATAGCATCACAACTGATGGGCTGTGTCAGGATAAATGGACCAGTAGTACTGGTAACTTACCTAGGAAATGCTGTGTGGAAGACAGTGGTGCAGTGGAAGAGCATCAGCTTCTCTTACTTAAGATCCCCTGTTGGAATCTGCCTTTGGGATTTTTCCACACAAACGGCACGAGAACTGGTTAAGTCTCCAGGAAGCAGACATTGAGCTCGTGATACGAGGGAAAGGGTTAAACTAAATGCTGTAATATAACTGAACAAGTGTTGAAACAAACAAACTTACTTACTTCCAGGAGATGGATCCGCAGATAGTGTCTTGGAAAGGGGCCGCCATTCTAGCATGTCTAGATACCACCCAGGAACTGTGGATCCAACAGAAAGAGTGGACACAATTTGATGTCAGAATGTTGAGGGAGAGGGCACCTTTTGTGTGGTGAACAACAGATATGCGAGACATCATCTTATCTATTTAGGAGCCTTGAACGTGGTAAATAAGAAGGCATGGGAATTCAATAGATTCTGCCTATGGGAAAGGGAAAGCCTTGCACAAAGTAAAGCAAGTTGCCCTTAATAGCAAGAGTGAACTGTTGCTGATGTATTATCAAGAGTTGATTGATTATTTGGTGTTTTACGCTACTTTCAACAATTTTTCAGTTATATCAGTTTCCTGGGTAAGTGACAAGTACAACTGGTTTAGTCAGTCATTCATAAATTCATAATGCTAACCCTACAACACTGAGCGCCAAGGAGGGCAGCCATTACCACCATTTTTAACTCGTCTGCTTTTCGAAGAAGAAAAGTCGGGATGTTGTGATACCCTTGGCGTCTTCGTCATCGTCTGCGTAATCACAAATTGTTAAACCTTACCTCATAACTCAAAAATCTGGATAACATTTTCAAATGAAACTTAGTGCACATGCTCCTGGAACTATATGCATGTCTACACCAAGTCACATAGCTCTAGCTATAATAATTGTACAGTAATGCCCCTTATTCGACTTACAAAAAAGCAGACGAGCTTTGGTGTTCTCTTGCGGCGCTCTTGTTAAAATCTTTGGTATGACCCGGCTGAGGATTGAACTAGCAACCTCCTACATCCGATGCAGACGCTCTACCAATACACCACAAAGGTGGTGGGAACTGTTGCTGATGTATTGTCAAGAGAAATACCAAGTTACTTGTATTGGTGATATGGCCTCTGTGATGTTTCAATCAGACCCTTGAAATCTACAAGGTTTCAATATTGGTCACTTATCCATGTGGGCTGTACTTTGCTAAAAAACAACTGTTAGCCTTTAGATCCAGATTAGTTCATGCAGGCCAATCTTACTATATGCATTGTTTGTTAATTAGTGACTTGGTGACAGAAAGTCTCAGGAAGCTACATACAAATATTTCGATTTGGATCTCACTGCATGAATGCATAGGCATAGGCAGGTCTTTTATTCCGCTGGCTTAACAATTACATCTAGGTTAGTTTTCGCAGAGTACAGTACTACACCTCATATACATGTAGCATTGACAATTGAAAACATTGTGCGAAAAGAATACATTGATAAAAACAGCAATTTCTCCTATTCCCGCAATATTTTCATCTATATGTCTAAATTACTCCCAATTTTCGTTTTGTTCACGAATCGTTTTCAAAGCTAAGAACTTTTTTTTATTGGAAATATTTATTTGTTCAAAGCAACTATGATTAGATTTTTAAACAACTAAAATCATATACCACATACATTTTGTTAATGACATACAAAACGAATTGTTTGTAAAATAATTCAGAAAAAAATGGCAAAACTAGCAATTATCTTTAAAGCAGCTGACTATTAACCCTTTCCAAGATACAGAGACTTTCTGAAGCCTCTACAGCCGATCATTTTTGAAAACATTGTGGCAAACGAGAAATTGCTCATAATAAGCAATTTCTCATTTTGCCACAATGTTTTCAACTCTATTAAAAATTAAACTGAAATTCATGTTTCTGTCAATGCGTTTTCGAAAGTCGCCTGCTGCAGATTTATTGTATTAATAACCTGTTAACCTGTTTATTTGTAAAGGGTTAACAAAGACAGTCATTGTTAGATTTATAGCATATTGTGATGAATTGATGGAATTAAAATTGCCAAAAATCATGTTCTTGATGTATGTTAGTTTTAGTTATCTGTTTGAAAAAATATATGAGAGAAAAAGCTGTATTATCTTTCTAGTATATCGGAAGTATTCTTTTTTTATTGAGCTAAACATAGTTTGTGCAATTAGAAGACTTCCATCAAGTCTGCATCCAATTTTGAAAAAAACAAAACCATGATTACCGTTAACCATTTAACTGCTGGTTGAATATGCCGTGTCGAGTCAGTGGTTGGCGTCGGAGAATTGAAACCCGGGGTCAATCCCCAATCGCAGCACGACGGTCATGGTGGAGTGCACTTTGGAGAGGCACATTTCCTAGCCTAGTACTGGTTTGTTTTACCAGGGGATCATGAATATGTGAACTGTCATCGTGATATAATTGAAATAATGTTGATAACGGTTTAACACCACAATAAAACAAATTGACTGCTTGTACCGATATGTTTAAGCCTATGCACACGCGGCGTCTAGCTTATTGCTCAACTTATCATGTTCTCATTCCTTGATATTCCTTGAAATGGCTATTAACTCGTCCAAATGCAAATCGAGGCAATGCCATTTGTAAAATTCAGCATTGAAATGTCACCGTTGTATATTTAATAGGTCTATTTTCTTTGGTCAAGTTCATTTTGCGAAATCTTGCGTACGATTTCAACCCTAGTGCAATAATCAACGTCTTCATTTGCGAAATCCTCATAAATCATCCTTGTTATTTCCTAATGCAAAAGCATGACACCTTGAAACCAACCGGTAATTCAGTTGCAATAAGTATAGTTATCACTGCTGGCCAATGCGAAATCTTCAATACACATTTTAATTTCAAAATAATGTTTAGCTCCTAATATAAAAGGACGATGCACTGAATTCAACAAATAACCCAGGGAAAGTGATCAAATCCTTCACTAAAATGCATTTGTTTGTTTCGCACGAATTAAGATCATATTCGACGTGGTCATCAAGACTAGTTTATCCATTCCCACATGCAAACGCATATTTGACAACTGCAGCATACAACTGTTTTCAACTTTATTTAAGAACAACACGTTCATTTAGGCAGAGTTCCCATATGTTTTTAATGTCGTCTGCTATAAACAAATTGTGTATGAGAGAAAAGAGAATGGCTCAGATTATTGCGATATATTCGCAAAATTCAATTTTTGGTATCGCCCGAATTAAGATAATACTCAACGCTGTCATCAAAAATAGTAATCCACGGATACTTCAAAGGCGGTGCCATGGTGCCCGTGATGAATGACGCAAATTGTTGGTCCTTGTACGTGACGATATTCTCTCGACGATGTTCAACCCAGCGGTTCAAATATTCCCGGATTGCACCTATCTTCATGGCATACCCTGTCATATTAGCCAAGTCTAGAACATAGTCCACTTTAAAATCTATTCCGTCATTTATGCTCGCAACAGTTTCAAATCTATCTTTCCAAATCTTGATATCAGCTTCCATTTCGGCTTTGTCTTTCGGTTCTTCTTCGAATTCATGCATGATATATCTGATAAAAAGATAAAGCATTCGCTCTTAACCATTTCCCACATACAAAAAAATCTGCAGCAGATGACTTTGAACATGTCTACTCAAAAGTATGGAAAATCTCTATCATTGTAGGTAATACATCTATAGGTGCTACCTATTTACGAAAAAAACGCAAGACAATTATAAACAAAAATTAAAGAGCATGGATTTGGACAGTTTCATTTAAGAATTTAAAAAATAAATATAAAAAAAACCTCACCTGTGCTAATACCAATTTCTCTATTTGCCACCATGTTTTTATAAGTCGTCTGCTGCAGATGCGTCTAAAGGTGGGAAAGGGTTAAAGCAGATCATATCACTTTCTTATTTCTAGAGACATTTTTGAGAATCGGCTACAGACGACTTTAATAAACATTGTGACAAAAGGAGTAATTGATAAAATATTTAGTACACTTCTGCTAACTCGGTACCCAGGCTATTCATAAACTATATGCATGCAGGTCTCGGAAGAAAGATTGAATCGTTCAATACTTTCAAGATGGACGCAGCATAGTGTGTGGTGCTCTTTGTTAAATATAACCTGAAGAAGGCCTATGGCCGAAATATTGAACTATCGAGTGTTTTTATTTTGATGTATACATGTATATATACAAGTATGTATTTAAAAAATAATCTTACTTTCTGATCCAAACCGCTTGCTGTTCAAACATGGGTGTGGTGAAATACTTGTTTTGTGTGCCGATATAAAAGAGCTTGTTGTGACCGCCTTTCATCCACACCATACCCTTGTACAAGTTGTCCGGGTATAAAGCAATTGTTTCCGACAATCTCAAACTACTTTCGAGAAACGGGTAGCTATTTCTATACCCGGTACAGTACACTACGACGTCTATATCCGCTGAAGTTCCATCTATAAAATAAGCCGTCTTGTTTTCAAATCTTTCCACAAGAGGTCGCTCTTCAATATTTTTTGGAAAGTTGTGATTCATTGGTTCAGTTTTCCATGAGCAGATTATCTGTTTGGCGCCAAATTTCAAACACTGGATCGCAATATCCTCCGCTGAATAACTTGCTCCGATACAAAGTATCCGCTGACCAGTGAACGCTCTGGCATCACGAAAATCTTTTGAATGAATGACGAGACCTTCGAATGATTCAATCCCTGGAAACTCGGGTTTATTCGGTACAGTAAATACCCCGGATGCAATAATGACGTGTGAGAAGACTGTTGAATACGTCACACCTGAATTGTGTGCATGAACTGTAACCAAAAAGTCGTCCGTGTTCGTACGGTACTTCACATGCCGAACAGGTGTGTTGAATTTTATTTGATCTTTGATGTTTCCTTTAGAATAGCGACCTGTACAAGGGAAACAAATGAAATACGGGTATAAACCATTCACATGTTGTTATTATTCAACAGCACTGACCTTTGTGCAAATGTCATACACGTTATTATGTGATTTTATCAATATTTAAAAAGTGTATCATTGGTGTGCCATATGTGCTTTCATACAATTTAATTAGATGACAATACATGTTATAAGAATAAAAATAAAATGAACATCTTGGCAACAGGACAGGTCAATATCATTGAGGTATAGTTTGAGTTTAATATTTATTATACCCCCGATAAACGAAGTTTAGAGGGGGTATATTGGAGTCACCCTGTGGTTGGTCGGTTGGTCGGTCGGTCGGTGGTCGGTCGGTTGGTCCGTTGCGATTTTCCTTGTCCGGAGCATTACTTTAAAACTAAATGTTGGAATTTAATAAAACTTCATAGGATGATACAATTTATACAGTTATTGCCCTTTGTTACTTTTTCTTGTCCGGAGAATTACTTAATAACTAACAGATGGAATCTGATAAAACTACATACAATGGTAGAGCATAATGAGAGGAAGTGCAGTGTACAAGAACCATAACTCTAATTTACATAATTACAGAGTTATTGCCCTTTGTTACTCTTTCTTATTCGTAGAGTCTTGTCCGGAGCATAACTTTAAAACTAATTCTTGGAATTTATTAAAACTTCATAGGAGGATACAACACATTGAGAGGAAGTGCGGTGTACAGGAACCATAACTCTATTTTACCTCAATACAGAGTTATTGTCCTTTGTTACTTTTTCTTGTCCAGAGAATTACTTAATAACTAACAGATGGAATCTAATAAAACTGCATACAATGGTAGAGCATAATGAGAGGAAGTGCAGTGTATAATAACCATAACTCTTATTTACAGAATTATTGCCTTTGTTACTTCTTCTTGTCCGGAGAATTACTTAATAACTAACAGATGGAATCTAATAAAACTACATACAACGGTAGAGCATAATCAGAGGAAGTGCAGTGTACAAGAACCATAACGAGTTATTGCCCTTTGTTATCCAAAAATGAACAAAACAAGAATAACCCGATCCATAACATTGTCCTTTTAAGGTGGGGTTTCTAAATATTTCACAACCTTTCCTATCAGGGCGGCGTTCGGGGGTATTAATCACATTCAGTGATAGTTCTAGTTCTATTTATTTTGATATCATTTATTATTCAGTGAACAGAAATACACTTTAAATAACAACTCCTAAAGAAAATCAAAGCACTCGAGATACTGTGGGTTGATGGGCAGAAGTCCGCAGTGTAGAGAACATTTTTCGGAATACGCAGTTTCCAAATTACAGACATATATTGAACAATCGGGATATGTAAGCTATTAACCGTCGTCATTTTATGTGTGAAATTGAGGTAGAAAATATGACTGGTAGTCTTGGCTTGGACGTTCGAAAATAATAAGCTTTTCCAAAAATGTTTGCCTTCCTTATGATTATGAAACCAGTACCATACATTTTCGTCCAATGAAATCTTTTTTTTTTTTTACATCAAAATACACATTTCTCCATTTCACGACTTTACGACCTTTTTACTACTGCGTTTTTGTGTACACTTTCTATTGAGCGGAATACATTGTCTCGAGATTTGATTTTTACATTCAAACATTGACGGTCACTCGACTTATCATGATGTCGCAGGATTGGCGCGGTTCCAATCAGTTAAAGATTTCATAGATCTAAATCAGTTAAATTTATCCCTTAAATATAAATCCCGAATTTACTATATCTTATTTCCGGAATTGTTTTTCCGAAAAATATTTGATGATTTTTTTCCCCGTATACGTAAGCACTTACTCACCAAGTAGGTAGTCCCGAATCGCTGGGCGTGGAGCATAAGACGGCAGCAGTCTACCAAAATGGTCCTCAAACGTGTAGTCTTGAAACTCGATAAGTTCTTTGGGTATGTTAGACCATAGGTGTTTATACATGCAGGGATGAGACACTTCACCATACTGATCGGTACCTGAAATAAGTTTGGCCTTATAGCATTCGATTCCATTAGTTAACCATTTCCCACGTATATACGCTTTCTGACGCATCTGCAGCAGACGTCTTTTCAAAATATAACTCAAATTGAGCAATTTCTACTTTTGCCACAATCTTTTCAACTTTATTTAATAGTCAAACACTCATCTATTTATGTAGATTTTTCACATTTTTACCATTATGTTTTGAAAGTCATCTGCTTCAAGATGTGTTGTATGTGGGAAAGGGTTAACCATTTCCCACGCACAGCAAATCTCCAGCAGCGAAGGACTTTGAAATCGTATTGGCAAGTTGCAACACTATTAACCCATTACTTCACATAACTTTTAAAAGGTCGACTGCTTTACAATCATCAGACGAACAATTTCAACAATCTAAAATACTGAAAGATTTATAATGATAAAGATTTAAAAATATTTCAATAAAAAGGGAAATTGATCGTTATGAGCAATTTCACCTTTTATTGCAATGTTTTCAAAAGTCGTCTGTGTGAAGTAATGGGTTAAACTGGTTTGTAAATGAAGTTATACTCATTGGATCAAGTTGAAAAGATTGTGTCAATAGTCGTCTGCTGCAAATGTGTCACATTGCGTCTGCATGTGAAAAAAGATTTAAGAGGCATCTGGCCCTAGCTTGAGAAAATAACACAATTGGATTTTCTTTGTTTCGTGTGTATTCATGTACACTTTTATAACTTATTTGTTTATAGAAGATGCAAGTTGATTTAAATTATGGATTCATGCTAGACAGATTCTCGGCGTGTACACAATTCCAACTGCAACATAAATGTGCGAGCGTTCTTCGATTGTGGCAATTATATATCGAAAACAGGCTATTTTAATTTCAAAAGGGTTATTAACCCATTTAAAATTGTATATGGAAACGATACACGTGATTATTTCAAACGAAATACTCCGACTTCTTCAGTAAGCAGCTTCTAATGTTTATCACATTTTCATCTTGAAATTTGTGAGCATGTTTTGACAATTGTCTTGAAAGGAAAATCACTTTTCCAAAACGTGACGCTTTGCCTATAAGTAGGTTTTACCACTTAACCATTTCCCTCATATAGACGCTTTCTGACGCCTCTGCAGCAGACGGCTTTTTGAAAACATAGTGACAAAAGAAGAAATTGCTAAAAACGAGCAATTTCTCCTTTTGCCACAATGTTTTCCACTTTTAGTCATAGGTTATCCATTCAATTATAGAGATTTTCTACTTTTTGACAAAATATGTTCAAAGTCGTCTCCTGCATAATTGTCATATGAGGGAAAGGGTTAAACAAATCCCTTCCAATGTCTTTGTCTTTTGTCCTGGATACCCAAACTGTACTCGCGTTGAATGTATGGGAAGATCACGAATACTTACCCAAACTGTACTCGCGTCGAATGTATGGGAAGATCACGAATACTTACCCAAACTGTACTCGCGTCGAATGTATGGGAAGATCACGAATACTTACCCAAACTGTACTCGCGTCGAATGTATGGGAAGATCACGAATACTTACCCAAACTGTACTCGCGTCGAATGTATGGGAAGATCACGAATACTTACCCAAACTGTACTCGCGTCAAGATCACGAATACTTACCTTGTTCAAGTGGTAAACTACTTTTCCGAAAAAAAACAACAAAAAAACCATACAAAGTATATTTTCAATTCCTTTTACAGGATAGCTTCCCATGTTTGCACTTTATCATTTCCAACTTACAGATTCATCTGAAGCAGACCTTTTTTGAAAATATTGTAGCACAAGTAGAAACCGCTCATACTGAGTAACTTGTCCTGTTGTCACAATGTTTACAATGCTTCATTTATACAGATTTTTCACATTTTTGCCAAGGTATTTCCAAAGTCGTTTGCTGCAGATTTATTGTATGTGAGAATGAAGGGTATCTCTTTTGCTAACCAATATTTCATGATGCATTTTAGTCCTCGATACGCCCACAAGGAACGACGCAGACAAATACTATTATACCATTGGCTGCCAGTGTATTGAAAGCCGTTGGCAATCGTAGAAACAACAACTAGTTATGCACTATGACCTTGCACTGATCAATACAAAGATTTACCTGTTTGCCATGTGTAGTTCCACAATCCACCCCAGTCTGATTGTTTTTCAAAGCATTGTATTTCTGGTGCCTTTTTGTGTTGCGCAAAATGATACAAAACTGCCATCCCACTGGGCCCAGCTCCGACTACACATATCCGAGGCTTCATGGATCCTGGTTTCAAATCTGTACAAAAGCATGATTGCTTGATTGAATAAATGGAGTTTAACGCAATTTGCAAAAGTATTACAGTTATATCACGACGGGCAGTTCGACTAATCATGAGTATCTTTCGCGCTCCAAGTCTACATACAATTTTCATAGCGCCATAATGCGTCTATATGAGGGAAAGTGTTAACGGAAATAAGAAACGTACTATAGCGTTGATGTTTTGAAATTTCAAACCGCAATAACTTTATTAATCATTGTTTATAATAATTTAAATTTCAGGTTACATATCTAATCCGTCAAGCTTATAATAATGTACCTAATTGGTGTGGTCAATAACGCTGGCTACTATCTATAAACGAAGAAACTAAGGTGGACATTATTTTCTCATAGAGTTCAAGAGTAATCAGTTTTGAGATAATATATTGATTGATTTGGGCTAAACGCCGTTTTCAACAGACACATTTTCAGTCATATTTCATCGATCAGTACACATACAAATGTATTTCCTGTTTTTCTCATAGAAATATTCAACACAGCAGTCTTCTCTCAAAATGGGACATGTTCAAAACTAGACCTGTTTAGATTGGACTGTCATATTATAACAAAACAGTAACATGAAAAAAGATACCATGCACGATATGATATGCACATGCTTAGGTTTTCCTACATTTGTTTAACTGTTGGCACAACAAAGTGTGGAAATCCGACACTAGCAGACGATCTTGTGCTTCTTTGACTAAACTTGACAAGTCTCGAGCATCAATTAACTATTAAAAATGAATATGCAAATTACTGGGGATATAGCTGTAATACAGACAAGTGTAAATTTTTCTTATTTGGTAAAGACAATTGTAATATTATGCCGGTTAGATTCGGAAACTGTACCATAGATATATGCAAAACAGTGACCCATGTTGGTATAATATTAAACGAACAATTAACTAACTCGCATACATTAAGAATCCGCGTCAGCAAAGGAAGGGCCTCTATTTTCTCTTAACTAGCATTAAACAACCTTGGAAATGTCAACCCTGTTACAATGGGTTCACTGATGAAAACGATACCAATATCGTCTGCACAGTACGGATGTGAACTATGGCATTCTATGTCTTATACAGATAACCAGAACGTTGACAAACTTTGGAAATTATGTGCCAAAAGACCACAGCATTTGCCCTAGAAAACGTTTAGATATGGTTTTAAGTCTGCTAGGTTGGTACAGTATACAAAATGAAATTGACAAACGCAAACTAGCTTCAAACAAGTAAATGTACTGGACAAAAAGGTTTTATTCCTGATACTTTCAATCTATTGCAATAATACGGTTTTACTGCATATATGAAGTCGTATCTTACTACTGGCAAATTCCCTGAACACATTTCTTGGAAATGATTGTTTCTAGAGTCGTTGAAAGCAAATTTGAATGCGAGCATCAGGAAAGAAGGAACCTTCACCATGACTTCGACCGTTTTGTGTCTGTTCACAAAAACAGCCTTCCATCAGTATTTTGGTTATGTGCAAAAACGCGATTTTTTTTTATCATGCATCAAGTGCTATACAAGTATTAGTAAGTAGCAAACACTTAAGAGAAACTGTCAGTCAGTGTGTGTACTGCCAAAATATGATGTATAAGTGCTTTTTCAATCAACTTTACGAAATGAATGATGTTTGTGTAAATGTGTTAACTATTCAATGTTTGTCACTTTTTTTTTCAATGTTTGTGTCAACGTTCTCTGTCAACTTTATATTGTTTCTTTGTACTTTGTACTATCTTCGGTGATCGGAGGATATAAAGATATAATAATAATAAGAGATCAGATTATTTTAAAGCTCTTTCTACCTGTAATACGCTTATAAAGTGCGACAATTGAGGGTTGAAACTGATTGATTTACATGGAAACAAAGATGTATTTGGTGTATTGTGACCTTATCGTTTTCACGAATGGTTTAACGCAGTTTTCAAAAAAAGAAAATTCATATCACGGCGGCCAGTTTACCTACTCATGCGTTTCCTTGTTTTCCACCACACAACATACTTGCCAAGCAACTGGCTGCTTTTCCACATAGACTGTTAATCAACCAATTGGTGAACTATAACGCATGTCTCTTGACTTTTTTCAAACATCGTGAAGAATGTTGGCCGAGCCGGGAGTCGAACTCACAACCCCTGGATTAATAGCCCGCGTCGCTACCGACTGAGCTTCCGGGGCTCGGCACTTACTATTTGAACAAATGCATTTATGAGAAAATTAACAGAAATAATAACCTCCTTTAAACTATGAAATTAACACTACAGAAACAAAAATTATGCGTACTGTTTCCGATATATAATCTCTTATTCTGAAACCCAAGTACTTTCAGGCATATCTTAACAGCTGAATAGTCGGTATGCAATTATCTTCACAAGGAGATAGATGCATATCCGACAATTTAATATCTTTTTCACCGTAAATCTTACCCTTCTCATCTTACTTAGAGAAGCACGATTCATTACCCTTTCCCCTGAAACCCCAACAACAACCAACCCTGATACATTGACCACAAAACCAGTTTTCAGGTTGAGAATTTTAGAAGTGTTACTTACGATATTGCTGGGGCCATGGTTGTCAGTATCTTAATCAAATGAACATTGTTTCCATTGTTGTGTCGCTTGCCTTGGAAAGAAGACATGTACGTATGGGATAATTTTAACCCCGTTTAGTCCATGATATGAGCCGTCCCACGAGAAAACCAACATTATGGTCTCTGCGTAATTGATCGATCCATATCAGCCTGCGCAGTCCGTGCAGGCTTATCCGGGCCGACACATTCCGTTTTAGGGTTAGCCTGCGCGGCATGCTCAAGCTGATCCTTGTCGATACTTTACGCAGTCCACAATGTTGGTTTTCTCGTGGAACGGCTCATATAGTGTGTGTTTATATGATCATGTCTTTCCGTCACGGATTCACTTAATTAGAACACCATTGGGAAACTGACTGTTAAATTCACCACATTTCTTGACACGATCGCATTGCCTTAATTGAAGCTTCTCACAATACAAAAAGAATTGTGTTAGTGCACTTTATTACCTTCCTAAGTTAAATATATATATTTTATTAATCCTCCTTTGCAGAAGATACATTGTAAACATACAACACAATAATCAACTTTCTACAAAATGTACATGAAATTGAAAAAGTAAGAAAAACAGGACAGACAAAATGACAGAGGAGTATATAATTAATGTCCATAGTTGATAGGAATTTGCGATGTGAACCCCATATTGAAAACATGGTGTAAATGGATGAAATTATTGTAGGAAGATGAGCAATAAGAAAAACTTCCATCTTTGTAACAACATTTTCAAAAAAGACCATTATTATATTTAACAGCCTTGTACATCAATGATAGTATACTAGATGAAGTTTATCGGTACAAAACACATATAACTCATGCTATAGGCTTACACACAAAGTGCAAACAAACACACTTTGAATGCAATACAACATAGGAAGGCAACGTGGGGAAACTGACAGAGCATGTACTCAACATTAGCCGGCATCTGATGACACAATTTAGACCATAGTATGAGGTAACTCTTTCCAATGATATAAGGGTGTTTTGCCGGAGAAATGCTTTGAAACTGGTTGATTTACATGGAAACAAAGAAGGAATGTATTTAGTGTATTGTGACCGACATAGGTAATGAAAACGAAGTCTGACCCTTTCATTTATTTGGCTGTTTTAACCTATGGTGTGAAGCCTGTGTCATCAGTATAGAGTCAGGCCCTATACGGTTGGCTGCTTAACTCATGATCATTGTTTACATTCACATTCCTTGATTAGACTATGTTAAAATGTTAAGCTGAACAAAGAAGTACATATCGTTACGATCACCCTTTCTTCTGCAAGTTACCAGAATTTCAAGAAAATCTGTGGAGAAAGAATTTTAGTAAATCAGAGTGCCGTTTTACCGATGTCGCGCGTCGGAACGCACATTGCGATATTTTAGCTGAAACGCAGTTAGCGGAATAAAAATTGATAACCATTTCTTCCCCAATAATCATCAACTTTATGGTATCTACTCCCTACATATGTCTTCACATCATATGTCAGTGACGTCTAGATAACAAATGTGGACACTTTTAACATCTTGTGATTGTCAGGTTTAATGATCACGTTATACAATGCCCTTTTACCTTGTAATCTGGTCGAATCTTAAGTTAAAGGAGACACTTATCATTATAGACATAAAGCCACAGTATTTTGCGCACCTAATCTGAAAGTTTTTAATTTTTATTGTTTGTTTTCATAATCCAATTCGGAAGTGTTTATAGATTGTAATTGAGACACAGATTAAAACATGCACGACTCTACAGTTTTAGATCAGTTTATCCCTGATTAAATTGACATCGATGGTGAACACAAATAATCCTCGATGTCTGCCTCCTTGGGTAAATCCAAAACAACCATGCCTGTTCTTTCGGGAATCGAACTTTGGACCGTGGCGTCAAGAAGCCGAATCAAATACATCTGAGTTACCGTCTCCAAACCAAACATATATTCTTTATATCAATATAACTCTTTAATTATCGAATTTAAGTGCAGTCAATTTTTGTATTGTCTCTTCAACACCAGAATGGACTGCACGTATTTTTTTTTTTTTTTTAATTTGCTTAAAGACCTCATTGAATAATTTATAATTAAAGAGTTGTATTGATTTAAAGTGTTTAGCTGACTTCCTTCCCTTTGGAAGACCTAATATACAAGAACAAGCATATAATATTGTTTGGTATTTTGCGAAGAAAATTTCCGAACTTGATTTGTTAACTGGTATATTTGTATTATTGTTGTAAACGTTCTTATTTCGTATAACATAAATATCTATCAAAAAATGCGTATATATCAAATCAAATAAAACTATATACATACTCAGTTGTAAGCAGTAAGTATCCAAAGACAGTTTCAATGATTACCAGATTCTCAACTTAAAGTTTAAAATAGAACAAAATTGAAATCCAAAGTACTATTCAAAGACAGACATACTACGCTGTTTTAATGCAAGGTTCCTAATACAATAGCAAAAAGCAATGGAAATGACTAGTCATCATTTTATATAAAAGATCAGTATGAAATGGACCTCCTTGAAAACAAAAGAGATTTGTCCATTCAAAACATTTTTTATAAGATGATGACGTAAATAAGATCTTATCGAGGGCTTGGCGTGAAACGGTTGTAACTAAAATTTGTATTTTTTTTACCAAGGTTAATCACCTCACCATAAAGTCTTTATAAGCGTTAAATCATTTCTCTTGGTAAACAATGGAAATTTAGGTGCCATTGCTCATTCTCAGCAATGGCACCTAAATTTCCATTGTTTACAAAGGGGTCAAAATTGACCCTAAATCAGGGTTTTCAAAATAGGATTTTAGTTACAACCGTTTCACGCCAAGCCTGGAGTGCCCTTGGGCAAGGCATACTTTCTAGCCTAGTACTGGTTTGTTTACCCAGGGATCATGAATAATTAAATTTAATTGCGCGCTAAATGACCTTAGCTGTCGATTCGCCATAAAACAATATACATTAATTCACGCCAAACCCTCGTTATCTTTATTCCTGATGTTGTGAACCACACTAACATTAGCTCACATCAAAAGCAGACAAGAACACTTAAACAAAAGCACAAAATTACTCCTTCCGCTGATTATTCCTCCATGCAAGACTGTAACGAGTCTAAGCTACAATTTGAACTTAAGTTCCCGGATGTCATAATTAAACGGGTTTGATGAATGATGATATTATTTTACATCGCGGTGATTATATTAAGTGCCAATATTGTTTAATGGTAGAAGTCTTTCGGTACGCACGTTAGAAGCTGGGAAAACAGAACAGATGTAAAGGTTAAAGGCATACAAGTAGTATAACCGTATCCAAGAATGTAGAGTTCGTGGTGTATCATAGCTTCATGTGTTTGCAGTCTAACCTTAGTCTAGAGTGTCAGTTATAAGTAAAGAATACTTCATAATTGTATAACACTTTTGAACACATTGCAGGAATTTAGCAGGAAGCTCGAATAAACCCTTTTCACATGCAGATGTTTTCGACGCATCTGCAACAAACGAGTATTGAAAACATCGAGGCAAAAGAAGAAATTGCTTATGATGAGTTAAATTTTCTCTTTTGATTTTGCCAAAATGTTTTCGACTCTACTGAAAAATTATACTTTCATTAATACAGATGTTTCCAGATGTCTGTGTAAGCTACATGTATGGAGAGTGGTTATGACCCTCACTCGACAATCGACAATACAAGCATGCAATCAACATTGTGGACTCTGCGTAAAGTATCGACCCGGATCAGCCTAAGCATGCCACACAGGCCTATCCGGATAGACACTTTTCGTCTCCTGTGGATTTTCTGTTTCAGGAATAACTACTCTATACATCTATCCCCCTAAGACGGAATGTGTCGGCCGGATCAGTCTGCGCGGACAGCGCAGGCTGATCTGGCCCATACATTACGCAGATGTCTATCGCCGCAGCTGCATTTTGGGGCTACGCACCTGGATTGTAATTAGCATCAATTCCAAAACGTCGGAAGGTCTGTTTTCGTGTGATGTGGCTTCAATAGTATTCGTTTGACTTAACCTTACACACGAATTTATATAACGACGTGACTGTAATTTATGTTGGAAAAGATTAATTGATTGAATGTTTGGTGTTTAAAGCCGCTTTTTAACAATTTTACAATCGAATGTATAATATGTTCCTTTGTACCATTGTCAATCATTTGAATGGATCCACCACATACACGCACACACACAATTAACCCATAGACTGCTGGGACCGATTTGGTCAATCACGTGCAACCAGAATAGCCGAGACCAGGTAGTTCAGTCGGTAGCGATGCGCGTTCGAACCTAAGCTCGGCCAACATTCTTTCCGTCGTTTGACTAAAGTCATTGTGAAACGGCCGTCACTCGTCTTCATTCAATGGGCTAACAGTATATGTGGAAAAAGCAGTAATTTGCTTGGGAATATGGATTACTGGTATGAGAAAGCCGGGAAACACATGAGTAGGTGAACTAGCCGCCGTGATATGACTGATTTGTTTTTAAAAACGGCGTTTAACCCTTATTAATCAATCAATCAATCAATCAATTAATCAATCAATCAATCAATCAATCAATCAATCAATCAATCAATCAATCAATCAATCAATCAATCAATCAATCAATCAAGCAAGCAATCAAGCAACCAGAATAGAGCCAGACCAGCCGTCAGACCAAGCTCTATGCTGTTGACTGATCATCTGAACAATTTTAACCTTGGTATTCATAGTATTCTTCAAATACAAAGCTGTTCAAGTCCATTTGAAAGATTCAGCATTGAAAGGGTTAAAGCATTACAATAGTTCCAGCATACAACACATCTGCAGCAGATGACTTTGAATACATCTGGGCAAAACAATGGTACAGATACAGGTACAATTATTGAATAGATTTGAAATGTTACTAAAGGTGATACGCATCGACAAACAACAAAGTTTGATCCTCGTCCTATAGGCACAGGTTGCTTTAACAGGGAAGTCGTATGACGCTTACCCTTTCCCACATACAGACACTTTCTGACGTCTCTGTAACTGACGTCTTTTGAAAACATTGTGTTAAATGGAGGAGAACTTGGTCATAATGTTTTGAACTCTATTCAGTATTTTTTTTATTTGTTAGAGTCAAACAATTACTAGGCTTGGAAATGTGCCTTGTCCAAAGGCGACCCTGGTTGCCGAGAGCGTTGGTCGCCCCCGGAACGCTCGGTTAAGGTTGAATCCTACATTTGAAATAACGTCGTTTTTGACGTCAAAACGTATGTCATTGCGACAATAATAGTGTGGTTAATTCTTTTCTCGTTTGAAGTGGTATTCGGATAAAATAGACGGCGGACAGTAGGGTATAGATTGTCCTGCGTGCTGATATCAATTCCATACATCCGCCATGACAAATTAAATGAGAACTAAAAGGAAAGTTTCGCCAAAACATTTTAAAAGTTATAAGATTATTTCTGATTTATTAAAAATTCGCCGGAGCGATTTTCATTTAAAACATATATGATTTAGGACACATGTTCGTCTACCATTTGCCGAAATTTCAATAATATGTATTGAGCCGAATTTTAATAAATCACAATGCAGTTAAACATCTGTCGCGTTTCGGCACGTACACTGCAGAATTATAGCTAGATACGCATCTAGGGTAGGTAATAAAATGAACACACCACATGATATTGCAATGTATATAGTAAATACATTAAAAAATACAGCAAAAGAATACTTACATCTTTACGAGAGAGCGAGAATGATATTTTTAACAATATCGATATGTGCTATCGTGAGAATTGTGCATCAGTAACACAACATATACACATGTCGTGAATCAATGAGTAGTGATAGGTTGGTAGTTATTCATGCGAAGATAATTACATTTCAGGTATAGATCCTATTCGAGCTGTGAGCCATGACGTAAGGTCATAGATTGTTCTATTATCCAAAATAGGGATGAGCATAAAAATATGCGCCCGTTTTTATTATAAGTAAAATCCTGACACACATCCAGTTCGAAGGCAAAGTTAGCGGTTTAACAAGAGCATTGAACTCGTAAGGCTAAGGTCCCGAGTTCGAGTAATTTTCGTGATTTTATATTTACCTGCGAAGGTTTAAATGTGGCATACAAATGTAGAACGACGTATTATAACATACACAGCCATGCATTCGAGGTTGCATTATAGTGATGATGATGATGATTATGATGATGATGATGATAATGATATATTAGTATCACTATTTCTGTCAAGGATTTTGATGATCTTTATGTAATATAGTTATTATGAATATTAAAAATGAAGAAAACAACGAAATCTAAAAATAAAACAAACAAATAAAATAATAAAAACTTAAATAAATATATGCATACATACAAATAGATCAAAGCTAATTGAAAAAAAGAAATTTGTGGTGGGATCGAACCCATGTCATAGGCATGAAATGTTAATCTTACCGGCTCAACCGACTGATCTAAGATGCTATTATCATACTTTCGAGTTTTAACCAATATGTATTCATATATTTAACTGTACCCAGGCGTTCCCCAGAAGCCATTGCTTAAAGACTTTCCGTAACCTTTGTTCACCGAAGTGTGTAACATTTTATGTGTAACAAATGACAATTATTATGGAGAAAAAAACGACACTCAAACTGTTCCTTTCAACGTCAGAACTGGCTCCTTTGCAAGTGACATTAGTTTTACACTGATTTCTCTCCCCCAACCATAAACAAAAGTGTATGTATACATCGCTATTGACTGCTTCACTCCTGGGGAACTCAACTGAATAACCATTTTAAATGACTATTTTGATTGTTGTTTACGTTGTGATATCATTTTCAGGGGCATAGCTTTGCAATAATCAATGTATAGGCCGTCTCGTGAGAAAATCAACATTGTAGACTCTGCGTAAAGTATCGACCCGGATCAGCCTAAGCATGCCACACATGCCTACTCGGATAGACATTTTTCGCCTCCTGTGGATTTTCTGTTTCAGGAATCACTACTCTATACATCTATCCCCCTACGACGGAATGTGTCGGCCGGATCAGTTTGCGCGGACAGCGCAGGCTGATCTGGTCGATACATTACGCAGATGCCTATCGCCGCAGCTGTATTTTGGGGGCATTTTGAGAAAAAATGTGTAGGCACGTGCATACAGTGCCTAAAGGGAACAACGCCCCTGATTTTACTATTTAGCATTTGACTAAATTTGCTAAATTTGGCGTTCATTTGTCGTCTTTTTACATTACGTTCTCGCACGTCGCTAAACAACTTTGCTATTTTGATGGTTATTAACTTATTATGGAACAACAACATTAAACTTTAATAATTAGAACAATATGACAACAAATTAATGTCATGCACATTTTCGGTATCTTCTTTTTGTGTATATCTGAAATATACACAGCTTTAACTGGTAATTTCTTGTAAAATTACACTGTGGCCCGCCTATGCCTCAACTCGTTTCTATGACAACGATTTATAACTAAACTAATCTCAATATCGCTATAAGGTAGAGCAAAAACAAATATACATATGGTAGGAATTTCCGAAATATGTATAATTAACTTATACAAGAATCACTAAGAAATTTCTATTACTTTTTTATTACCCCTCGTATAATAATATATACACAGATTATCATGTATCCTGTATTACGTCTATTTATATACTGTATCATTTGCAATAAAATAACTGTTCGGGAAGAAATGAATTAAAATATCCATTTTTAGTAGGGAGTAGATTTCATGATACCATAAAGTTTCAGCTAAAACATCGCAATGTGCGTTCCGACGCGCGACATCGGTAAAACAGCATTCTGATTTACTAAAAATCGGCCTCACAGATTTTCTTGAAATTCTGGTAACTTGTAGTAGAAAGGGTGATCGTAATGATATGTATTTCTTAAAAATGGCATTTCTATCATGACACAGGACGCATCAATACGGATTCGGTGGCTCTTGGATCAGGACGTGTCACCCTTCGACTCTTTGTCTAGGAAATGTTACCATGCGACTCTATTTTCAGGAAGTGTTACCCTTTGACTCTATGTCCAGGAAATGTCACCATGCAACTCTATATTCCGGATGTGTTACCCTCTAACTCTATGTCCAGGAAATGTCACCATGCGACTCTATTTTCAGGAAGTGTTACCCTCTAACTCTATGTCCAGGAAATGTCACCATGCGACTCTATATTCCGGATGTGTTACCCTCTAACTCTATGTCCAGGAAATGTCACCATGCGACTCTATTTTCAGGAAGTGTTACCCTCTAACTCTATGTCCAGGAAATGTCTCCATGCGACTCTATATTCCGGATGTGTTACCCTCTAACTCTATGTCCAGGAAATGTCTCCATGCGACTCTATTTTCAGGAAGTGTTACCCTCTAACTCTATGTCCAGGAAATGTCACCATGCGACTCTATATTCCGGATGTGTTACCCTCTAACTCTATGTCCAGGAAATGTCACCATGCGACTCTATTTTCAGGAAGTGTTACCCTCTAACTCTATGTCCAGGAAATGTCACCATGCGACTCTATTTTCAGGAAGTGTTACCCTTTGACTCTATGTCCAGGAAATGTCATCATGCGACTCTATATTCCGGATGTGTTAACCTCTAACTCTATGTCCAGGAAATGTCACCATGCGACTCTATTTTCAGGAAGTGTTACCCTTTGACTCTATGTCCAGGAAATGTCATCATGCGACTCTATATTCCGGATGTGTTACCATCTAACTCTATGTCCAGCAAATGTCACCATGCGACTCTATTTTCAGGAAGTGTTACCCTCTAACTCTATGTCTAGGAAATGTCACCATGCGACTCTATATTCTGGATGTGTTACCCTTTGACTCTATGTCCAGGAAATGTCACCATGCGACTCTATTTTCAGGAAGTGTTACCCTCTATCTCTATGTCCAGGAAATGTCATCATGCGACTCTATATTCCGGATGTGTTACCCTCTAACTCTATGTCCAGGAAATGTCACCATGCGACTCTATTTTCAGGAAGTGTTACCCTCTAACTCTATGTCCAGGATATGTCACCATGCGACTCTATATTCTGGATGTGTTACCCTCTAACTCTATGTCCAGGAAATATCACCATGCGAATCTATATTCCAGATGTGTTACCCTCTAATTCTATGTCCAGGAAATATCACCATGCGACTCTATATTCCAGATGTGTTACCCTCTAACTCTATGTCCAGGAAATATCACCATGTCCAGGAAATGTCACCCTGTGACTGTAGGTCGAGGAAGTCACTGTCCCCATGTGATACTAGGTCTAGGACAAGTCACACTGTGACATTCAGTCCAGAAAGTGTCATAATCACCCTGCGACTCTGTGTTCATGAAATGTCACCCTGTGACTGTAGGTCCAGGAAGTCACGGTCCCTTTGTGATACTAGGTCTAGGACAAGTCACACTGTGACATTCAGTCCAGAAAGTGTCATAATCACCCTGCGACTCTGTGTTCATGAAATGTCACCCTGTGACTGTAGGTCCAGGAAGTCACGGTCCCTATGTGATACTAGGTCAAGGACAAGTCACTCTGTGACACTCGGTCCTGGAAGTATCATATCACGCACGCTGTGTCTCTATGTCAAGGAGGTGTGACCCTGTGCCTCTATGTCTACGACGTGTCACCCAATGAATCAAGGTCCAGGACGTGTCACTGTGTGATACTAGGTCTAGGACAAGTCGCACTGTGCCAGTCGGTCCAGGAAGTATACCATGTCACGCTTTCACTCTAGGTCAAGGAGGAGTCACCATATGACTATATATCCATGACGTGTCACCATGTGACTCTATGTCCAGGAAATGTCAAAATGTGACTCTAGCTTCAGGATAAGTCACCCTGTGACACTCGGTCCAGGAGTTGTGATGTCACGTTGTGACTCTAGACCAAGGAGGTGTCACCCTGTGACTCTATGTCCAGGACGTGTCACCCGATGACACTTGGTCCAGTACGTGTCACCATGTGACTCTTGGTCAATGATAAGTCACACTGTGAGACTTGGTCCAAGAAGTTTCATGTCACGCTGTGACTCTAGGTCCATGATAAGTCACATTTTGACACTAGGTCCACTTCCTGACTCTAAGTCAAGGAGGTGTAACCATTTGACTATATGTCAATGACGTGTCACCCTATGACTCTAGGTCCAGGAGTTGTGATGTCAGGTTGTGACTCTAGATCAAGAAGGTGTAACCATATGACTCTATGTCCAGGACGTGTGACCCTGTGACTCTGGGTCCAGGAAGTGTCACTTTGTGACTCTAGGTCAATGATAAGTCACACTGTGAGACTCTCGGTCCAAGAAGTTTCATGTCACGCTGTGACTCTAGGTCCATGATAAGTCACATTTTGACACTAGGTCCTCTTCCTGACTCTAAGTCAAGGAGGTGTCACCATGTGACTCTATGTCAAGGACGTGTCACCCTATGAATCTGGGTCCAGGACGTGACATCGTGTGACTCTAGTTACAGGATAAGTCACACTATGACACTCGGTCAATGATGTGTCATGTCACGCTGTGACTATATGTCAAGAAGGGGTCACCCTGTGACTCTATGTCCAGGACGTGTCACCCTATGACTCTGGGTCCAGGACGTGACATTGTGTGACTCTAGTTACAGGATAAGTCACACTATGACACTCGGTCAATGATGTGTCATGTCACGCTGTGACTATATGTCAAGGAGGGGTCACCCTGTGACTCTATGTCCAGGACGTGTCACCCTATGACTCTGGGTCCAGGACGTGACATTGTGTGACTCTAGTTACAGGATAAGTCACACTATGACACTCGGTCAATGATGTGTCATGTCACGCTGTGACTATATGTCAAGGAGGGGTCACCCTGTGACTCTATGTCCAGGACGTGTCACCCTATGACTCTAGGTCCAGGACGTGTCACCGTGTTATAGTAGGTACATACTAATCCACACTGTGACACTCGGTCCATGAAGTGTCATGTCACGTTGTGACTCTATGTCTGGGAAGTCTCACCCTGTGACTCTATGTTGTCACACTATGACTCTAGGTCCAGGACGTGTCATATCACGCACGCTATGACTCTATTTCAAGTAGGTGTCTCCCTGTGACTCTATGTCCATGACATGTCACCCTTTCACTCTAGGTCCAGGACGTGTCACCATATGATACTAAGTCCATGATAAGTGACATTGTGACACTCGATCCAGGAAGTGCCATATCACGCTGTGACTCTAGGTCCATGATAAGTCACAAGGTGGTGTCACGCTATAACTCTATGTTAAGGACGTGTCGCCCTATGACTCTGGGTCCAGGAGGTGCCACCCTGTGACTCTAGGTCCATGATAAGTCACAAGGTGGTGTCACGCTATAACTCTATGTTAAGGACGTGTCGCCCTATGACTCTGTGTCCGGGAAGTGTCACCGTGTGATACTAGGTCCATGATATGTTAAGGAGGTGTCATCCTATGACTCTAGGTAAATTGAGGTGTCACCCTTTAACGCTAGGTCAATGAGGTGTCACCCTATGACTTTAGGTCAATTGGTTGTCACCCTATGATTCTAGGTCAATTAGTTGTCACCATATGACTCTATGTCCAGGACATGTCACCCTATGAATCTAGGTCAACGAGATGTCACCCTATAAGTCTAGGTCAATGAGGTGTCACCCCGTATGAATCTAGGTCACCATATTACTCAATGTCCAGGACGTGTCATCCTATGACTCTAGGTCAATTGAGGTGTCACCCTATAACGCTAGGTCAATGAGGTGTCACCCTATGACTTTAGGTCAATTGGTTGTCACCCTATGATTCTAGGTCAATTAGTTGTCACCATATGACTCTATGTCCAGGACATGCCACTCTATGAATCTAGGTCAACGAGATGTCACCCTATAAGTCTAGGTCAATGAGGTGTCACCCCGTGACTCTTTATCCAGGACGTGTCGCCATGTGATACTAGGTCCTTGATAAGACACACTGTGACATTCGGTCCATGAAGTGTCATGTCACGTTTTGGTTTTGACTCTTTACCAAGGAGGTGTCACCCTGTGACTCTATGTCCATGACGTGTCACCTTATGACTCTATGTCCAGGACGTGTCGCCATGTGATACTAGGTCCATGATAAGTCACACTGTGACATTCGGTCCATGAAGTGTCATGTCACGTTTTGGTTTTGACTCTTTACCAAGGAGGTGTCACCCTGTGACTCTATGTCCATGACGTGTCACCTTATGACTCTATGTCCATGACGTGTCACCTTATGACTCTATGTCCAGGACGTGTCGCCATGTGATACTAGGTCCATGATAAGTCACACTGTGACACTCGGTCCATGAAGTGTCATGTCAAGATGTGTCTCTAGGTCCAGGAAATGTCATTATATCTGAACGTCTGATATCTCGTATACTTCCAAGTATTTATTATCTCGATACGTTTACAAACAATGAACACATTGAACAATTTTCCATGACAATAGAAAGCAAACTTAATTGAAAGAATATCAATGAGTTGAGATGGTATAAGTAACAGTTCTTGAAAAGAAAATCGTAAAAAGATACCCGAGTGTGGTTCGACTGGGTTGAGAGAACGCACGTTTTTGGAACGACACTGGAAATGTTGCGCACAACATAACAACCCTAACATAAGTTAAAAACTTCAAATACATATCATAAAAAGAACAACACTGGAAATATTGCGCACTACATAAACACCCTAAAATAAGTTCAAAACTCCAAATACATATAATAAGAAGAAGAACGCAATACGAGCGACGCTCTATGATTACCAATGTAAGCATATTCATGATAATTGAAGAAGAAATAAGAGCCGTTCCACGAGAAAACCAACATTATGGACTCGCAGGTTAATCTGGGCCGACACATAACGTCCCAGGGGGATAGAGGTATAGAGTAATGATTCATGAAACAGAAAATCCACATGAGGCGAAAAGTGTCTGTCCGGGTTAGCCTGCATGGCATCCTTAGGCTGATCCGGGTCGAGACTTTACGCAGATATCACAATGTTGGTGTTCTCGTGGAACGGCTCATATGTACCTTAATACGTTTCATAGAGAATCTTCGAAAGGTGTCTATGAATATGAACCGCGGTCTTAATGTATTGCGCCCTAATGAGTCACAGAGGGTCTCGGGAAATATCTCACTCTATGCACAGGCGTCCGAATTTCTATTACAGCAAAAAATGCGGAAAATCACACAATACCTCGTTAAAATACTCAAAAAGTCTCTTTATATTGTCTATACGCTTTGATAAAAATGATCGTAATGGTAATTTGGGGGAATCCCGCACGTGTTACTATAAATAGACCCTCTATACGTCCATATAGTGTAATAATAATGACCCAAATTACCATTACGATCATTTTTATTAAAGCGTATAAACAACATAGAGATACTGTTTGTGTATTTTAACGAGGTATTGTGTGATTTTCCGCATTTTTTTGCTGTAATAGAAATTCGGACGCCTGTGCTCTATGAGTGAACATTGAGAATATATCCTGCACTAATAGTACTAACGTTTAAGGTGGAATACACATAAGTTCGAGGCTCTTGCGAAATTTCGCATTTAGCGTATGGACAGGTACCCCCGTAGCTTCACTGTTTTAATTCGAGTCGTGCTCCAGAAAACCAATCTCAGTATTACTTAGTCAAGCAGGGAAAAACTTGTGTTAGATGTCACCTCTGTTCAGCAGCCAACTTGTAATAAGCTGCCACGTGAAGAATAACCCAAACCGTGACCATTTTCTTCGTTATTTGACTTGTAGTAACCCTTTCCCTCATATAGACGCTTTCTGACGCGTCTGCAGCAGACGGATTTTTGAAAACATAGTGACAAAAGAAGAAATTGCACAAAACGTGCAATTTCTCCTTTTGCCACATTGTTTTCCACTTTTAGTCATAGGTTATCCATTCAATTATAGAGATTTTTTTTTACAAAATATGTTCAAAGTGGTGCGGGGTCCACAATCGGGGTGATACTTTACGCAGAGTCCACACTCGGGGTGATACTTTACGCAGAGTCCACAATCGGGGTGATACTTTACGCAGAGTCCACACTCGGGGTGATACTTTACGCAGAGTCCACAATGTTGGTTGTCTCGTTGAAAGGCTCAATTACTAAATGGATGGTGCCTGGGTGATAAACCAGTAGTATGCTAGGACATATGCCTTGGTTAAGGAAAGGGCATTTCTTAACCATTTCCCTCATACGACAATTCTGCAGCAGACGACTTTGAACATATTTTGTCAAAAAATAGAAAATCTCTATAATTGAATGGATAACCTATGACTAAAAGTGGAAAACATTTGTGACAAAAGGAGAAATTGCACGTTTTGTGCAATTTCTTCTTTTGTCACTATGTTTTCAAAAAGCTGTCTGCTGCAGAGGCATCAGAAAGCGTCTATATGAGGGAAAGGGTTAAATCTTAACCCTTATTCCTCTAAACGGGATATTTTAAAACATAATACACGAATGCCTAAATGCAAGAATTTTAACCTACATTTAGTTACACATACATATGCATTTTGACGCGTCTGCAACAGACTACTTTTGAAAACATTGTGGCAAGAGGATACTTCGCTAATTATGAGCAATTTGTCAGGTCCTATTGACGTAATGTTTTCAACTTAATTGTAAAACTTTACCTTTTTTTTTAAAATAGATATACACAATTTTGCCTAGTAATTCTCAAAGTCATCTTCTGCAGATTTGTCATATGTTGGAAAGGGTTGATACAGACCAGTCTATAATCATTCAAAGACTTGTAAAATCTCAGCACTATTAAATGAGCAAGTGCAGGGCTCAGGTCTTAAATGTTAAAACTTTGACTATAATATCTATTTTCTGGAGTTCAGCACCTTTAAGGAGTATCGACCCAAAATGCAATAAACTGTTAAAAATCAGGGTGAGGAGGGCGCTTGCAGGAAATCAGCCGGAAATGAGTTAATCTCGTCCTCTTGTTCGTCACATGACATCTCTTGAACGCTTGATTCATGACCTTCGAACCCAATCTTGCCTATCAACCAGTAAGTAATTACGTGCCCTTTAAAGGCTTCCTGTAGATCGTAGTCGTCCTGAAATAAATAACAAACTAAAACAATATCGTTTTTTTTCTAAGTCGAAAAATGGCTATTATTGAATAAATATTAAAGCTAGATTAATGTGACTTAGCATAGACATGCGTATTGCGTATCTAAGAGTGACTTTGAAACACGTATCTTACACTCGTTTAGGTTTTCTTGTGTTATTCGGGTGCTTTTGTGGACTTTTAAATATTCCAGGTCAAAAGTTATCTTTTTCTAAGACCATTTATTGAGGGAATAATATATTTTGACTATAAATAACGTTTAGTTTTCTAGAAATAAAATGTCTAGTTTAAAATTGCTTACACGACATCCTAAAAGAATATCTGAGCTCGTCATTTGCATTGTTGGATCCAGTTCCATAACTTTATCCAAAATTATTTGAAGTAACGGTTTAGCTTTTTCAAATTCATAGAAAAGATGTATCAGAATTGTACAATTGATTCAAATATAGATCTAGACGCTTTATGACGCCCCTGCGGCAGACGATTCTTGAGAACATTGTGACAAATGGAGAATTTGTTCTGCCACAATATTTTCACCTCTTTTTAATCATCATACTTTCATGTATAGAGGTTTCTCGTAGTTCTCGTAGTTTTTCCTAGATGATTTGGAAGTCGTCCGCTGCAGATGTGTTGTATGTTGGTAGGAAGAGGTTAACCCTTTCCCACACGCAGCAAATCTGCAGCAGACGACTCTTAAAACATAGTGACAAAAACCTGAAAAAATCTCCGTAAAAAGATAGCTTAATTGTTAAATAAAGTTAAAATAAATTGTGGCCAAACGAGGAATTGCTCATCATGAGCAATTTCGACTTTGGCCACAATGCTTTCAAAAGTCGTCTGCTGATATTGCGTCAACCTGCGTCTGTGGGAAATGGTTATAATATGGAGCAATTCCTACATATAGACGCTTACTGGCGCCTCTGCATCAGACGGCTTTTTGAAAACATAGTGACAAAAGAAGAAATTGCACAAAACGTGCAATTTCTCCTTTTGCCACAATGTTTTCCACTTTTAGTCATATGTTATCCATTCAATTATGGAGATTTTCTACGTTTTGACAAAATACGTTTAAAGTCGTCTGCTGCAGAATTGTCGTATGAGGGAAAGGGTTAAAAAAAGTATCCATACTTTTTCAATATACTTCGAAAGACGTCTGCTACATATTTTTGTTGTGGGAAATGATGAAAGCGGATGGAATCAAATTGATCTATATCTAGCTAACTTAATGTGTTGTGTGCAATGATCAAGGTACTACTTGAGTATCTTTTAAGTGTTTCAATACATTCCCTAGACATTTATACGACAGCTGCAGCTGTGTGCTATGTGATAAATAGTCTAACCATTTCCCACATACACCACATCTGCAGCAGACGAATGTGAAAATATCTAGGCAAAAATAGGACTCTTTTCTATAAACATTTTTTTTTTTTATACAGCTAAAAACAAAAAGGCAAAAGGAGAAATTGCTCATCATGAGAAATTTCTCCTTTTGTCGCAATGTTTGACAAAGTCGCCTGCTGTAGAGGCGTTAGCGAACGTCTATATGTGGTAAAGAATTAAGTCAAGCGAATCATACCCTATCTACGAAATTCTCCCGCTCGTGCATAACGAAACCGCCAAGGTCAGTCAGAATCTCTTCCGTAGATTTGCTTATATGTACTCTTCCGGCTGAAACGATAAAGTAATGTATTATGTATGCTCCACGAAAATGCTTCACTAACGAGAGGAAAAGTTGATATTGTGAAGACGTTCGGGTTCGATGGTTTCTTCTATAGAAAGTCCATATTGTGAAGACGTTCCGGTTCGTTGGTTTCTTCTGTAGAAAGTCCATATTGTGAAGACGTTCCGGTTCGACGGTTTCTTCTATAGAAAGTCGATATTGTGAAGACGTTCCGGTTCGACGGTTTCTTCTATAGAAAGTCGATATTGTGAAGACGTTCCGGTTCGACGGTTTCTTCTATAGAAAGTCGATATTGTGAAGACGTTCCGGTTCGACGGTTTCTTCTATAGAAAGTAGATATTGTGAAGACGTTCCGGTTCGTTTGTTTCTTCTATAGAAATTCCATATTGTGAAGACGTTCTTCTATAGAAGTCGATATTGTGAAGACGTTCATAGAAAGTCCATATCGAGTGAGTCTGCTGTAGATGCAGGTACGTAATAGCGGACGTACTCATCGGTTTGCCTGTTTTCTTAACCCTTTCCCACATACAACAAATCTGTAGTAGACAAATTTGAAAATGTCTACTAAAAAAATGGAAAATCTCTATAATTGTAGGTATAATTAATGAAAAAAAGTTGAAGACCTTGTGGCAAATGGAAAAAATTGCTCGCTTCAAAATGCGTTTATATGAGGGAAAGGTTTAACTACAGTTCCGTTTCTTCGCATGTTTATACTTGTAAGATTCACCGCGTAATCGGACCAAGATCTAACATGTATTCAAAAAGAGACCACCTGTCTCAAGAGTCCACTTTCAACATTCACATTGGATGGTCTCTTAAATCAGGTTCGACTGAACAATGGTCCAACTAATTTATTAACAATGCTGGACATGGATTTCTTAACCTCAGAATGTCGTACGCGACCTGGTCCTTATATGTAAATGGATGAAAAAACAAACGAAAATCAGAATTTTAGCTTTTGTTGAAACCATTATGTCTAAAATGACTTACGGACAAGTAAAATGCAATAATGAACGTTAGTTAATGATGATATTACTCTGGTCACTATCTTGTGACTGATCGAATGTTGATAAATAAATTACAGCGTATTTGCAATATCTCGAACATGTTATAATTCGAATACATCGATTACTCGAACCAATATCTCGAACAGATGGTTTTTTTTGTAACAAAACCCAGCTATGCAGCAACTATGATTGTTCGTCTGGGCAATTAGAACTGCTGTTGCGCTGTTTACTTGACTTGAACACTGGCTTGCTTTTTATAACAAACTTTAACGCATAAATAATGAATTGAGCATACATCACGGAATCACTCGATTTTTTCGATAACTCGAGGTCCTTTCGAGTTTCGCGAGTTCAGGATATATATTTTTTGTTAACCAATTCCTATGATGTAATAGAAGCTTGCTTACCACTATTTCACATTGCCACTAGTGATATATGTACAAGTATGTATAATTCTATTTTAACCTTGTTTTATAAACATTTAAATCTGTTTTTTTTTTATCTTACTGTTTATGCTTACATAGATTATTAGATCAGCGACTTATTATGTGTCGGAACAACAGTTGTTTGACAGGAATCTGCTGTAGCAGCGTGGTTAGCGTCGAGGTTTTGGATCAGGGGGTTCAGGGTTCGATCCCCATTCACGGCGGTCATGGCGGAGTGCCATTGAGCAAGGCACGTGTCTTAGACTAGTACTGGTTTGTTTACCCAGGGAACATGGACAAGTAAACAGTCGCCGTGATATAACTTAAATATTCTTTAAAAACGGCTTAAAACCCCAATTAAACACCAAATACATTTGTCGGAAAAAGTAAATGCATTTGTTTGTGTACTATAGCAGAAGTGTCAATAGGCAACATAAAAAGCATACAACAACGACAACAAACATGCTTCATTGACAAACTTACGCTTTCCCAGTGACTCCATTTTGTTGGCCACATTTACCGCCTCGCCAAACACACAGTAATGAGGCATCTTAACACCGACCACACCGGCGACAACCGGACCTGTAACAACATATCGTAATCATTAATGTACCGCGTACGATTGACTAAAACCGCCCCGAGTGCGGGAGATCGCGGGTTCGATCCCCGGCCGGGTCATACCAAAGACTGTAGAAAGGGTAGTAATGACTGCCATCCTTGGCGCTCAGGGTTGCGGGGTTCGCAATACGACTGAACGGGCCAGAAGTACTGGTAACTTACACACGAAACGCCGTGATATAACGGAACAAATGTAAATCACAAAAACAATCAACGTTTGTGTAAATTATTCGGGTCTAGAAATGAAAATAGTCACTCTTACTCTTGTGAATGGTCAAATAGATCTTCGGACCTAATCGGTTTAGCTGTTTTTACTGAAGTGTGGTATTTAAATATGTAGATATATAGCGAAACTGTACTATAACAATATTCACGACTAAGTCTTTTCTACATATTTTCGAATGCGTTAGTCAAAATGATGTAGTTAAACATTTGCAATCATTAAGTTTTCACATCAACATTATTTCAGAAAGGATAATCATCAGTAGGATTGTAAACTGTAATTTCTCGTCCTGCGAGATCGCTGTATTTCACCGTAATGGAGATGTCTGTTTCACGTTGAAGTCTTAGTTTGTATAGAGAAATCGCTAACTGGCAGGACACATTTTCTCGCGATCACGCGACAGAGAAGGTAGAACCGAATTTAACCCTTTGGCAGATGGTTTGCGAAGCCTATGCATCCAGTATATAGACAGGTCATCGGGTGCATGCGTACGGTCTGTTCAAGCTTTAAACTGTTGGCCACTCAACCCAATTGTGTTTTCTTGATATTCCTAGAATATGCTACGGACTTTTCAAAATGCAAAGTTGGACAAGCATTTTATGAATTCAGCTTTGCAAGGTTTAAGAAAGGAGAATGTGTTTCCACTCTAAGTACAGATTAGAAGTTATATGGATTGTCCTAAGTCAATGATTGGAATAATATTAATGAAGACACGTTGTAGCTAGGTTTCACTTGTAGTTGCTCTGTACCTAGAAACCTCCGCGATCAGGTCAACGATCAGTCACACCAGTCTTTAGAGAAGTGGGGTAACACTTTTGGTTGTTTTAGTTGTAGGGAGTCGATGGTGTTAATAGTTACATTTATGTCTTCTCTAAAAACAAGCGAAAAGTGCAGCTCCAATGAAATTTGATGCACAGACTTACCCGAGTCATTCAATTCAATTCAATTCAGCTCATATGCACGAAGAATACTTACCGCTGTGGCATCCGATACGCAGTTTCACGTTTGTTCCCGGAATGTGAGAAATCTCCATACGGCTCACGTGATCTTGAATGTCCAATGCGAGAGAAGCTATTTCGGAGGCATGCTTATTGCCATTTGGCTTCGGCAAACCTGAATGAATTTAAAAAATGCAAGATATGGCGATATTTATTTGGCGAATAGTGTTCTAGCTGATTGTCATAAGTAATATTTGGTAGCTTATTTTCTTGTAGAAAAAAGGTGATTTTCATGATTGTATGTTACGAATGCTCGAGAAGGTTAGCGTTCAAATAGCATGACCACTCGCACATGGCGATATTTATAAGGCGAATAGTGTGCTAGCTGATGGCCATAAGAAATACTAGGTAGCTTATTTTCTTGTTAAATATGAAAATTATTATTCGTTCAAATTAAGAAACGGCTCTTTCCTAACACACAACATTGATTTGGATAGCTTTAAGTTATGAGCTGTTTTCAACAGTTTTTCAGTCACCAGGTATTCGCGGCGATCAGTTCACCTGGCCACATGTTGCTTGGCTTTCTTACACCAATAGTTCAGATGGTGAAGATTAAGGGTGGTTTTCAATAAAAATAAATTTGAAAAAGAAAAGGAAAAAGGCGATTTTCATGATTGTATGTTACAAAAGCGTTCCAATAGTATGACCACTCGCATTTTCTGAGGGGAATTTGAAACTACCGCAGCGAAGTGATAAGCGAGTTGAATTTGAGACCGGCTCATCCCGAGTTCGACCCTTGCTCGAGGAGGTGGTCATGGTGGAGTGTCATCAGACAAGGCACATTTCCTAGCCTAATACTGTTTGGTCACGCAGGAAGCATATAACTGTCGTGATAACACTGTGATACCATTGAGAATGACGTAAACTGTAACTACGTTAAATAAACTCTTTCAGTGCCGAATTCACTAAAGTAGACTCTTCCATGTTCAAAATCGTGCGACTCCATTTTTCACGTAATATGAGATTTAGAATATTTTGATAACTCAAAGAATAACAGTGCTGAATTCAGGTGAGATAGCTCGTTACGAACTGACTCACATGAATCTGTGTTGCTTGCATAAACCCCAATACTGACTCAATATTGCAAGTGATTCTGAATGAGTGAAACGAGACTGTGTTGATGCTGCGATCATATATTCTCCTAGAAGAGGAGAATTAACAATATTCCCCTAGAGGAGGAGAATTAACAATATTCCCCTAGAGGAGAAGAATTGATAATATTCCCCTAGAAGAGGAGAATTAACAATATTCCCTTAGAGGAGGAGAATTAACAATATTCCCCTAGAGGAGGAGAATTGATAATATTCCCCTAGAAGAGGAAAATTAACAATATTCCCTTAGAAGAGGAGAATTAACAATATTCCCCTAGAGGAGGAGAATTGATAATATTCCCCTAGAAGAGGAGAATTAACAATATTCCCTTAGAAGAGGAGAATTTACAATATTCCCAAAGAAGAGGAGAATTAACAATATTTCCCTAGAGAAGGAAAATTAACAATATTCCCCTAGAAGAGGAGAATTAACAATATTCCCCTAGAGGAGGTTAATTAACAATATTCCCCTAGAGGTGGTGAATTAACAATATTCCCCTAGAGGAGGAGAATTAACAATATTCCACTAGAAGAGGAAAATTAACAATATTCCCCTAGAAAAGGAGAATTAACAATATTCCCCTAGAGGAGGTTAATTAACAATATTCCCCTAGAGGTGGTGAATTAACAATATTCCCCTAGAGGAGGAGAATTAACAATATTTCCCTAGAAGAGGAGAGAATTAACAATATTCCCCTAGAGGAGGATAATTAACAATATTCCCCTAGAAGAGGAGAGAATTAACAATATTCCCCTAGAAGAGGAAAGAATTAACAATATTCCCCTAGAAGAGGAGAATTAACAATATTCCTCTAGAACAGATTAATTAACAATATTCCCCTAGAAGAGGAAAAGAGAGACACAAATATGCACCAGACGACATTTAAACTTCTGGTGAAGAAATATCGAAATTTTCTATATCTCTTTCGCTGCCAAAGGCAATTAAAGGCTTTTGCAAACAATGCAGATTCAGGTGAATAAGCTCGTAGTGAGGTGTCTCTCCTGAAATATGCATTGCTCGCCACTTTGACATGAAATATTTACAAAATTTCCTCTTAGAAGAAAAATGGATTGGTCCAAGTTTCAACATGGAAAAGTCCGGCAGTTCAAGAGTTTTAAAAGAAGTAAAACTAGTTACCTGACACTACGAGATAAGCGTCTCCGATAGTTTCCACTTTGTAAACGTCGTACTCGTCAATCTTGTGGTCAAGGCATGAATAGATCGTATTCAACATCTCCACTATCTGTCAATGGTTTAAACAGTATTTTATATATGTGTAGCCAAGGTATATGGATAAGTGGGCATTTAAAGACTGCCTTGCTATGGGGCTAGCTCTTGTAGCGTCATGGTAGAGCGTTCGCATTCGGACCAAGAGGTCCAAGGTTCAAACCCTGGTCAGAGGTTGGACTTCAAGGAATGTTACATGTATATGTATTCATAAAATTGATTGACCGCATACAATTGCATACATTATTAGGTCTCGAAAAGATGTATATTCGGTTAACCAAGAGAGCCGTTCTAATAGAAAACCAATATTATGGACTCTACGTAATGTATCGACCCAGATCAGCCTGCGCCGTCAGTGCAGACTAATCCGGGATGACAACTTCCGTCTCAGGGGGATAACAGTATAGAGTTATCATGCCTGAAACAGAAAATCCACAGGATGCGAAAAGTGTCTGTCCGGTTTAGCCTGCGCGGCATGCTAAGGCTGATCCGGGTCGATACTTTACGCATAGTCCGCACTGTTGGCTTTCTCGTGTAACGGTTCAGGTCTAGATATTTGCACCAGCGAACGACCATTCACCAAGGAAGGTACCGTTTATTTACGAGTGCAGAGATCCGAATGGTAATTTCCTGAGTCCGCGGTCAAGAGATGTTCAATATACATACTTAATTATAAATTTGAGCTTCTTTCTGTCGATAAGGCTTCTGATTGACTCCGCGGTAGATGTAATTTATTATTATTTTTGGCTTAGAAGGAGTGGAACTTCACTCTGTTTTTTAGTCAAAAGTCGCATCTATCCAGGAGAAAACCAACATTGTGGACTCTTTCGCCTCCTGTAGATTTTCTGTTTCATGAATCATATACCTCTATCCCCCTTAGACGGAATGTGTCGGCCCGGATTAGTCTGCACGGAGTCAATAATGTTGGTTTTCTCGTGGAATGGCTCATATTATTGTATGTAAATGGAACCGACAGTAAAGGTTCTAGTGGAATTGTGCGGATACATGGACCTGTCTGAGTCACAGGCAACACATCGTCCAATCGCTCTCCAAACCGTCATTGTAGTGCAGTGGTAATGCGTCCGCATTGCTTGCGGGAAGTCGCATGAATGTATATTGTTTTATGGCGCATCGACAGCTAAGGTCATTTAGCGCGCAATTAAATTTAATTATTCATGATCCCTGGGTAAACAAACCAGTACTAGGCTAGAAAATGTGCCTTGCCCAAGGGCACTCCACCATGACCGTAGTGCCGCGACTGGGGATCGAACCCGGGACACCCGGTTACGAAATCCCCGACGCTAACCACTCGACCACAGCGGATTCCTGGAAGTCGCATGAACTTAACAAGGTTTACTTCATGATACACATGGAGAGCGTTTTTCATTTGTTAATTAGGAAATAGATCTCATTTTGAGTGATATACCGGCTCGTATATCACGATTGGGAGTTCAGGTGTGTAGTAATTAATCACGAAGGCCGAATGGCCTGAGTGATTAATTTATACACACCTGAACGACAAATCGTGATATACGAGCCGGTATATCACTCAAAATGAGATCTATTTCAATTCTAGCACTTGTTTATAACTTAAAGGGATACAAATTAAGGGGGAACTAGGTTTTGACATGACTTTGTTTTCGTTGATAAAATCACGCGTAGGCTATTCTATTTGTACTCCCCATTGTATTTGTTTCGGCAATATTCGATCTTTTCAACTAACAAAACATTTTGAAATCAGTTTTATTAACAGTCTATGAACATATTATTTTTATTATACCTTTTTCAATAGTACTTAAACTCATCATGGGCAATGTGTTACTGTCTCATTCTAACACAACGTTTTCGACCACGTCAACAATGTTGGTAAAGCACGTGATTGACGTCATTTAAAACAGTTACGTCACCGTTACAATTCAAATTTCCAAACGGCATTTTCAACAAAATCTCGTGACTTCATTCATAAATGTCAAGCAAAACGTAGTAACGCATGCGCTCTGAGAAACGTTGTATGACAAATACTCGGGAGGGAATTTCAACAGCCAAAAATAGTTCCGGAAATTTAGAGTGATATACTGCATTTAGATCACGCTCAAATCCTTCTTTGTGTATAGAAGAGAAATTGTCAGTAGTGTTAGAATTAGGAAATAGATCTCATTTTGAGTGATATACCGGCTCGTATATCACGATTGGGAGTTCAGGTGTGTAGTAATTAATCACGAAGGCCGAATGGCCTGAGTGATTAATTTATACACACCTGAACGACACATCGTGATATAAGAGCCGGTATATCACTCAAAATGAGATCTATTTCAATTCTAGCACTCGTTTATAACTTAAAGGGATACAAATTAAGGGGGAACTAGTTTTTGACAGGACGTTGTTTTCCTTGATAAAATCACGTGTAGGCTATTCTATCTTTACTCCCCATTGTATTTGTTTTGGAAATATTCGATTTTTTCAACTAACAAAACATTTTAAAATCAGTTTTATTAACAGTCTTTGAACATTTTATTTTTATTATACCTTTTTCAATTGTTCTTAAACTCATCATGGGCAATTTGTTACTGTCTCATTCTAACAACGTTTTCGACCGCGCCAAAAATGTTGGTAAAACACGAGAATGACGTCATTTAAAATAATAACGTCACCGTTACAATTCAAATTTCCAAACGGCATTTACAACAAAATTTCGTGACTTCATTCATAAAATGTCAAGCCCAACGTCGTAACGCATGCGCTCTGAGAAACGGTGTATGAAAAATACTCGGGAGGGAATTTCAACAGCCAAAAATAGTTCCGGAAACTTAGAGTGATATACTGCATTTAGATCACGCTCAAATCCTTCTTTGTGTATAGAAGGGAAATTGTCAATAGTGTTAGAATTAAGAAATAAACTATCAACAACCGTGGGTTATTGGCGAATAACCAATGGTTTGGAGTTCTGATGCGCAAGAATTAACCACGAAGGCCTACGGCCTGAGTGGTTAATTACAACGCATCAGAACGACAAACCATTGGTTATTCGCCAATAAACCAAGGTTTTTGATAGTTTCATTTCGATTCTAACATGACCCGACACCTTAACAAAGGGAAATAAATGCACTATTTAGCAAACCAGTTTACCCACCAGTTTGCTGTTCCATCAATTGTGACTACCCACTGCATTATACGCATAACTGCAGAAAAAAACGACAAAGAGGGGTAGACTCAGCAACAAGACAATGTAATTTTATTTATTTAATTAATTATTTAGTTTTCATTGTACTATACAAGTTAACAATATGTATAGAATGAGTGTAGTGGAACAGAATTATTCTATTCCGTTCTACGGAACGAATGTCTACAGGGCTATGTCCGAAAATTCAGCGATTTGAGGACAAAGAAATTTTGCTGAAATTCCCCACACTAATAGAACTCAATGTGATCTAGGTCTGGGCGTGTTCGTTATATCTGGGAAAAATCTAGTTTCAGAGATCTTTGAGGTTAAAACCTGAAAAATCGACATTTTCACAACATATTTCTGTAGATCTCGCACCAGCAAATAACGGAATCAGCTAGAAACCTGAAATTCAACCTAAAACTTGTCCGAGATCCAGTGCAAACAACGGTATGTTTAGATTTCTGATACATTTAGTTTGGATTCTTGGAGAAAGCTTTTAATAGGGGTTCTTAACTTAAATTTGTTCTGTGGGCGTGACTAGGAAAGTGACGTCACTTGAGCGGTTTGACGTCATAACGTTACAGTGGTGCAGAGGTAGAGCGTCGGCCTCTCGTATCAAAGGTCCCTGGTTCGCGTCCCGTGATGAGCGGGTCCTGTCTTTGAGATTTTTCCACACAAAACGGCACGAGTACTGGTTAAGTCTCCAGGAAGCAGACATCGCGCATGATTAATCCAAGCTGAAAGCTTGTTTCGCAATCGATGTAAAATAAATAAAAATAAAATAAATAAAATATCGAGTCAGCCAGCCATTGCATGTATGTTTCTTTACATCACGTGACGCTGAATGACAGGCTTATACGCGGGGGGATAACTGGAATAGCCAATGTGAAAAGTAGTGCATTTCCATTGGTTATTGAAGAATAATCAACGGTTATTTTCTTCGTTCTCTATAGGCAAGGAAAACAACGTCATGTTAGAATACAGTATTTACACCGCTTTCAACACTTTTCCAGTTATATCACAGCGTGAATTTGACAAACAACCTGTTTTTTTTAATTTTGTTTTTATCCTGATATCAGTGAATGCCAAAACTACCATTTTCAAGTATTGTATATTACGTGGCCGGGGATCGAACCCGCGACCTTTCGCACCAGAGGCAGACAATATCTCCACACAATCTGGGCGGTTATAGGTATAAATGCTGATCAACTAACCTGTAAAGGCGAACTGCAGGAACAAATCTTTGTAAACCCAACAATATCAGTAAACATGATGGTCGCATGCATGAACTCTTCCGTCGTGACCTCTTTGTTCTGTTTTAACTGTTCCACGATCTGTCTCGGTAACATCTGGTTCAGCAGCGTGTCCGTCCGCTTCTTTTCCTTACTCAATGCCTTCGCCCTGAAGGGTAAGAATAATAGAAATGGCTGCCCTCCTTGGCGCTCAAGATTGCGGGGTCAGGATAATATAAATATAAATAAATGGTCAGGATAAATGGACCAGTATTACTGGTACCTTGAAACAGTTGTAACTAAAAACCTATTTTGAAAACCCTGGTTTAGGGGCAATTTTGACCCTTTTGTAAACAATGCAAATTTAGGTGCCATTGCTCAGAACGAGCAATGGCACCTAATTTTCCATTGTTTACCAAGAAAAATGATTTAACGCTTATAAAGACTTGATGGCGAAGTGACAATCTCATTAAAATCATCTCCTATTAACGCTAGGCATACATTTGGTCAGATCGTGTACTTTAGTCAGATTGGGCGAAGTGATTAACCTTGGTAAAAATTTACCAATTTTAGTTACAACCGTATCACGCCAAGCCCTCGAAATGAGAAATTGTTGAACACTAAGGTTCTGGAGATAAGATTGATAATTTGTAGTCGTGCTGTTTCTTTACATCCGGGGATTGATTGATTTAGGGGTCTTATACACGTTTCTTAATATGGAACTTAGCCAGGGGCGTAGCTTTGCAATAATCAATGTGTAGGCCGTCTCGTGAGAAAATCAACATTGTGGACTCTGCGTAAAGTATCGACTCGGATCAGCCTAAGCATGCCACACAGGCCTACCCGGATAGACACTTTTCGCCTCCTGTGGATTTTCTGTTTCAGGAATAACTACTCTATACATCTATCCCCCTAACACGGAATGTGTCGGCCGGATCAGTCTGCGCGGACAGCGCAGGCTGATCTGGTCGATAATTTACGCAGATGTCTATCGCCGCAGCTGCATTTTGGGGCATTTTGAGAAAAAATGTGTAGGCACGTGCCTACATTGCCTAAAGGGAGCTACGCCCCTGTTACCCTCGTTTTCAATTCGATTTGAATATTTTAAATATTTCAACAAATGATGAATGGAGTGGAAAACTAGTCAATAACTTACCTGCAACAGTTAACGATAACTTTTTATTACCTGTGTCGTTCAAGCAATAAATCATGAGTCGCTTATCACTTCTTGGTAATATTTTTTATGAATATTTATGACTAGTTAAAGGCACGAGGCAAGGGTAGTTCACGCATATTATTTCATTATAGACTATTGCATCTCCCCTAATAGGATCACAAAACAATGGTGAAGCACAAACATCTGTGGGACAGCAATTCTTTTTTTTCCCGTCAGAAGTTACTTACCACTGTATCTTACAAGTACAAAAATTGCTGTCGCTTTTCACTTCTTGGTTATATTTTGTATGATTATTCATGACTAGTTATATTTTGTCATTATAGACTATCGCAACTCCCATCATAGGATCACAAAACAGCGATATAGCAAAAACATCTGTGAGACAACACATTCCCCCCCCCCCCCCCCCCCCCCCCGTCAGAAGTTACAAGTAAGCGGACATATATTGGAAAGATGCATAAAGCGCATGCGGCATACCTCGGCCGATTTCGTTACCCTACATCTTAGATGTAGTCTGCCAGGATTTTCCGAATGCCATAAACTGGAAATTATATAATGTTAAGGACCAGCAGGTGTTTATAATATCATCGAAATTACGAGAATTAATTATACAAATACTTAAAATATTGGAAATATACATATCATTTTAAATGAACTATAATTAAGTCTCTTCAAAATCATTTGTAACTGTATTTTGACTAAGGTATTTACATTTAGTTTATCATAATAATAACTTCTATCATTGTCAACTATCGTCAAATTACAAAGTGACCACATATAGCACGTTGCGTGATCAGAACAAGTAAGCGGACATTGGGACTGTTTTATATTCCAAAGATTGTATTGCTGGTACTCGACGGTACAACGTATAGCTGAGTACCTTTGTCCTCACGGAGGGAAGCTACATACGCACGGGATGTATGTGCGATAGCTATTTATAGCTTGGGCGTTTCTAGAACTCACTTCTAGCGAGACAATCGACAGAGGCAGTCGCATTTCTAAGATTTAAAATTAGATATTTCTTGGTTATATAACATGTTAGAATTTTGAAATGGAAATGATATAATTTTTTATATTTTATTTGATAAGGGAATAATGTATTTATATTTATTTCTGTTTGGAAATCTTTGTTAGATAGTATTCCTATTTCAGGTATGATTAATAAGTTAAAAGAGAAAATTTAATTTCAATACATATGAGTATACTCATACATTATTAAATGATATCTTAAGGATTAATACTGCAAATGAGGTTCGACATTTCATGGTATGACATTTGACAAATGGACACAGGTTTCCAGAGTTTTTTACTATTAGTTTTATCTCTGGTTGTTCCTGGGCGAGTCAGCCATACGCAGTAACTAATGTCTGAGTACCGGTACAAACATGTATTTCTTTTACATTTCTGTAATGTATTTACATTATTACAAACATATGCCTGTTATATATATGTACATTGTATATATGTGTGTCGACTGCCAATACATGCGTCTCTCTGTACGCACAACTAAGCGAACTAAGTAAGGACGTATAGTGGTCTACCCCATATATAGACAATATATAGCTATGTGTTTGTATAATAGCTAGCTCTATAGCAAGGTGGTATACGCACAACTTAGCGAACTAAGTAAGGATGTATAGTGGTCTACCCCATATATAGACAATATATAGCTATGTGTTTGTATAATAGCTAGCTCTATAGCAAGGTGGTATACATAGCTATGATACGTATACCACCTTGCTATAGAGCTAGCTATTATAGCGACGTTGTAGAGTGTTCGCCTAGGGGACAAGAGGTCCCGAGTTCGAGCCCTGTTCAGGTCGGACTCTTTCAGCTAGGTTACATTGGCGCCCATCCTAAATAACCCGTAGTGGAGTGAGATAGAGTAGTAGTTGTTGTTAATTGAAGGATTAGAGTACGAATCTTCACATTGAGGGGGAGTATGTAGTATAGTGGTCTATCCCATAGATAGACAATATGTAGCTATGTGTTTTGATAAGGTGATACTTATACCACCTTGCTATATAGCTAGCTGTGATAGCGACGTGGTAGAGTGTTCGCCTAGGGGACAAGATGTCTCTTTTAACTGGCTTACAGTCACTGTATCCAGATACGACAATATCTCAAATAAGTACACAAGTCTCATACTTTACAGGGCGAGATTATAATACAGCTGTATATCATTTCATTTGATGTCTCTTCCATAAAGGAGAAACAGGACCTTTAGAAAGGAAAATAACCAAATGCATTAGCTTTGTTTTTCAAATGCTGCGAATATTAATAAAGCATTTGTAACACACATATGACATATTCTATATGTCAAGATATAACGCCCGAACACTGCGTCTACCTTTAAGTTTACCCTAATTCCCCGTATATGTAGCTATGTGTTTGTATAATGGGATACGTAAACCACCTTGCTATAGAGCTAGCTATTATGGCGACGTGGTAGAGTGTTCGCCTAGGGAACAAGAGTTTCCGAGTTCGAGCCCTGTTCGGGGCGGACTCTTTCAACTCTTTCTTCGTTTCTTATCCCGTAATTGATTCATTACTATCTTTCAAATTAAATTTCATTTTCCAAATGACCCACCTGTCTGCTATATGCAGTGAACACCGCTGGATCTCAACTGTGAGGTTATAGACAGCGTATATGATGACCGGACAGAGGATGAGGACGGCACTAAAGATGATACAGATAATGATGATATTCGTCAGATCGATTTGTTGCCTTGCCTCCAAAAGTCCGTCTATTGTCATAGCCAGAGAGATTTGGGCTTCCCGTATGATGTCCTGGAAATAATAATATACCATAATTAAGCATGTTATAGCCGGGGATATCTTGGCTTCCCAATTAGTGATCTATTGAGCAAGGCATGGCCAGGGACATCTGAGCTTCCATTTGATGTCCTGTTAATATCAATTAACAATGCCATAGGACAAATGGGCTTCCCGTAAGATTTCCTTTAATCAACAATACACAATGTCTAAGAAAAGTTGTCTGTAAAATGTTTTGCTAAAAGTTTTTTATGTCAACGTCAGGGACTCCGTGGCTTACAGTTTGTTGTCTTGTAATTAACATTAATCTCAGTTACAGCCAGAAAAGCATTGGCTTTTCTATGACTTCCAGTTAATAACAATAATCTAGGTTACAGCCAGGAAAACTTTGGATTTACTATGATGTCCAGTAATTAACAATAACCTAGGTTACAGTTAGGTTACAGCAAGGAAAACTTTGGATTTACTATGATGTCTAGTAATTAACAATACTCTAGGTTACAGCCAGAACAGCATTGGCTTTACTATGATGTCCAGTAATTAATAATCTATGTTACAGCCAGGAATCCATTGGATTTACTATAATGTCCAGTAATTAACAATAACCTAGGTTACAGTCAGGAAAGCACTGGCTGTACTATGATGGCCAGTTAAGAACAATACTCTAGGTTACAGTCAGGAAAGCATTGGCTTTACTATGATGTCCAGTAATTAATAATCTATGTTACAGCCAGGAAAACATTGGATTTACTATAATGTCCAGTAATTAACAATAACCTAGGTTACAGTCAGGAAAGCACTGGCTGTACTATGATGTCCAGTTAATAACAATAATCTATGTCAAAGCAAGGTACACCTGGACTATCCAAATGCTATTCTGTATTTAACAATTAGATATGTATTAGCAATCTACACATTGGCTTCCAATACACTGTCAAGTAAATAACAGTTAACAATGTCAAAGCAAGGGACACCTGGGCTTTCCAAATGATGTTCTGAATTTAACAAAACTATATGTCTAAGCAAAATACACGTAGGCATTTCACATGATGCTCTGAAATTATCAATGAACTGACTTTTAGAACTTACAAGATTTTGAAATTAACAGCTCTTACGATCTGATTATATATCTGCACGGCCTTTCAGCTGTCAAATCGTTGTTTTTTAGATACGTCTTTTATAATTCTTGGATAGGTTAAACCATGATGCGTGGCGGCGAAGGCTGATATAGGACATCGTTGATATCAACACTAAATGCCAGTTTCCATGTTGCTTGATACACATCATGATGCAGAAAACCTCGTGTTTATTACATGTTTCGATTTTATGGTTAACATCTGTTCACACAATAAAAGGATTTTGACAAATATGCAGCGCCTCAGCTTTGGATATTGTTTGAAACCGACGCAAAACACTAAATCAACTTTGTTAAAAACAGACCTAAACTTCGCTGCAGTTTTAAACGCTCGTATTGAACAGATGACTGCCTATTACAGGTCATCACAGATTGACCTTTGCGTAAAACCAATCGAATTGTCTCCTACAACATTGTTAGTTATCAACACGGGGGATAACCCATATAAATAAAGGAGATAGAGAAGCGGGTTTTTTTCCTGAAAGCAATCAATCAATTATTTGAAGGATGCCAGAGGCAACATTTCGTGATTTACTCTGACATGTGTAATACCTGAAAGTAGGTCATATTTTCAAACCAGAATTTCGCTTCCTGTAATGAACCTTTCGTGTTAATGACGGCGCCAGAATTCCTGGACCGGATTTCTCCTCTCTTGTTTTTGATCGTTTGCATGATCTCTGGATTCCCTTTAATCTTCTCGTCGTATATCTCCTTGGCGATCGTGGAGTACTGTCTAGCCGCGGCGAAAGATGAGTTCGACGTATCCTGACTCTCCACAAAGTAAAGGTATTCTTCCCGCGTCGGGAACTCCCCGAGGGTGTAGAAAATAACACCCATGGCTCTCTCACGGCCCAAATATTCCGAGGCGATAAGGAGCTCTTGATAGGCCACGAAAGCCTTCCAAACCTGTGGAATAGATATACAATTAAAAACGCGCTTAATTTATATCAACATAATGTTACTCGGAAAACCCCCAAATCACCTACATTGTATTTGTTTAATGCAAGTAAACCTACGTTGAACACTATAATATAGTTATTGTTATACAAAAGTCAGGGCTAGGAAATATTGTGCAAGTTATTAAAATAATGTGTTGAACGCAGCAGAGTAACAAACTGATGTAATATTGAAATGTGATTGTTTTAATAATTTCTGTTTTTCCAGCTCTTACGGTTGCATTAAAAAGAAAAAATATATTTTTGTTTTATTTGTTTAGCCCTTTTGATACACGCGTAGGCTACCTGTGGTTCTTACTGTACTATACATATTAGAAGTCAGCCTACCAGTATATTAAGGGCTAAAACAAAATTTCATTTTGTTATTTGTTTTCTTCGTTAATATAGCCGTATTAAGAGGTTCGAAAGAAAATGTTCATTTTACTCACATTTTACTATAACATCAGTATGTTTTCTGATGTAATAATTAACTGTGAGAACAAAATGAGCATTTTCTTTGCTTTTGCAGCTATATCAAATTTAGTTAATTACCTTTTCTGCCCTAGCCTCTGTGATGGATTTATAAAACCATATGATGAACACTTCTATCCAATCTGAGTATGTTATGAGTTCTTCGTGGAATGTAACCTTCAATGTGTCCAACTCATACCTACAGTAGTAAAATGGTAAAGTTGAATCCTTTGTTGCTGAACCTCGTTTTCAATAGTTTTAGTTATATCACGGCGATAGTGATCTTGTCGACATTGTTGGTTCATAACAGACGAACTTATCAACTATATTATAATGAACTAGTTTTGAGGAGACCATAATAATCATTTTCAGGGGCACATAATATGTATATACATTAAGAGTCCATATCTTAGTAACTACTTGATGCATTCCATTGAAAGGTTATACAACCCTATCTAACCATCACACCTATGAAAATAATCATGTTAAATAACACTATCCTGCATAAAATGCAAATTATCACCCACTAAGAAATTGTGGTTAATGTTTTGCATGCAACTACATTAGAGTCCATTATCTCAGTAACTTAAATAAGCGGTGGAATAGTCAAGCGCGCTGTCCTCCGACAGCTCTTGTTATTTGTCAGAATAATTGTCTTGATGTGTTTTGCATTGCATTACATTGCTTAGTTCAGGCGAACTAGGGCCATCATGGCCCTCTTGTTTAAAATATATTTTTCCTGTGTGATTTATTTTTAAACATGTAATTCAAATAAAAAGCAATTTAGAAAGTTATCAAACGAAAAGGTTATAACTATCTTACTCAATGACATTGAAATGCACTTACATAGTAGTGCATGAATCATTTGAAATCATGACAAAAAGATATTTCTCAAAAGTGTATATTTGTTATCATGGTAACCATGGTAACCATGAATGATTGATATTTTGCACAATGACATTGAAATGCACTTACATAATAGTGCATGAAACATTTGAAATCATGACAAAAAATTATTTCTCAAAAGTGTATTTTTGTTATCATGGTAACCATGGTAACCATGAATGATTGATATCTTACAATGACATTGAAGTGCACTAACATATTTCTACACTTTAAAATAAAATTATGTGGATTTAAGTTTGATTTTAATAAACTTTAAAACTGTTCAATTACTTTCCAATTACTGGTAATAAACATTGATTATCTGATACAATTGTTGTTATAGTGATTAGACAAAAGAATGTATATTTTCGCTAAAAATAAGAATTTTCAAAAAATGTTTCAACTTTTTAACTCTACACATATGTAGGTTACTAAAAATGGTCATAACTCATTTTCGTCAATATACCTCATTTGGACCAAAAATCTCATGGCTGGTCACATATAATGGTAACCGAACCTGAAAACGTAACTTTCTCAAAAATAAAGTCACACATTAAATGGAAATATTGTCGAGCATTCCGATTGCGTGATTATCTATGTCAATCTTTACTATAGTACGCCGGGTACCAGACTATTTTCGGATTTGAGAAGAATACAATACGCTTTTTCAGGGGGCACGTCGACATTAATTCTCCGCAAAAAATGTCACACATTTAATTGAAATATCGGCGAGCATTCCACTTTCGTGATAATCCAAAGTTCATCGCGTGCTTATTCTCAGCATTTTCCTGCGTGACTTTGTAATAGCAGTCAACAGAGAAATATTATTTTGTTTATTTCTAAAGATTCATTTAGTTCTTAGCAAGGTATATTTTTAATGCTTTGGTTCACGAAATTCGGATACACGAATATATATACATATGTACCTTGTAATATCTTAAATGTTCGAACTCATTGCTTGATCAGGTTGATACTGTCGCACACTACTAAATAACATTTCAAAGAGGCAACTACCTGTGACGATTCAAAGCCTTCAAAAAGCTCTCGCTCGATTCGAACTCATATCTCGTTATACTAAGAGAAGTTGGCCACTCGGGGAGATTCTGGATCGCCTCGTCCGTGTCGACATACCGCTGGAGGAGAAAACCCTTCGTTTCCGGTCTGATGGAGCTGAGGTAAAGGGCACTTCCGTCGCGCTCTCGCTGAAGTGACCGTATCATGTATGCCATGTCTAAACTGAAATAAAAAGCCAGTCCAAATGATTATTACTTGTTGTCCTCGGTGGCCGAGTGATAAGCATTGGACGGTCGTCCCGGGTTCGATCCCCGGTCGTGGGGATAGAGGTATAACGTAACGATTCTTGAAACAGAAAATCCACACGAGGCGAAACGTGTCTGTCCGGGTTAGCCTGCTCGGCATGCTGAGACTTATCCGGTTCGATACTTTACGCAGAGCTCACAGTGTCGGTTTTCTCGGACTGTGCGGATGTCCAGGCTCGCAAGAGTCTTAACTGTATGCATATGCAATAAATCCCCAAATTGCTACACGCGGCTCAAACGTTTTGACCAAGCAAAATTACGTGTCCTGATTTAAATGCCGATGTCGATAACCCAGTTGGACCCAATCAAATTATATCTCATTAAAATCTATTGAACGCCTTTACTGTCTTACTATGTTGTATTGTATTATTCGCTGTACATTTCCATGTATACGAGGTACATATTTCATTTGACGTGGTACATTTTGCATGATATGCAGTGCATTTTGTATAATATATCGTGGTTATTTAATTAAATGCAGTACAAAAGTGTGTAGATACAGTAGAATAACCAATCTATAGTGTGCAACCAACGGTATATGCAATACAAACAATATTATATGCAGTCAGTTCGTCAATACGTGTGGTGGTACTTTGATTATAGAAAATGTGTATAAATCTATTTATAAATTATTCAAGCGCTTTTTGTGGCGATTGGTTTGACAATCGCCACAATGCTAACAGAAACAACAACAACGAAAACTATTTACATAGTCGATTTTGAAAAGCCCGTTGATATTTAGTTTCCTTACTGCAAACCAATTTACTTACATCCGTTATAGTTCAATCATTGATGCAGAGACGCGATTAATAATAATTGTGTCAGTGCTACTTTGGTACCGGATTGTTACTACTATTTGAGTTTTATCGAGACATTATCTACATAGAGTTAAAATATGATAGTATTATCTTCGTCATGATTGGGCAGATAATAAATATCCTTGCGCGTTCTATCTGCCTTGCAAATAACTCTGCTGATACTCAAATCTGGAAATTCCAAAAGGTTCTATAAATAGCTCGCGAGACTGGTGTTCTTAAATCTCAATATTATAAACGCTTTATTTTGTAGTTGTTTAAATATATGAAAGCGTCTAGATGATAATACTGGTTTACAAAGGTTTAAAGGACACACGATGTCAGTGTGTACACACGTTATGTATACACGTCTGCACGTTCTAGAGTCAATTAGCAATCAATGCTGAAAGTGTAGCCTAATTTAGTTTGGAGATCGAGCATTATAATATATGCCTATATTTTTATAAATTGAACAGTTTGGCAAATAGTGAAATTGGTTTTTTGTGTGCATGTTTTGTGTTTGTTATTGCACTCAAATTTTTCGAAGCAGTTTAACAACATCAGAGACATATAAATACACTGTGTTTATATGTCTCTGACAACCCTCAATCAAGCAATGTGAAGGGACTAAATTGAACAGACCTGTTTAATATCGGACATCATTGAAACAAACACCAAACTAATGGATATTGTTTTCTCTTCTTTCTTGATAATTTTGTCATTTCTAAACTGTACAAACTATTTTATTTTAATATGGCCTAGCGACCTGGTGATGAACATGTAATTACCCGAACAATTTAGATTACAAATAGCCATTCTAATGAGCTAAAACGGTAGTCTATCGAGTACCAACTAGAATTTTCATAAATTTGGAAATGCCTAATTTTGAACACATCATGACCAGTTTCAGAACGTAACTAAAAAATCACCAAGACAACATTCTGGCAAACTAACATTATTCTACTGTCAAAAGATGCAGGGTTGATACATTCTCAAATTAACCCGCACCGGAGTGCACTATTATTGAAAATCGCAAGCCCTACAACGATATACTGCTTGTTACTTTACAGGATTTTCCATACGATCGCCGATACAGGGCTATTGGCGCTTTGATTATGCGGGGGATTCAGCTATGCTGAATACCTCCGTATATTGTCATGCCCAGCTTTCAGGAAGTGTAAATTTGTAAATTGTTTGTGCTGCCCTCTGTTTGTTCAAAATAGACAATTTTTCTTGATTGTCCAGGGATCAGTTAAATACGTTTCACAACAAGCTAAACAGTATGCACAGTATACAAAATAAACGTACACAATGCAAAGTTTTAACCCATGAAGTTGTAAACATAATTTAGAAATTTAAGTTAGACATAAGGATCTTAAATGTTTCTTTTAAATATATGGAAAACGAGTAGCTTGAAAGCGGGTAACTCAAAAACCTTTTGAGAAAATCCCTGCAATGAAAAATACCGAAATACGGCTATCGTGCATCGTCAACATTTTGCATCGGATCTTTCATTAAAGTTTATCAGAATATTCGTCATCCATCAACTCTTGGACAAGTTCGAAACTGGGCCATTTGAGTCAAAAACTAGGTCACTAGGTCAAATTGAAGGAAATTCAACTTGAGCATGTTGAAACTTTATCAGCATGTTTGTCTTGATGATGAACATGCGTCATGTCGGGTCAAAAAGTAGGTCACTAGGTCAAATTGAAGGAAAAGCTTGTTAACACTCTAGAGGCCGAAATTTTTGCTTCAGCAGTTTGTTGTCAGAATGTTTGTATTAATGATATCCAGGTCAAGTTCAAATATGGGTCACATTGGGTCAGAATCTTGGTCACTAGGCCAAATTGAAGGACACCTTGTTAACTCTGTAGAAGCATCTTCTTTGGCTACAGCAGCTTGAAATTTAATCAGAATTATATCTAAATGATATCTAGGTCAAGTTTGAATATGGGTTATGCCGGGTTAAAAACTAGACAACTATGCCAAATTGAAGGAAAATCTTGTTAACACTCTGGATACTGCATTTTTAGAATGAGCATGTTGAAACTTTATCAGAAGGTTTTTCTTGATGATATCTAGGTTAAGTTTTAACATGGGTCATGTTGGGTAAAAAAGTAGGTCACTAGGTCAAATTGAAGGAAACATCTTGTTAACACTCTAGAGCCAACATCTCCCGCATTTCATTATCTTCAGTACTTTGATTTGAGTAAACTATCTTTCTGTCTTACTCGGTATTTTCCGGATAAATAATTACGGAGAATGCCGGAAAGTATGATCATCGTAATGAAAATTGCACCGCATATAAAGCTGTTTACACCATGTATAAATTAGTATGGACCGAACATATTTCCAAATGCATTGCGTACTATGATTTTTTATGAACACATACATAATAGTTCACCAGATATAAAGGTACGTGCAAGCACTTCATATATTTCAACATACATCGCATCTAAATACCAACATACAGTACAGCTCACGCGATCCCACGATGGACAAAAAATTTTCATCGCGGATAATCACTGCAATTCAACCTATATGATCACCGCAATACCGCCTACGGGCTAATTTGATCACCGCGATTGACATTTCGTCGAGTCGAGCTTCTTATCTATTTTGAAATCACCGCGATTCCACCGCAATATTTACCTGTAAAAATGTTTTACTTTTTTATTAAAAAATTTTTTTTTTTCGATTATGTACATGTACACGTTTATTGACGAATTGCGATTATTTTATGACCCAACTTGCTAAAATTCCAGCAAATTATTCGAAAAACAGTGGAAGATTGTGTTTGTTTACGATAAGGTCAAGTTTCGTAATAGAAAATGGCGGACATCGGATATACGTTTAAGGTGCGGCCATATCGTACATATGATTATCTAAATTTTTTAGTAAGAGAGAAATATTTTTAAATTACAATACATGTACATTGTATATATATCTTTGAATTTTGTATATACAGTACATATACTTGAATCTCTTAATAAAGACAGATTGTTAATTTTTGAGCTTTTCTTATCAACTTAATAAATGAATGATCCAATTGTAATATTGTTGAAAATGATAATTTTTAAAGTCGTATGCTGCAGATATTTGTGTATGTGGGAAAGGGATAAGTTGTGTGAGAAACGTTAAATTACCTTATCTGTATCCTTAATGAATCCTCTGCTTCTCACTTGAACATTTCCATCAATAGCGTAACGTACCAGAAAGAAAGAGTGCTGCTTAGATAACTGTCTTAAAGACATTGTTCTTTGACACGAAAAAAGCACTTACAATTCACAAAACTAGCGCACAAAATATCCCTTTTAAATTTCAATTGGCATACGCAAATCAGAATATATAGCGTAATGGATTTAAGTATCCGCCCCCGAAAATAATTGCTTAATTGTATGAAAACATGTATAGATGAGAGAAACACATTTTAATTCGTTTGCGTCACCTTAATTCACAAGTATTTTTATGCGTAAAACATGCCAATTAATGAGACTTCGTAATCTGTTTCAATTCAGATAATTAGTTTTTGGTTGCTTAATTAAATCCGGGACTAACATCGGCGCTTCACACTTCTTTGTTTGCAAAGTTTGTTATGGTTTTGCTTTTGTTATTCAGCCGACTTTGAAACAGGTTTTAAAGAAATAATTTATAGGCGATTAAGAATGAACAATGCATTGGTAATTGTGGTGATTGACAATGGAATTACGTCATTTATTAGTGAGATTTAAAGTAAGCTACACATCTTTCAGGCAGAATTAACAGTTTTATTATCACGTAGTTGTATCGTTTACAGAATACATCAAGTTTAGGGATATTGTATTGACGAATTTTAATAAATTGAGTTGTTACGCATATATGCTGCTTTATAGTTAGTACTGATTTATAATCATTATCCTCTTCAACAACATTTATTCGTACTGTAATGAAATAACAATTAAAAATTTAAAAAAACCTCCCAGCAAAACGGCGAGAAAAAGCTTATCTATTCAAAGAAATGTCACCGCGATTCCGCGATGGTTCCACCGCAACTCCACGATTATCGGTTTTATCAACCCCCTGGGGTTATCTTGTTGCGTCCGCGATGGTACATAAAGTCAAATCGCGGTGATCGGTGGAATTCCACCCACTTTCGCGGACCAAAATATTTGTCCGCGTTGAGATTTGTCCGCAGTGGCTCGCGGACGATGCGTTTTCCGCGTGAGCTGTACTGTACAACGTAAAAATGTAAAACTACTGCATACACAAATAAATACACAACATATAATGTCATTTGTACTGCATAGTATATAGTTTGTATTGCATATGACGTTGTTTGTACAACGTATAATGGTTATTCTACTGTTTCAACACTATTTTGTACTGCATATTATTCAATAATGACCACACATGATAGAATAGGCACTGCATATCATGAATAATGTACCACGTCAAATGAAGTATGTACCTCATATACGTGAAAATGTACTGCGTATAATACAATACAACATAGTAAGACAGTTAAAGCGTTCCATAAAAATCAGACCAAAATACTCTGCTGTACTTATATTGCATCTGACGACACCGCGTCGGTCGTCTCGAATTGAACCTATATCGAGGGCTTGGCGTGAAACGGTTGTAACTAAAAACCTATTTTGAAAACCCTGGTTTAGGGGCAATTTTGACCCCTTTGTAAACAATGCAAATTTAGGTGCCATTACTCAGAACGAGCAATGGCACCTACATTTCCATTGTTTACCAAGACAAATGATTTAACGCTTTTAAAGACTTTATGGCGAGGTGATTAACCTTGGTAAAAAAATAATTTTTTTAGTTACAACCGTTTCACACCAAGCCCTCGATATGCTCGTTTCTTTCATCTCATAGAATATCACGATATCAACGAACGCTCTGTTCTTTACAATCGGAAAAACTCGAAAATTAACGCCCAAACGATTTTGTAATCAATAATTTGTTTGGCTTGCGCAAATATCAATTCTCGTCTACCTGTATGGGACAGGCATCAGATATGGATACGAATGAGCGAAATTCAGGTCTGATTTTTGGTAGACTTGCGCATGCGCAGAGGCTGCCATAGTCAGAGTGAGTTTGAAGTCACGTGATGTATATGCCCTTCACCACCAACAATTAAGTGCAATTTTTGGTTTGACTAATTTACGAATGCTCACAAAAGCAAACATAGAGTAACGAAAAAAATATCCGATTATGCAAGCTTATAATAGAAAATAACAAGTCTTGTAAGTGTAAATATCATATTTAAAGTGTACACAATTATTTAGATATCACTACGCCAATATAGCACTGCACCGCGCAATTACCCTTTGTAAATTGTAACCCTTTCTTCCCTCTCGGCAGAGATGTAAACATCCACTCGCCCGCTAGCATAAGCGAGTGGAATGAAGGATCGGCTAGTACGACATTCTAGGCGCTAGTCCATACATATTCGTTCATGTCCTTATTCATAAAGATAGTATGCATTGCTAAGCCTTTTCTTTCTCTTTCTCTCAGTCCATCTATTTTGGATAGGTGCTTTCGACAAGGTCCGCGTCTAAAGAAACAAATTTCATCAACTGATTTGAGCGCTTTAAATCACTTGTTTATAAAGCGTTTAGAATACTTTGATTATAATAGGCAGAACGAATAACAAATAAATCTTGCAAGAAATCGATCATTTCTTTCGGCCAAAATCAGGTAAATGACCCGCGGATATTGGTTGTTACAACATAACTGATTCATCCTTTTATTCTAAATTTGTATTACACAGTTCAAAATTAGATTTTGACAGTTTGTTCGTTATGATTTTGACGCGATTCAAGATTTTGACGCGATTATTTCGTTCATAGAGTTGATTACTAACAGATGACTAAGTTGATGATGGAAAGAACATTAACAAGTTAAGTTAAGCTAAAACATGCACAGGAAGGCGAGTGTTTCATTAGAATAAGTGCAACACTCAATTCCCAATCCTGCTTGCCCTTTAACAAATCACAACCCACCCCACAATATAAAAACTCTGCAGCAGACGAATTAAAAAAAATCTGAGCAAAGATACAGAAAATCACATTTATTGGAAGTGTAATCATTGAATATAGTTGAAAACATTGTTGCAAAAGGAGAAAGCTTGTTATGAGCAATTTCTTCTTCTGCATCAATGTTTTCAAAAGTCGTCGGCTGCAATTACGTATGCAAGTGGGAAAGGTTTAAATAAGAAACACTTTTTCAAATGATAGTCAGTTGGCTATTCTAGTATATAATGTCCGTCTTAAATAATAATGACAAAACTTTCAAAAAACAAGAAAAAGATTTTTTACAATTTAATTGAAAACATATTTAATAAAAGTTGGGAAAGTTGTCCCTTTGCGTGCTTTTTTTATGAGAGTTCAAATCACAAGCAAAACTTATGGGACAGAGTTGACAAATAACACATTGACACAATTCAAAATTTAGGCTTTGTTTCTGTCAAACTGCTGAAGAAGACAACACTGAGACACACATTTTGATTAAAAGTTTATTTAAAAAAAGGAATAATTTTATTTAAAAAAAGGAATAATTTTATTTATGATAAACAACATTACAATGATGGTGTAGAAAATACATGTCAACAATACATTTTTCAATTTGTACATTCATTGCACAGACCAAATCTTAGCAAGTTTGAAATTATGGACCTCTCAGCACATTTTTTTCTCAATTCATTACTTCTTGGCAGGATTTTACTGCTAAAATTGATGATTTTTTTTTTATTTTTGGCCGGATTGCTCTAGCAATTCCGGTCTATAGATTGGCGATGTCTGTCTCTCCGTCTGTCTATTCGTCAACATTTTGTAAAATAAATATTCATATATGCACTTCTGTATCTCTTCTTAAACGATCGCAATTCTACCTTCAGTATTTCAGTACTTTGATTATAAGATTGGATCGAATGAAGTTACGAATCGAATCGATTCGAGGTAAATGTTAACTCACCTGAAGAGCAGAGTGGATCGGATAGATGTCGAGTACAGGTAGTTATTTAGAGTGGTTCCGAATGAGTTTCCTGTCAGCCCAACCAGGATGGAAACGGGGATCAGGATGATTGCAAGCATCTTTACCATTTGTTTCCTTTGTCCGGCTGTTGTGATCGGGTCACCTGTGTAAGAGTAAGAGATCGATCTTTTATATATCTCTCGGTAACATGTATCGTTGTATAGTTTATTAGCTATTGATCAAGACAGAATATATTGAACATTCTGGAAATTGGATTTATAATTTTTAAAAGCATGTTGCGTTATCATGGCTTAGCAAGCGTAGATAGGCCGATTTTACACATAACAGTAATACTAGTTTCTAATGCATCTTCTTTGTAGCTATATAAACATATATATAAAGAAACCTTTAACTAGGAACCAAATTAGTTACGTTTAAGCCCTCCATCGCAATGAATATACTGCTCTCATACGAGAAGTTATTGTAATTGTGATTTGAAGACTGAATTGTTATAATTGTCATATGATTAAGCTTATTCCACCTTTTATGTTTGAAACATGCGTTTGTCACCATTTGTCAATTTTCTTTATATTTTTCTTCGCCTCGTTGACTATGCATTTATATATTATCTTCATGTATTCTGTTTGTAGAATTGAGAAAAATAAAGGTATTTGTATTGTATTGTATTGTATTTTTTAGTGTATTGTCAATTAAATATGCTCTTTTCGGTTCTTTTTATTAATGTCAGTTAAAATATGGTAACCTTTCTCTCGACTCTTCATTGTATAGGTATACACCATTATCGATCTCTTTTATTGCATATATATAAATAATACTAAGATACTTTCTGTTTATTGATCTATAGTCTGGCTTCCAAAAGTTTGTTTGTTTGTTTTCATTTTCTCTCTTTATGTTATTTCTTTCCCAATGACATCGTTCTTTCAATATATATAAGTAATGATTAAAATACTTTTTGTTATAATTGAAAGTGAACGGGGTTCTTACTGGCAGGACCTGAACAAATATATTCTGTTCTGATGCCGGATGTCGGTTTACCGATTACGTTGCTTGTTTATCACGACTTACCTCTACACGCGTTAATACAAATGTTCCCCGTGTTGTTCACGTTCAACATATCCATTATAGTAGCGTTCAGTTGTGCCGGCGTCATGCTAGTCATGGAGGGCGACCGTAACGCGAGGGTGTTGCCTGTCGGGTCAATCTTTCCCTGCTTCTTCTTCCAGAGAGGCATTTTTGGCTTTGTCTGTTGTTGCGTCTGAAAAGAACAAAAAGTCTGTTTAGTATTTGGTGTTTTACCCCGCTTTCAACATTAATTTGCAGTTTGGAATGAGATAAAAACAAATGATGATGTTTGCAGTAGTAATAGGAGTAGCATTGTAAATTTAATTCGATACATTATCAATAACAATATCTTCGGTATAAATAGTGAAATAAACGAGCTGTTGAAAACAATTAATGTCGGCCGAAACTCTTTATAACTGAAAGAACAATTACTTAATAAACTAAAAAACATTGTGGCAAATTGAGAAATTGTTCATAATGAGCAATTTCTCCCTTTGTCACAATGTTTTCAACTTTATTTAATGTAATTAAACTGTAATTTATATAGATATTCCATTTTTGTTGTAATGATGTCGATGTTGTCTACATATTAATTTGAAAAGTCGTCAGCTGCAGAGGCATTTTACATCATATAGTGTCCATTATTGGTAGCGGTGCGTTTACTGTGTGTTCATAATTCGTATTGCTATTCCGACATGTGTTCTAGGGTATACATTGTTTAGTCTTTGTTTCGATCTGACCTAAGTTCGAATCTACTGTTTCAGGCTCACTCTCCCTCACACTCAACCCTTTAACACAAACAGCAAGTCTACAGAAGACGACATTTTGTAAACAAATATGGAAACTCTCCTAAAATGAATGCACAATTATTGTATAAA
>JASEVX010000007.1:38681247-38764299 GCA_031761405.1 Serripes groenlandicus
AGTAGACCTTCCCCCATCAACATTGCAAGAATTGAAAGAATTTATAAGAAAGAGCGCGTTTTATGATATCAACTTAAAGACGTGTAGGATGGGACTCCCTATTATCGGTGTACTTACGTATTTTTTGAAGAAAAAATAGTAAAGCAAACTTAACTGTTAATTATATCCAGTGTCACTTGTTCCTTTACATGTCCTTGTTAATTAACTTACACAAAAGAATCATTCACTTTTGTGCAAAGTTCCAAAAATCGTGTTCATCCGCAGCCATTTTCAAATTGATAATCAAGGGAGGCAGGCAATCACTCACCGGTGTAATTACAAAAAGCATTAGTATGTTGGTCCTGTTGTATCAACTGTTTACAAGATTATGAGATTTAATGTGAACATGATTATCCTATAAAAAAATTGTCCCTAGAACAATTATATTTAATTGAAATGTTAATTTATTAACTGTTCAAACTATGAACTTATTTGCACGATATTTTCAGAATCAATTTGTTAATTTTCTTATTGGCACAATCTAATTATATTTTCCAAATATGACAAATTTCTTCGTTATTTTTAGTCCTTGTAATAACATCCTTAATTTTTGTAACACAGTATATGCTTTAGAAAGTTTAAAATAATATATGTTAAAATGTATAACCACCACAAACATACAGGCCAAAAAACAAAAAACATTTTTTAGAATTTTGGTCCTTAATTTCTTCCATGTTTTCTATAGTCGAGAAAACTTTACGGAATGTAATCATGTGACTAAACATTCCTATGATGTCATAAGCAGTTGATACATAACATGTTCAAATGTGAAAGAAAAAATCAGCAACAGATTTTCTACTAAAAAAGTGACGTTTTTGTTGGTGAATGGTCAGAGCATGTAGGATTCTCTTTTTATTATGGGTAACCTTCATGATGTGTCGTAATTTCTGAGAATATTGATTTTTTTGATTTTTTTTTTATAGCATTTGAAAGTCGGGATAACGGGATTGCCTGATGGAATCATAAGATTCCCGGTTGTGCGCGCGTAACAAAGAAAACACCGGCTTTGTGTTTACCTTGGTATTCGTGATAACACGATATTCGTATAACCTACTATACCAATAAAGCAAGACAAACACAATTTATGTTAAACGTTGAAAGGGTGACATCTGTAGTATATGCTGAACTAACCGCAACAGTGTGACAATATTGCAAATATAAATTGCATAATATATCCTATTTCAAAAACTAAACAATGGTGAATATACTATTGACATTCAAAATGGTACAACATATCACAGAGGTTACACGTGTTCCACAACACTTTAAAAGTAAATAAAAAAGGGCAAAATATCAAAATATGGTTCCTCTTCAAACGTTTATTTTTACGTTTATATATAGCTGTAAAGAGGATGCATTAGAAACTAGTATTAATGTTGTCAGAATTCTCTACTATATTCTGTCTTGATCAATAGCTAATAAACTATACAACGATACATTTTACCGATCAATATATATATATAAAAGATAGATCTCTTACTCTTACGCAGGTGATCCGATCACAACAGCTGGACAAAGGAAACAAATGGTAAAGATGCTTGCAATCATCCTGATCCCCGTTTCCATCCTGGTTGGGCTGACAGGAAACTCATTCGGAACCACTCTAAATAACTACCTGTACTCGACATCTATCCGATCCACTCTGCTCTTTAGGTGAGTTAACATTAACCTCGATTCGATTCGATTCGTAACTTCATTCGATCCAATCTCATTTAAACTAGACCTGAATTTCGATCGCTCGTATCCATCCATGTAAAATTGATATTTGCGCCAGCCAAACAAATTGTCGATTACAAAATCATGTGGTATGAAACAGGTAAGATAACAAATATTGATAATCATGCCGCGCAGGCTAACTCGGACAGACACTTTTCGTCTCAGTGGATGGTATGTTTCAGGAAACATTACTATATACCTCTGTCCCCCTGGGATATGAATGTGACTGCGCAGGCTGATCTGGGTCGATACATTGCACAGAATCCATAATGTTGGTTTTCTAGAACGGCTCATTTGTTTTACATAGCTAACTATACATTCTTAATCAAAACTTAGAGAAAAGAACATTAAATAACAATAACTCCTCTGCTTGCACGACCCATTTATAAACAGCAATTTAATTCATTGGTGTTATATGCCGTTTTCAACAATATGTAAGCTATATCGCGGCAATTATTCATGATCATTACGTAAACAAATCAGTTCTATGCTAACCACTCGGCTAGGGCGAATGAATACCTAATAATAATCGTTTGGACTGGCGCTTTTTTTTCTTCAGTTTAGACATGGCATACATGATACGGTCACTTCAGCGAGAACGCGATGGAAGTGCCCTCTATCTCAGCTCCATCAGACCGGAAACGAAGGGTTTTCTCCTACAGCGGTATGTCGACACGGACGAGGCGATTCAGAATCTCCCCGAGTGGCCAACTTCTCTTAGTATAACGAGATATGAGTTCGAATCGAGCGAGAGCTTTTTGAAGACTTTGAATCGGCACAGGTAGTAACCTCTTTGAAGTTTTGTTTAGTATTTCTAGACAAAATTAACCTGATCAAGCAATGTGTGCGAAGATAAAGCTTAAATGAATCTTTAGACATCACAAAATAACATTTCTCAGTTGACGACGATATTTCCATTAATGAGTGAGATATTTTTTGAAAAAATTACGTTACTGATTCGGGTACCATTAAGTTACCGATCATGTGGCCCTGAAAATGCTTATTGGGGTATTCTAAAATCCGAAACTATTCTATTATACTATAGTTGATAAGTACATCTGGCATGAACCAACAATGTCGACAAGATTTGTCAACTTCCGTAATATATCACTATCGCGGTACTAAACACGGCATTCAGCAACAAAGGATTCAACTTTACCATTTAACTACTGTAGGTATGAGTTGGACACATTGAGGGTCACATTCCACCAAGAACTGATCACATACTCGGATTGGATAGAAGTGTTCATCATATGGTTTTATAAATCCATCACAGAGGCTAGGGCAGAAAAGGTAATTAACTAACTTTGATATAGCTGCAAAAGCAAAGAAAATGCTCATTTTGTTCTCACAGTTAATTATTACATCAGAAAAAATACTGATGTAATACACTGTAGTAAAATTTGAGAAAAGTGGGCACTTTCTTTTGAACCTCTTATGGCTATATTAACGAAGAAAACAAATAACAAAATCAAATTGTGTTTTAGACCTTAATATACTGTTAGGCTGCCTTCTAATATGTATAGTACAGTAAGAACCACAGGTAGCCTACGCGTGTATCAAAAGGGCTAAACAAATAAAACAAAAATATATTTTTTCTTTTTAATGCAACCGTAAGAGCTGGAAAACAGAAATTGTTAAAACAATCACATTTCAATATTACATCAGTTTGTTACTCTGCTGCGTTCAACACATTATTTTAATAACTTGCACATTTTTTCCTGACCCTGCCCTTTGTATAACTATGTATAGTGTTCAACGTATGTTTACTTCCATTAAACACACGGTTGATTTGGGGTTTTGCGTGTAACATTATGTTGATATAAATTAAGCGCGTTCAAGTCTAATCGTATATATATTCCGTAGGTTTGGAAGGCTTTCGTGGCCTATCAAGAGCTCCTTATCGCCTCGGAATATTTGGGCCGTGAGAGAGCCATGGGTGTTATTTTCTACACCCTCGGGGAGTTCCCGACGCGGGAAGAATACCTTTACTTTGTGGAGAGTCAGGATACGTCAAACTCATCTTTCGCCGCGGCTAGACAGTACTCCACGATCGCCAAGGAGATATACGACGAGAAGATTAAAGGGAATCCAGAGATCATGCAAACGATCAAAAACAAGAGAGGAGAAATCCGGTCCAGGAATTCCGGGGCCGTCATTAACACAAAAGGGTCATTACAGGAAGCGAAATTCTGGTTTGAAAATATGACCTACTTTCAGGTATTGCACAAGTCCGAGTCAATACCGAAATGTTGCCTCTAGCATCCTTCAAATAATTGATTGATTGCTTATAAGAAACCCCCGCTTCTCTATCTCATTTATTTATATGGGTTATCCCCCGTGTTGATAGCTAACGATTTTGTAGGAGACAATTCGATTGGTTGACGCAAAGGTCAATCTGTGACGACCTGTAATAGGCAGTCATCTGTTCAATACGAGCGATTACAACTGCAGCGAAGTTTAGGTCTATTTTTAACAAAGTTGATTTAGTGTTTTACGTCGGTTTTAAACAATATCCAAAGTCAGCCGCTGCGTATTTGTCTAAATCCGTTTTGTGTGTGGTAAATTGTTAACCATAAAATCGATGTAATACATGTAACAAACACGAGGTTTTCTGTATCACGATGTGTATCAAACCACATGAAATCTGGCATTTAGTTTTGTTAATTTCAGAACATCATTTGGAAAGCCCAGATGACCCTTGTTAATACATTGTGAATTGTTATTGGCTTGACCGTATATGCGAAGCTAATACATAGCTAATTGTTAAATACAGAACAGAATTTGGAATGCCTAGCAGGTGTACCAAGTAGTGTTATCAACTGAACATCATAGTAAAGCCTGCGCTTTTCTGATCGTAACATATCTTATTGTTAATTACTAGACATCAAAGAAAATCAAATGCTTTCCTGACTGTAACCTAGATTATTGTTAATTACTGGTCATCAAAGAAAATCCAATGCTTTCCTGACTGTAACCTAGATTATTGTTATTAAATGGACATCGTAGTAAAGCCAGTGCTTTCCTGACTGTAACCTAGATTATTGTGTTTTCCTGGCTGTAACTGAGATTATTGTTAATTATTGGACATCATAGTAAAGCTAATGCGCTCCTGGTTATAACCTAGATTAATGTTGATTACAGGACAACAAACTATAAGCTAAGGAGTCAATGACGTTGACATGAAAAACGCTATTTGCAACACATTTTACATACAATTTTGCTTAGACATTGTTTATTTTTAATTAAAGGAAATCCTACGGGAAGTCCAGGTGCCCCTGGCTATGTGAGATCACTGTTACTTACAAGACATCAGTAGCCCTGGTTTTCCTGATTATGTCATTGTAAATTGTTATTTACAGGACACAACACGGATGCTCAGATGTCCCTGGATATCTTTGCTCAAGTATGGTTAATTGTTATATACAGATCACTACATGGGAAGACAACATAACCCAGGCTATAACATGATCTATTATTGTACATTATTATTTCTAAGACATCATAACAAGTGTCTCTGGCAAATATATAGATTACTGTTATGTTTAATTCCTATAAATAGCCCTTGTTTTCCCGGTTAATAGTTATTTACAGGACATCCAACACTATAACATGCTTAATTATGGAATCTTATAACTACCAGGTCATCATACGGGAAGCCCAAGTGTCCCTGGCTATGATATAGATTACTGTTTTGTTCAATTCACATAAGTAGCCCTGGTTTTCCTGGCTATGAATTGTTAATTGTTATTTACAGGACATCCAACACTATAAAATGATCACTTATGGTACATTCCTATTTCCAGGACATCATACGGGAAGCACAAGTGTCTCTGGCTATGACAATAGACGGACTTTTGGAAGCAAGGCAACAAATCGATCTGATGAATATCATCATTATCTGTACTATCTTTAGTGCCGTCCTCATCCTCTGTCCGATCATCATATACGCTGTCTATAACCTCACTGTGGAGATCCAACGGTGTTCACTGCATATAGCAGACAGGTGGGTCTTTTGGAAAACGAAATTTAATTTGAAAGATAGTAATAAATCAATTACAGGATAGGAAACAAAGAGAAATGACATATACGGGGAATTAGGATGAGGTTATACATGTAAACGCAGTGTTCGGGCCTTATATCTTAACATATAGAATATGTCATATGTGTGTTACACGCGAACTTACAATTCTCAGCATTTGAAAAAGAAATCTAACGCATTTGGTTATGTTCCTTCCTACAGGTCATGTTTATCCTTTATTGAAGAGACATCAAAGGAAATGATATAGAGATTTATTATTATCTCGCCAAACCCCTGTAATGTATAAATGATACATATGTACCGATTTGTCCCGTAGTCGAACACTCTACCACGGCGCTATAAAAGCTTGCTCTATATAGCAAGATAGTAGATAGTATACGTATCCTCTTCACTGTCCGCTTACTTGTTGCGCGGTGCGATCACGCACCGTGCTATATGTGGTTACTTTGTTATTTCTCGATAGTTGACAATGAAAGGAGAAGTTATTATTATGATAAACTAAATGTAAATGCCTTAGTCAAAATGCAGTTTCAATTGATTTTGACTTAATTATAGTTCATTTAAAATGATATGTATAGTTCCAATATTTTAAGTAATTAATTTTCCTTGTAATGTTATGACATATAGTAAGTTAACCCTTCTTCCCCACATGTAGACGCTTCTGCAGCAGACGAGTGTTGCAAACATTGAGGTAAAAGTAGGAATGGCTCTTGATTAGAAATGTCTCCATTTTACACAATGATTTGAAGTTTATGATAACAATATACTAGGTACTTGATGTGTTTACGTGCTACAGGGTGGGGTTATCTTTCTAACCGAAGGCTCAGGGTGATCTATTCTAATTAACTATTCTTGTATATCCGTTTCCTTTTGAAGAACATTCACCAATTTGTAGAAGTTAGTAAACATGTAATTTATGACTTTGTTCACTTGACTCCCGATTTGCTTTGATGCCTTGCATTTGTTTAATATGTTACCAGCATAAATGATTTAAGTACTACATCTATTAAATAAATAGACGATTTTGGAAACATCTATGAAAAAAGATATATATTGAATTTTTTATAAATTTTTATAAATTATAATATACTAATCAAATAGAGTTGAAACCATTGCAGCAAAAGAAGAAATTGTTCATTATTAGACATTTCTCCTTTAGCCACCATGTTTTAATAAAACATATACTGCACATGAGATAATATGCGTCCGTATATTAAATAAGCGAATCGAGTAAATTTCGTCTAAGACTTTTTCTCTCCACCGCGCAACCTTTTTTTGCTGCATTTTGCAGCATTTCTTGCACGTGTAAGATACAGTGGTACCTTCTGACGAAAAAAAAGAAAAGAAAAAAGAAGTATTGCTGTCCCACAGATGTTTGTGCTTCATCATTGTTTTGTGATCCTATTAGGGGGAGATGCAATAGTCTATAATTAAATAGTATGCATGCACTACCCTTGCCTCGTGCCTTTAACTAGTCATGAATATTCATACAAATATTATCAAGAAGTTATAAGCGACTCGTGAATTATTGCTTGAACGACACAGGTAAAGTTATCGTTGACTGTTGCAGGTAAGTTGTTGACTAGTCTTCGGGACTTCATTTATCATTTGTTAAAATATTTGAAATTCAGGACGAAGGCATTGAGTAAGGAAAAGAAGCGAACAGACACGCTGCTGAACCAGATGTTACCGAGACAGGTCGCGGAACAGTTAAAACAGAACGAAGCTATCACGACGGAAGAATTCATGTATGCGACCATCATGTTTACTGATATCGTTGGGTTTACACAGATTTGTTCCTGCAGTTCGCCGTTACAGGTAAGTAAATCAGCATTTATACATATAACCGCATCGCTTGTGTAGAGATACTGTCTGCCTCTGGTGCGGGTGTTCACGGGTTCGATCGACGGCCACGTTATACACACTGCTTGAAAATGGTAGTTTTGGTATTCCCTCCCTGGCACTCGTGATTGTGGGGTTACCATTGCAACTGACTCACTGGTGTCAGGATAAACAAAGCTAGAAGTACTTGTAGCTTACCAAGGAAACGCTGTGATATAACTTGAAAAGTGTTGAAAGCGGCGTTAATACTGTATTAACAAACAAAAAACACTCTCCATGTGTATCATGAATTAAACCTTGTTAAATGGATGCGACTTCCCGCAAGCAATGCGGACGCTTTACCAATGCATCACAGAGACGGTTTGGAGAGCGATTTGACGATGTGTTACCTGTGACTCAGACAAGTCCATGTATTCGCACAATTCCACTAGAACCTTGACTGTCGGGTCCATATACATAAACTAATGAGCCCTTCCACAAGAAAACCATCATTATGGACTGTGCGTAATGTATCGACATAGATCAGGGGGATAGAGGTATAGAGTAATAATTCATATAACAGAAAATCCACAGGAGGCGAAAAGTGTCTGTCCGGGTTAGCCTGTGTGGCATGCTTACGCTGATCCGGGTCGATACTATACGTCAACAATGTTGGTTTTCTCTTGGTAAGGCTCATTCTTATGGTTAAGTTCTAGATTCGACTTTTGGCTAAAAAACAGAGTGAAGCTCCGCTTCTTCTAAGCCAAAAATAATTATAAATCATAGATAATCTGGTAGTCAATAAGAAGCCTTATCGTCAGAAAGGAGATCAAATTTATATATATAGGTAAAGTGAACCTCATTTGATCGCGGACTCAGGGCATTACCATTGGGATCTCTGCACTCGTAAATAAACGGTACCTTCGTGGTGAATGATCGTTCGCTGGTGCACATTTCTAGACTTAAACATTGTGGACTATGCGTAAGGTATCGACCATTAGCATGCAGCGCAGGGCATTCTAACCCGGATAGACACTTTTCGCCTCCTGTGGATTTTCTGTTTCATGAATCACTACTCTTTACCACTATCCCCTGATCCTTTCGCATCTTGTTGATTTTCTGTTTCAGGAATCATACTTATATACCCCTATCCCCATGAGACGGAATGTGTCGGCCCGGATTAAGGTTGATCTGGGTCGATACATTACGCAGATTCCATAATATTGGTTTTCCAGTGGAACGGCTCACTTGGTTAAACAAACATACATATATTCGAGAGCAGTTGACCGAATAATGTATGCAATTGTATACGTTCAATCAATCTTATCAATAAGTATGTAACATTCCTTTAAAAAAAGATCCGACCTGACCACGGTTAGACCTTGGACCGAATACGAACGCTTTACCATGACACTACAAAAGCTAGACCAAATATCACGGAAGTATTTAAATGTCCACTTACTGATATACATTGGCTACACATATATAAAAAACTGTTTAAATCATTGACAGATAGTGGAGATGTTGAATATGATTTATTCGTGCCTAGACCACACGATTGACGAGTACGACGTTTACAAAGTGGAAACTATCGGAGACGCTTATCTCGTAGTGTCAGGTAACTAGTTTTACTTCTTAACTCTTCACAGAGTCGACTTTTCCATGTTGAAAATTGGACCACTCCATTTTTCGCCCAAGAGGAAATTTTGTAAATATTTCATGTCAAAGTGGAAAATAATGCAGAGTTCACCTGAATCTGCTTTGTTTGCCATTTTTTTTGTCTAAAAACTGAAAAATTGTTGAAAACAGCTCATAACTTAAAGCTATCCGAATCAATGTTGTGTGTTAAGAAAGAGCCGTTTCTAAATTTGAACGAATAATAATGATCATATTTAACAAGAAAATAAGCTACCTATTATTTCTTATGGCAATCAGCTAGCACACTATTCGCCTTATCAATTTCGCCATGTGCGAGCGGTCATCCTATTGGAACGCTAACCTTCTCGACCATTCGTAACATACAATCGTATAAGAATTTTATTTTTTTCTAATAATAACTCCTCCTCCCATGTCATTTCCGAAAAGCTATTAAAAATAGAAGTCGCGGGCTTCTGCCCGGCCACTAATGACAATCAGCTAGCACACTATTCGCCATATAAATATCGCCATATCTTGCATTTTTTAAATTCATTCAGGTTTGCCGAAGCCAAATGGCAATAAGCATGCCTCCGAAATAGCTTCTCTCGCATTGGACATTCAAGATCACGTGAGCCGTATGGAGATTTCTCACATTCCGGGAACAAACGTGAAACTGCGTATCGGATGCCACAGCGGTAAGTATTCTTCGTGCATATGAGCTGAATTGAATTGAATTGAATGACTGCAAAAATGTTAACAACCTGGTCTGCAGCAGATTTGATGTATGCTGGAAAGGGTTAATATGTTAAGGCTGTAATATATTATACACTATTATTGTTTTCATGCTCTTGAGTATCTGCTTGTTTCTAAATAAAACTTTGAAAAAATGTGGTAAGCCTGTGCATCAGAGATCACTTAAGCTGTACTTTACGCTTGTATTTAGAGAAGACATAACTGTAATTCATAACAGCCTCGACTCGCTAAAACTAAAACAACTAGAAGTGTAACCCCACTTCTCTAAAGACTGGAGTGACTGATCGATGACCTGATCGCAGAGGTTTCTAGGTACAGAGCAACTACAAGTGAAACTCAATGTGTTACAATGTATTTTCATTAAGCTTCTCCCAATCATTGACGTAGAAAAATCCGTATAACTTCTTATCTATACTTAGAGTGGAAGCACATTCTCCTTTCTTAAACATTGCAATGCTGAATTTTTGAAATGATTGTCCAACTTAGCATTTTAAAGAGTCCGTAGCAAATTCTAGGAATATCAAGAAAACACAATTGGGTTGAGTAGCCTACAGTATAAAGCTCGAACAGACTGTACACATGCACCCGATGATATGTCTCTATATGTATACTGGATGCATAGGCTTCGCAAATTAGGTTCCATCTGTCAAAGGGTTAGATTCGGTTCTATACATTCTCTGTCACGTGATCGTCTCTGCGTTGCAAAATACACTTATCGAGAGAAAATGTGTCCTGCCAAATAGCGGGTTATCTATACAATCTAAGACTTCTACGTGAAATATATATATATGTTCAAATCCTACTGATATTATCCTTTCTGAAATAATGTTGATGTGAAAAAGACTCAGTCGTGAATGTTCTTATAGGACAGTCTCGCTATATAGAGGATCTTACATGAGTGCTTATTTGATATTGTTTTTATGAAACGAGTCGACTGAAATAATATGACGCGAGGCTCTGCCGAGCGTCATATTCGTTTCAGTCGACGAGTTTCATAAAAGCAATATCAAATAAGCACTCATGTAAGATTCTATTTATCACATAACACCATAAAAAGATTGTTTTCAATCTTTAAATCGATCTTTCTTCGTCCTCATATAAACAGTGACCGAAGTTCACCCCGAAGTTCTAATGCATGCGTCAATAACTTTTTGATTTTATACAAAATTAGCAACAATGTTCTTATAACGTTTCAGTTATCGAGATTTATTCTCTTTAAACAATATTTTTAATAAATGCCGAAATTCAGAACAATTGTTAACAATATGCCGTCATTGAAAGTGACGTCACATACGTGCTGTGAGTCGGCTATTTATGTAACTAGTTACATATGATATTTATGTCACTGCTTTATGTCACTCCTGGAGTGCAAGTTATGTGATAAATATAGTTATCTACATTGTTAAATACCATGATCCAGTTAACACAGTAAGCCGATTAGTTCCGAAGATCTATTTGACCATTCACACCAAGAGTCCCTTTTCTGACTAGTTCCAAAGTGCATTTCTAGACCCGAATAATTTAGTCAATCGTACGCGGTACATTAAAGATCACGATATGTTGTTACAGGTCCGGTTGTCGCCGGTGTGGTCGGGACTAAGATGCCTCATTACTGTGTGTTTGGCGAGGCGGTTAATGTGGCCAACAAAATAGAGGCACTAGGAAAGCGTAAGTTTGTCAATGAAGCATGTTTGTTGTCGTTGTTGTATGCTTTTTTTATGTTGCCTATTGACACGTCTGATATAGTACACAAACAAATGCATGTACTTTTATTTTATTATGGTTTTAAGCCGTTTTAAAGAATATTTAAGTTATATCACGGCGACTGTTTACTTGTCCATGTTCCCTGGGTAAACAAACCAGTACTAGTCTAAGACATGTGCCTTGCCCAATGGCACTCCGCCATGACCGCCGTGAATGGGGATCTAACCCGGGACGCCCTGATCCAAATCATCGCTTTAAACCATGCGTCCACAGCGGAGTCCTGTCAAACAACTGATATTCCGACACATATTAAGTCGTTGATCTAATGATCTATATAAGCATAAACAATAATAAAAAACAAAACAGATTTAACTGGTTAAAAAACATTTATACAACATTGTACATATATATGTATATCACTAGTGGCAATGTGAAATAGTGGTTATATTAAGCTTCTATTACGTCATAGGAATTGGTTTACAAAAAAAACTGTATACTGAACTCGCGAAACTCGAAAGGACTTCGAGTTATCGAAATATTCGAGAAGACGTAATGTCATGTATGCTTAATTGATTTAGTGTTGCGCAATTGTTTGTTACCAAATCTAGCCAGTGATCATGTCGAGAAAACGGCGCAGCAGCACCAAGACGGCCAATCAGAACTGATGCTAGGCTGTTTTAAAAAAAATCCAGATCCGTTTTAGAAATTGGTTCGAGTAATCGATGTATTCGAATTATAACATGTTCGAGATATTGCGAATACGCTGTAATTTATTTACTAACACAATCACAAGATAGTGTCCGGAGTAATATCATCATTATCTTACGTTCACTCTTGCATGTGTTTGTTTTCGTCATTTAACTTGTTATAGACAGACATACTGGTTTTAACAAAAACTCAAATTCTGATTTACCGTTTGTTATTGCATTCATTTAAAAATGGGTCCGGTCGTTTATGACATTCTAGAAATCTATGTCAAATATTGTGAATGTTAATCGACAACAAATACAGGAAAACATCATTGGACCACTATGGTGGCATAGAACTGCCACCACCTACCAGATAATAATGTTGAATATTTTCGCGAAAGTCATGGCGGATTTCGCGTTATTTACAAAATAACATGAGAAGTTTAAATTCATTGTGATACTAGATAAATAACTTAGCATGCTTTTTTTCCCTGTTAGTGCTTTAGACTGCCAACCACTTAATAGAAAATATATCTTGAAATGTTCTATTTATATCGTTTATTTTAAGTTATCGTGTTACAATAAGTTTCCATGATACCAGATATCTAAATATAGATTATAACACCATGCCGACCGACAACAGTTATTAGCTGACTCGGATTTGGATTAACAACACGGACCTAACCAAGGTTCCCCACAAAGCGTTCCGTATTAAACGTGTCTATTTTTAGATATCATAACGCGTTAGATAAAATGTTCATGATAAAACCCATCCTCGGTAACCAGGCTATTCATAAAATATATGATACCCTGGGAAAATTGGCTGTAAAAATCTCGTACTCATGAATAATTTATGAGGTGAAATGCAGCCGCTTAATTGGCCGCATGACACAAACATCATGCGATACGAAAATTACTGTGTTGTTACGGAGGAATTGATTTATTGATTGATTGAATGGGGTTTAACGCCGTTTTTAACAATTTCTCAGTCATATCACGGCGGCAGTTCATCTACTCATGCGTTTCCTGTTTTTTTCACACCAGTACTGCACACAACAATCTTCCCAAGCAACTGGCTGCTTTTCCACATAGACTTAGCCCATTGGTGGAAGACGAATGACGCATGTCGCAATGACTTTTGTCAAACGTCGGAAAGAAAGTTGGCCGAGCCGGGATTCGAACTCACAACCCCTGGATTGACAGCCCACGTCGTTACCGACTGAGCTACGTTACGGAGGAAATCGTGGTACACGCTTTACAAAGTTTCGCTAGCCAATTTGCCCAGGGTATCATATAGTTTATGAATAGCCTGGGTACCAAGGATGGATAAAACCAAGTTTCATGAAAATCCTTAAATTATCTAGATATAATCGTTGGCAGTTTAGAGCACTAACACGAACACATTTATGTTCAGTTAATTATCTGGCATCACGATAAATTTTAAGTTATCATGTTATTTTGTATATAACGCGAAATCCGCCACGAATTTCACGAAAATATTCAACATAATTACCTGGTAGGTGTAGGCAGTTCTAGGCCACCATAGACCACTATACAGTCGAACCTGTTTTAAGAGACCATCCAATGGAAATGTTGAAAGTGGTCTCTTATTGAATACATGTGAGAGATCCTTGGAATCTATGCGAAAAAACCGGACAGTAAATGATGAATATTTCACCATTGTGGTGATGTACTATTTACAACCCGTATCTTAATTTCCCTTAGTATTGCATTCCTTATATATATACACGATTACACAGCTGTCCTGACTCCAATGTGTGCCTACAGTACTCATTTCACTAACTGTTTTCTGATTCCTTTACTTGACTCTCTACTCTACTTAAGTAATCTGCCCCTAAATTTTCTCTACCTGGAATCGCTCTAATGCTCATCCTATAGGGCTGCAAAGATAACGCCCATCGCATCAGTCTGGAATTCGCCATCTTAGACTTATTTAAATAAGTCAGAGGCTGATGATCAGTCTCTAAGATGAATTCCTTGCCAAACAAATACCTATGATATTTCGACACTCCCCAAATAACACCAAGACTCCTTTTCAATTACTGAGTAATTTCTCTCCCTGTCTAACAATTTCTTACTTGCATACGCAACTGGTAATTTCTCACCCTCTGAATCCTGTAACAATACCGCCCCTAATCCAATGTCTGAAGCATCGGTTCTAAGGATGAAAGACTTATCAAATTCCGGTAACTTCAATATAGGAGGACCTACTAAACTCTTCTTCAAAGTCTGAAAAGCAACTTCCTGACATTCTCCCCACATAACCTTATTTGGTTGACCTTTCTTGGTAAGATCTGTTAAAGGTACTGCAATTGCAGAAAAGTTGGGAATGAACTTTCTGTAAAACCCAACTACCCCTAAAAACGATCTAACCTGTTTCTTTGAAATCGGTCTTTCTGCTTTTTGTAGGGCCTCTATCTTCCCCTGAACTGGCATCAACCCACTAGCCCTATCAATGACATGTCCCAAACATTCCAGATTTCCAAATCCTATGCTACATTTACTCGGTCTAGCTGTTAACTTGGCTACCTTCAACCTACTAAAAATCTCTCTTAAAGCGGTTATATGTTCCTCCCATGTAACGGTAAATACTAATATGTCGTCTATGAAACTATCCGCAAAATCTAAATCCTTTAAAACCTTCCTCATCAATCTACAAAAAGTACTTGCTGCACAAATCAAACCAAAAGGCATCTTGTTGAACCGAAACAACCCTTTTGGCGTTTCAAAAGACGTCATATCTTTCGCCTGCTCTGTCAACGGCACCTGCCAATAACCCTTACTAAGATCAATTTTAGTAAAATACTTTGCCCTCGATACCTTCGAGAATATCTCTTCGATATTTGGCATTGGCTCAGCGTCAAACACTGTCACCCTGTTTAACTGTCTGAAATCTATACAGAAACGAACTGTGCCGTCCTTCTTCCTAACCAATACTATAGGACTCGAAAACGGTGCATTAGAATGCTCTATGACTCCTAACTCTAACATCTTACTGACCTCTTCGTTTACTGTTGCCACTGACTGGTATGGAATAGGATAACCCTTGAACCTGATGGGTTCTGATGTATTTAATTTAATATCATGTTCAACAAGTGAAGTAGTTCCCGGTATGTCTGTCAAAACATCGGCGAACTCTTCCAAAACCATGTCAACCTGCTCCCTCTGTTCGGGAGACAATTCTTTACAAACGTCTACATCTTTCTTAGACTCGTTACCTACTCTAGAAAGACACTCTAAAGGTATCTTCTCATCTACCCAATCTACGTCTGCATTATCTAATTTCCGATCTTCACTATCTTCAATAACTGCAGAACAAACCACTGCTAATATACCTTTATCACTACTACCGTCATCAGCACTTCGCTCATTGTACTGTTTCAACATATTGGCATGAAAAGTCTTTTCCTTACCCTTCATATTAATTCTATAATCTACCTTATTCATCACCTTGATCACTTCAAATGGACCCTTCCACTGCAATAATAATTTATTGTGACTTACCGGAAGTAATACCAGAACCTTGGCACCTATCGGGAAACTTCTGTCCTTTGCCCGTTTGTTATAGTATATCTTCTGTCTAGACTTTGCCTTACTTAACTCATCCTGTGCCATCTTACATGTCTCTTCGAGTCGCTCACGTAAATCTATTACGTACTGGTATGTCAATTTCACTTCAACATCATTGACCTCGCCAGACCATAACTCTTTCAAAATGCTCAACGGTCCTCTGACCGTCCGGCCATAGAGTAATTCAAATGGGGAAAACCCCAGACTTTCCTGTGGCACTTCCCTATACGCAAATAACGCAGCATTAATGTACTTATCCCAATCCTTGGGCCTCTCGCTACACATACGCTTAATCATCCGTTTCAATGTTCCATTAAACTTTTCTACCAATCCGTTACACATTGGGTGGTATGGCGTTGTAGTCAACTGACGTAAGGATAAAAGTCTACTTACCTCAGCCATCATCTTAGATGTGAACTGTGATCCCATGTCCGTCAACATCTCCTCCGGTATTCCTAGTCTACTGAACATATCGACCAATGCTTCCGCTACTCGTTCAGTCTCAATCCCTGGTAAAGCAACGGCTTCCGGATACCTTGTAGCATAATCTACCATGACTAAAATGTACCTGTTTTTCCTGTCTGTCATTGGTTCGATTGGTCCTACTAAATCAACTGCTACACGCTTAAAAGGCGTTTCTATTAATGGCATCTCTCCTAATGGTACTTTTTGAACCTTACCTTTTGGCATCGTTCGTTGACATATATCGCATGATCTACAATACCGACTGACTTCCGAACAAACCCCTGGCCAATAGAACTCTGCTAATGCTCTGTCCCTAGTTTTCCGTATACCTAAATGCCCTGCCATCAATGACTCATGTGCTATCTTTAACACCGCTTCCCGACACGTCTTAGGAACAACTAACTGATAAGACTGCTTCCGATTAGGAAATTCAAATTCCCTATACAATAGTTTGTTCTTAAACAGATACCTTACCTGTCCACCCCCTTTGCAATTATGAAAAGTTCTTTCATTCGCCTTTTCTCTCGTCTTCGACAAAGTTTCATCTGCCATCTGCAGGTCGCGGTATTCCGCTTGCGATATATCTAAAATCTTACCTGGAACATGTAATTTCCTGTATGGTTTAGGATTTTGTTCTGTTTGCGACCGAGTCTGCATTGCATTTGATACATCTCCGGGTTCCGGATATTTCGCGCCTGTAATGTTACCTATAACTAAATCATAGAGTGGAGTGTCTATACATAACGCCTCCGTTGTACCCTCATAATACGGAGTCTTCACCTCTATCATTGCTACCGGAAAATAATGCTCAGATCCATCGATATATTTGCAACATCTTTCCTTACCTAAGAACTGGTGTTCCTGAACTAACCGTTTCCTTACAACTACGCACGTGGCACCCGTGTCTCTCATCATGTTAACTCTTACTCCGTTAACTGTGCCTTCCTTGGTAGGACAATTCCTTTCCATACATGCACCTAGCTGTTCCGAACTATCGTTACACAAATATATGCAACTAGAACTGGCTGTTCGCTTTAATCCCACGATACAGACCTCGAGGCTTTCCTCTTCCTTTGAAATATTGGTTACCCTGATTGTGGCTATACCTTTCAAATGGACCAGTACTTGCATTCCTAGTATCTCCAGATGTAAATCGTCCACCAGTATCGTCGACAGCAGCCATACTATGCTTACTACCCCTTTTCCTACAATCGTCCGATCTGTGATTACCACCACAATAGCTACATTTCCAATTAGTGAAAGAATTACCTGCCTTCTGCGTACTGGAACCCTGTCGTTGTCCTGTATCGGACCTAAACCCTCTAGCAACCTGATCCTTTTCTTTATTATTTCCACTTAAAACAACATTCCTACACCCACCTCTTGCTTCAGCAAATAGATCCGCCTGTACCGCCATCTCATTACCATCTGTAAACATCTTTTCTTTCAAAAATAAATACAAGTCCTTATTGCAAATTGACAACAACTGATCTCGTAACAAAAAATCAATGACGCCTTCGTACGATTTTACTATCTTTCCTAATTCCAACCAACGTTCGAGATAATTCATTGATCTCCGTAAGTACTGAACAAACGTCTCTCCCGTTTCTGGTCTAGCTACTTTGAACCGTTTTCTAAACCCTTCTTCAGTTAACTCAAAACGTTGCAATAATGCTGACTTTAACTTAATATAGTCTAAAGCGTCCGCTGCAGGTAATCTAGAATAAACATCTAACGCCTTACCTTTCAATAATGCACTAAGATGTAATGACCACTGATCATTCTTCCAACCTTGTGCTGCTGCATATCGCTCAAACCTGGATAGATAACTGTCCATATTATCCTTATCCTCGTCAAACCATGGTAATTTCGGTCCTTTGATTTTATGATCTTTAATAAAAGACTTACCTACTCCCTGTTTGGCTAACTCCATCGCCTGCTGATGTTCTACTTGAACTAACTCCAATGCTCTCCTATGCTCCCGATCCCTCAGCTCTTCTTTCTCTCTCAATAACTTAACTTCTTTCTCTTCCTTCTCTCTCTCGAATTCTCTCTGTTGTTCCATTAACTCTCTCTTAGCTTCAACTTCTTTCTCCTTTTTCGAATTCACGATCTCTCAGTCTATGTTCTCGTTCCTTTTCTTGTTCATCTTGAACGAACTTTTGAAGATTCTCACCTTCATGACCTAACTCCTTGCCCAACTCCATCAACTCCTTCATACTAGTCATGATTATCAATAGTACGATACGCTAACCCTATATCAAAACTTAATAAACTACAATCTAAGTTAATAATAACTACACTTCATTGGACTTCAAATCTATATTTGAATTCTCTGCATATCCTGTACGGTATAATCCACTTTTGAGACTCACTATGCACGACCCTAAATCTATTTATAATGTTCAGATATCAGTCTTAACGCTTTTAAAGCACACCCCTTCTATCCCTCAGACTCCACGCTTTACTGCAGAAACGCTTATGGCAGCGCCGCTATGTCTCATCACAGGGAATAAACAAAAAAATTAACTTAAAACCCCATGTATAAATCATAAGCTATTTGTATCAAGTGTAAAATGCACTGTACAATTGCCAGTAAAAAATGAATCTAATGAAGGAATATCTGCAGAGTTACAATTAACCTATCCAATTCTACCCTAGTTCGTTGCCGCCTCGATACATCGAGCGAATAATCCCACTTCTGACACCATTTGTCACAAGATGGTCAAGGGTCGACAACTCACTAAAGTAGAATTGAACGCCGATGGTTGAATAAAAATATATGTTTAATTTACAGTTATGAAATATATACAATTTTGAATAATTAACTTTCCTGACAAATCGAGAGGCTATAAACAAAAGAACTACTCACGCACTCTCATCCACACTTTCACCCAAATCACTTAACTGTCCCATCACTTCCGTTACTGTACCCTGTATTTGGAATGTTCATACACGTTGTCCTTCACATCCAACTGTATCCGTTTCCCGACTTCACCGAGTCGTTGTACTTATATTCATTGCGTCGCGTATATCCTTGGATTCCGGGATCGACAAGCCACACAACTGTGGATATATGGTTCTACACGTCCTATGACGGCACTCCTCCTAATGTCCCCCGTTACGACGTCTTATTAAGTTGTGGACTGCGTCACACAAACTGGTTCTTCAAACTTCTACGTTTGGACCTTCGATTGTCTGCCAGACATAAAACGGCTAAAATTGTAATAAATAACCATGTCTTACAATAATATCAATAATGTTCCGTAAACCTAACAGCCTACCATTTTGTACTCCTATCTCCTATGGTAGCTCATCTCTGTACTAATATCCTTTTACATTTCTCACTTCCATTCTTATCCTTTTCATACAAACATATCTTTCCCAATAGCATAACACATTGTCTCGCTCCTAACGGACTCAATTTCTGTAAAAAACATTCACTTCGTGAACCAGAAATTCTCTAAACAATTCAATCATGTAGTAATTATCTCAATCCCTAACATTGTAAATTTGCACAGATTCCATTCCTTAATTATGCCGAAAACCCCTTTGCACAATAACTAAGAATTTACATACCCATATGCCGTGTGAATTGGTCACATCAACTACCTCTCACTATAACGAGTGAAAACCATCTGGTAACTCCTATGATACTGACGACCAAAACAAATGTTTGAGTAAGTTATATAGCACCAATCAACCTCTGGGTCTCCTGATGACAGGCGAAATTCCCGTGCAAATCGTAATTCACAATCAACAACTAGTTTCAATACATTTATAGGCCAAATGAAAATAGCAACATAGTTTAACGTAATTAACGTTTTTAAACCCGTCAATTCCTTAATTCTCAACGGATTTACATGAAATGAACTCTTAATATGCTTAATATCACTTATCACATATGTATATGATAATAACTTCATAAACAATGATCTCCCTGACAATCCTGCGATAAGTTAAAACCATACGTGACCAACCTGCACTGACTGACCGTCTTTTATTTAGGCCAAGCCAACTCTATTTTGTTACAGCGTACCTGTATCTACAGTAGATCAGTCTACGCGAAAGTCGTCAGTCCTCCAGTCCTGACTGACAAAAATTCTTTCGGACTGACACGTTTTCATGCAATAATTGGTTGAGCAAAGAAGGAAACAAATGAAAAATTAGCTTTCGGACTGACAGGTTTCAAAAGATTTTGTGAAGTCTGGTAGATTCATCGACTTTCTATAGAAGAAACCATCGAACCGGAACGTCTTCATAATATGGACTTCTCCTCTCGTTAGTGAAGCATTCCATACAGTTTAATTGAATGCTGATTTCTTTTTTCGGGGATCATTATACATTACTTTAACGTTTCAGCCGGAAGAGTACATATAAGCAAATCTACGGAAGAGATTCTGACTGAGCTTGGAGGTTTCGTTATGAACGAGCGGGAGAATTTCGTAGAACGGGTATGTTTCGCTTGACCTAAACTATTTCCCACAGAGGACAAATCTGCAGCATCTAGTCGTCTGGAAACACATCTACGGAATTTATTGAAAAACTGTATAGATATTCAAGTAGTACCTTATCATTGCACACCACACATAACGTTAGCTAAATACGGTTCATTGTGTATTCCATCTGCAACATATTGAACAAGTATGGATACTAACTTTAACAAAAATTAAAAAACAAAAACAACAACAATTATTGATTCAAATTGAAAACATTGTGGTCGAATAGAGGAAATTCTCATTATGGGTAATATCTCCATTTGCAACAGTGTTTTCAAAAGGTGTCTGCCTAGAAGAGGCGCGAGAAAGCGTTTATATGTAGGAATTGCTCCATATTTAAACTGTTCCGACCCACATACAACACATCTGCAGCAGACGAATTTCAAACTTTCTCGGCGAAAATGAGAAAAACCTGTATGTACATGATTATATAACTATTGAAAACAGGTGAACATATTTTTGCAAAAGTATTGGGAATTATGAACAAATTCTCCTTTTGTCACAATGTTTTCAAAAGTCGTCTGTTGCAGAGGCGTCATAAAAGCGTCTACATTTGAATCAATTGTATAACTCGGATACATCTTTTCTATGACTGTGAACAAGTAAAACTGTTACTTCAAATAATTTTGGAAAGAGTTATGGAATTGGATCCAACAATACAAATGACGAGCTCAGATATTCTTTTTTGTGGTGAAAACGATTTTAAACTGGTAATTTTATTTCTATAAATTAAACGTTATTTATATTCTTGTTAATAAAAATTCATTTTGGCATGGAATATAAACAATTCCTCAAAAGCAACAGAATCAGACAAGAAAAGCTAGACGAGTGCAAGATAGGTGTTTCAAAGTCACTCTTAAAACATTATGATAGGAATCAAAGTACTGAAGGTACCCGTAACGCATTAACAGAACTCGCTATCAATGGACAGGTTTAAGGTTTATATATGTAAACAGAAACACTACATATCAAAATTGATTCCTGAGCCTAAGGGTATTCCTGATTCGTACGTGTTTAGCCCGTCTGTTTAATGGAAGAAAAAAAGTCGGGTTATTGTGAAACCTTTGGTCTCGCCGTCGTTGTCTGCGTCTTCGTCACAAAACTTTAACCTTACCTCATAACTCAAAAACCGCTCAACATTTTCAAATGAAACTTGGTGCATATGTTCCTAGGAATAATACACATGTCTATTTAAAATTACATAACTTTAATATTTATTCAATAATACCCATTTTTTTTCGACTTAAAAAAAACCGGTCGAGCGTTGGCGTTCGATCTGCGGCGCTCTTGTTTGAGTTTGTTATTTATTTCAGGACGACTACGATCTACAGGCAGCCTTTAAAGGGCACGTAATTACTTACTGGTTGATAGGAAAGGAAGGGTTCGAAGGTCATGAATCAAGCGGTCAAGCGGTGTCATTTGACGAACGAGAGAATGACATTGACTCATTTCCGGCTGATTTCCTGCAAGCGCCATCCTCACCCTGATTTGTAACAGTTTATTGTATTTTGAGCGGATACTCCCTCAAGGTGCTGAACTCCAAAAATAGATATTATAGTCAAAGTTTTAAAACTGTTCAAAAGTTATCTTGAAATATTAGAATCATAATTCTCGGATAAAATAAGAGTTATGATTTCACTTTCCAGTACCATAAACATCATACATATTGATCGTTCATGCTTCAGTTTTACTGGGTACTCATACCCAGTAAGCCAAATTGTGCACATTTTCATGACTTTCAATTGACAGTTTTTCAACATTTACTACCCAAATAGTTTTGAACTACATATTACTTTCTTTGTTGTCAGTTTTAGCATTATTTGCATTATTTGCAGAAGATTCAACATTTCTTAAGTGTGATCAACATTTGGAGTTCAGCACCTTTAATTGAGCTAGTGTATAAGGAAAGGTGTAAGTTTGCTTTTGTGTACAGCATAGTTCCAGATCAGCCTGTGCATTGGTACAGTCACACAAGCTCACAAGCATGTGACGATTCTGATAAGACTAATCAAGAGGACAAGATGACCTGAGACCTACACTATTCAGAAATGTCAACTTCTGGTTATTTTTTAATGCACTCGCTCATTTGATAGTGCTGAGTATTTACAAGTCTTTCAATGAGTAATGACTGGTCTTTATCAACCCTTTCCAACATACGACAAATCTGCATCAGATAACTTTGAAAATTGGCTAAGCAAAATGTTGTATATCTTTATAATATATCTATAGGTGCTACCTATTTACGAAAAAACGCAAAATAATTATAAACAAAAATTAAAGAGCATACTTTGGCCATAAAAATGTTAATGTCATGTTTCTTGCATTATCAAAACATATTTGGAATTCGTATTGCTGTCGTCTATTATTACGAACAGGAAATAATAAAGTAAAGACTTTCAGAAAATCAAGGAATACATTTATAATGAACGAGGTAAAAACATGAGGGCCAAGATGATCCTTAATCGATCACCTGCATTATGGAGAAAGTTATCCTTTTGCCACAATTTTTGATAAATACTTATACTTTGAATGAGTGAGTAAATAGCTCATGTATAGGAATTTTTTCTTTCATTTTGATACCACTTTTTTTGCGGAAAACGACGTCGCTCCATTGACGTAACGCCAAGATGAAGTGTTACGGAAATGACGTCACGTCCTTCTTTGGCTACGATACAGTCAAAATTTAGGTTCGGGCGTAGAAGGCTAATGCTGTCGTTTTTTTGACGAACGGGAAAACATATTTCTTACAGAGTTCCATTTATTTTTAACTTTTCGTACAAATGTTAATTCCCACATAACACAGCACTGTAATTCAAATTCAAATATTTTATTTCAAATATTTAGGCCACCGGCCCATAATATAAACAATACATTTATATTTTTGTCCCCACAAAATACAATTATTTGTATTTACCCCTAAATGTTATATTACAAAATATATACCATAGATAGGAAAAGTGTAGTGAACAGATTAAACTGATGTTGAAGCTAACGGAAATTTGCAGCATATATTGGAGAGTTGATGCCAATTCCATTTATAGTGCATAAACATTTTTGTCTAGATGTTTTCAAAATTCAAGATTCAATGTATACATAACGATCAATGGATTTTAATGTAAACAATGTAAAGATCAGAAAAAATGAATGCTAAATGCTAAATTCAGTCTCTTCATTTCTCATCATCAATATTTTGTGCACTAATTTACATATATTGAATAAATTTGATCTGTCGCAAGAAGACATGAATCTAATGAATACGTCGGCTGTTTTAATTGTTATATCACCTATATAAATTTTCCTGAATTTCTCAAAGCGTTTGCAAAAGAGAAAAACATGAAATTCATCCTCAATTACAACGATTGCGAATTTTTCAAGACAATAAGTGCAAATCCTCTCTTCTTTCGGAGCATTATGATGTCTGCCTACTTCAATATTTAGTTTATGATCCGAGCACCGAAATTTTGCAAATGCTTTCCTAAGGTAAAAAGGTATATCAATAGTTAAATAACGTTCTACGTTTAAAAGTGATTTAAATTGCATATAGTACTGTGTTTTACTAGAGTTACTTAGAGCGTTATGCCAATCTTGTTGTAAAGAATCTTTAAGCCTTATTTTGAATTCTGAGATAAACATATTTATATTTCCAATATCCTGCGCAATCCAGATGTATCCGAAACCGTAGCTAAACAATAAATTCCTAACTTCTGTTGCGTATGTATGTCTGCTGTGATCATCTAAATTTTTTAACATAATATAGCATTGTTTTGGATATCTATGGGTTGGCATTTGTATTAGTTTGGACCAGTACTTTAGAAATCTAGTAAAATACCACATAACACAGCACTGTAATGATATTAAATATCGATTTTAAAAAAAAATATTAAAAAGACGACAATAATAATTTTCAATCCGTGTTTTTCATCTCATTTAATACATACCTAAAATATCGATTTAAAAAAATTTATAAAAAAGACGACAATCATTTTCAATCCGTATTTTTTCGTCTCATTTTATACATACCCAAAATGGCGGCCCCCATTCTTTTTTTCGTATAAGAGTCATATTTTACAATTAAGTTGAAAACATTGCGTCAAGAGGAGATGAAAAATTGCTCATATTTAGAAAATTATTCTCTTGCCACAATGTTTCCAAAAGTAGTCTGTTGCAGACGCGTCAACATGCATCTGTATGTGAGAAAATGTTAAATCTTTTAATTAATAAATGATCATGAATAAGTTGTTCGCAAATGTAGGTTAAATTCTTGCATTTAGGCATTCGTGTATTATGGTTTAAAATATCCCTTTTAGAGGAATATGGGTTAAGCTTTCAGAAATGAGCAAGGCATATTTCCAAGCATAATACTGGTTTGTCACCCATGCACAATCAATTAAGTATTTGTTCTGTCGTCGTGAGATAATGAAAATCTGTTGAAAAAGCATTATAAACCCCAAATAAAAATATAGACAGTCAAACTAGACTTAAGCAGCGAAAAAAGGAGAGTCAACATTTGGCTGATGAACACAGGTGGCTGCTTAGTGCAAGTCAACTAAAGAAGAAAATGTTCTAGGTTTGGTATATCTTCAAGTGGCAGCTTAATACAAGTTGGCTGCTTATGAGAGGTGACATCTAACACAAGTTTTGCCCTTCTTGACTTATTAATACTGAGATTGGTTTTCTGGAGCACGACTCGAATTTAAACAGTGAAGCTACGGGGGAACCTGTCCATACGCTAAATACGAAATTCCACAAGAGCCTCGAACTTATGTGTATTCCACCTTAAACGTCAGTACTATAAGTGCAGGATATGTGTTACATGTTCACTCTTACAGTGAGATCCAAATGAGTATGTTCGTTTTACAGAAAATTCCCGAGACCTACTGTGACTCATAAGGGCTCAATACATTAAGACGACTTTGAACAAATCTCAACAATAAATTGGCAGATTGGCAGATTTCCCTAAATGAAGACATGCTTTGAGCAATTACTTCTTTTTTAACAAAGTTCTCAACAAAGTTTTCAAAAGGCATCTGCTGCAGAGGCGTCAGAAAGCGTCCACATGAGGGAAAGGGTTAAGGTACATGTTTTTTTTTCAATTATCATAAATATGTTTACAGTGGTGTTCTTTTTATTATATGTGTTTGAAGTTTTAAACTTATTTTAGGGTTTTTATGTTGTGCGCAACATTTCCAGTGTCGATCCAAAACGTGTGTTTTCTCATCTTATCCCAATCAGACCACACTCGGGTATCTATTTACGAAATAAACAATTGGTAATTTAAACCGGAACATTTTAGTGACGTTATTCGCAAATACCATGGCGTAATAATGATTAAAGTCCATTTGAATTCGGACCTAGGAAAATACCAAAATGATATAGTCTCAAATTAGTGCGTGATCATCTGAAACTGTCCGCTTGAATTAAATTCAACCGACTTAGTATATGGCAAGGAAATATAATGAATCGTGCAGGAAGTAAGCATAACCCTTCAGGACTTACATTGAACTTCCTTGCTCCTCAGTAATTCCCGAGTACGATACGATGTCTACGCGATGACATTCTGGGGAAAAAGTAACAGAAATCCGGGAAAGCCTGTTAATTTCAAGAACTGTTACTTATATCATCTCAACTCATTGATATTCTTTCAATAAATTTTGCTTTCTATTGTCATGGAAAATTGTTCAATGTATTCATTGTTTGTAAACGTATCGAGATAATAAATACTTGGAAGTATACGAGATAGCAGGCGTTCAGATATAATGACATTTCCTGGACCAAGAGTCACATGGTGACATGTCCTGGACATAGAGTCACATGGTGACACCTCCTTTACCTAGTGTCAAAGAGTGACATGACACTTCCTGGACCGAGTGTCAATGTGTGACTTATAATGGAGCTAGTGTCACATTATGACACTTCATGGACCAAGAGTCACATGGTGACATGTCCTGGACATAGAGTCACATGGTGACACCTCCTTTACCTAGAGTCAAAGCGTGACATGACACTTCCTGGACCGAGTGTCAAAGTGTGACTTATAATGGAGCTAGTGTCATATTGTGACACTTCCTGGACCAAGAGTCACATGGTGAAATGTCCTGGAAATAGAGTCACATGGTGACACCTCCTTTACCTAGAGTCAAAGCGTGACATGACACTTCCTGGACCGAGTGTCAAAGTGTGACTTATAATGGAGCTAGTGTCACATTGTGACACTTCCTTGACCAAGAGTCACATGGTGACATGTCCTGGACATAGAGTCACATGGTGACACCTCCTTTACCTAGAGTCAAAGCGTGACATGACACTTCCTGGACCGAGTGTCAAAGTGTGACTTATAAAGGAGCTAGTGTCATATTGTGACACTTCCTGGACCAAGAGTCACATGGTGAAATGTCCTGGAAATAGAGTCACATGGTGACACCTCCTTTACCTAGAGTCAAAGCGTGACATGACACTTCCTGGACCGAGTGTTATAGTGTGACTTATCTTTGACCTACTTTAACATGGTGACCGTGACTTCCTGGACCTAAAGGAACAGGGTGACACCTCACTGACCTAGAGTCAAAGCGTGACATGACACTTCCTGGACCGAGTGTCACAGGGTGACACATCCTTTACTTAGAGTCACAGTGTGACATAGCAGTTCAAAGACAGAGTGTTACAGTGTGGCATCTCCTGGACAAAGAGTCACAGGGTAAAACTTCCTGAATATAGAGTCGCAGAGTGACATTTCCTGGACAAAGAGTGGAAGGGTAACACGTTCTGCACTAAGAGCCGCCGAACCAGTATGTATGTATTTGTTAATGACGTGCTAGTTTTGTTTGTAAATAACCTGGGAATCCACGCAGACTGAGAGGTTACCGTAGGAGATGTATAACCGGGCGTTTCGGGGGCGATCCAAGTTCGCGGCAACCAGGCTCGCCATTGGACAAGGCACATTTACAACCCTAGTAATGGTTTGACTTTACTTAACACAACGTTTTCAAAAGTCGCCTGCTACAGAGACGTCAGAAATCGTCTGTATTTGAGAAAGGGTTAAGCGCCATACGACTTCCCTGTTATAGCAACCTACGCCTAGGACGAGGATCAGACTTGTGTGTATGTCGATGCTTATCACCTTTAGTAACATTTCAAATATATACAATAATTGTACTTTTATCTGTACCATCGTTTTGCCCAGATGTATTCAAAGTCATCTGCTGCAGATGTGTTGTATGTTGGAATTATTGTAATCCTTTCACCCTTTCAATGATGAATCTTTAAAATAGACTTAGAAGCTTTGTGTTTGGAAGTGTCAATAGCCAATTGTAGAAGTGCGTCACGCACATGTAGTTCTGTAAATATCAAGGTTAAAACTGTTCAGATGACCAGCCAACAGTATAGAACTTGGTCAGACAGCTTGTCTGGCTCCATTTTGTTGCTCAATTGATTAATTGATTGATTGATTGATTGATTGATTGATTGGGGTTAAATGCCATTTTAAAAAAAATCCGTTATATTAAGGCGGCCAGTTTACCTACTCATGTGTTTCCTGGCTTTCGCAAACCAGTTTTCCACACAACAATATTCCAAGCAACTGGCTGCTTTCCACATATACTGTTAGCCCATTGGTGGAAGACGAATGACGCTTGTCACAATGACTTTTGTCAAACGACGAAAAGAATGTTGGTCGAGCATGGGTTCGAACTAATAAGCCATGGATTGACAGCCCGCGTCGCTACCGACTGAGCTACCGGGGCTCGATTATTCTGGTTGCACATTATTGAAATAATCGGTTCAAGCAGTCTACGGATTAATGGTGTATGTGCGTGTATGTAGCTTCATCTAAATAATTGACAATGATTCAACGGAATGCAGAATATATCATCGGGAGTAACGCGTCTTTTCCAACACCCGACCGGGTGATACCATATTCTTTAAAAATGCCAGTAATAGCGGTCCTCCTTGGCGCTAAGTGTTGCGGGGTCACAGCATAACGCCTGACTGGATGGTGTTCGGATAAATGGGCCAGATGCACTGGTAACCTACCCATGGAATGACGTGATATAACTATACAATTGTTTAAAGCGTCTTTAAACACAAAACAATCAATTAATCAATCTTTTTCATCATAAATTACAGTCACATCGTTATATAAAGTCGTCTGTAAGGTTAAATCAAACTAATACTATTGAAGCCACATCACATTAAAAAAAGACCTTCCGACTTTTTGGAATTAATGTTAATTACGATCAAATTGCATGCTTGTATTGTCGATTGTGGGTCATAACTGCTCTCCATAGCTTACAAAGACTACATAGCGACCAGAGAGGTTCTTGAGCCGACTACGAGTAGGCACAGAACAACATATAACACTGAATATACGAAACACCATATGGTGACACAATCTGTATATAATTCAGCATCGTACTGATCAGTGTCGAAAAACCGCATTGAAAAAGTACTTACTATCATATATTAATTTATTAAAAAACCTAAACGCAGCACAGCTGTTGCCTGTGCCTTGTAGTAATGGTGAACGAAATTAACGATTTAAAAGCCTTTCCAAACATACAACAAGTCTGCAGTAGATGACCTTGAAAATATCTAGGCAAATTGATGGAAACATCTGTATTATTGGAAGTATAACTTTTCAGTAGTGTCGAAAACATTTTGGCAAAAACAAAACAGAAAAAGTAACTCATCAAGAGAAATTTCTTCTTTTGCTTTGATGTTTCAATACTCGTCTGTTGCAGATGCGTCAAATACGTCTGCATGTGAAAAGGGTGTGTCTGGTCTTTCCTGCTAAATTCCTGCAATGTGTAAGAGTAATGTTTTTGACAAGTTTTATACAATTATGAAGTAGTCTTTGCTAATAACTGACACATACTAAAGCGAACACTCTAGACAAAGATTAGACTGCGAACACTTGAAGCTATGATACAGCAGGGGGGGTTCACAGCTGCATGATATTCCCATGGATCTAGTATATACGGTATCCATGGGGAGCATTGCTTGTATATTTGTTATGAATGCACCTGGTGCATCACCAGATCACCTGGACATTGTCCTATATTAACCTTTAGCTTCAAACAACAATGGTGTTCATCGCATAGTCCCCATATAAGTTCACCAAATATGTCAATTCACTACAGATCTGCCATGGCAACAAACAGGGAACACCTTTGAACCAGTTCTTGTCAGAAACTACTGGCCCAGTTTTAACATATATTCACAGTTTGCTTAATATGTTGGGATTCATTAAAACATATGGCTGTCAGGGCCGTTCCCATATATCGCTATTGTGACTTTGATGGTCCCCTTTCAAATGTTTGCCAAGAGTTGGATTTTATTCAATGCATCACTGTGTTGCTATGGCAAATATCTCAAAAAATAAATACAAAGTGTCTTTTCGGAAACTACTAGGGCATTGTATATTCGCCGAAATGTTAATTCTTTGTTCATCTAACAAGTTTGCTCAAGCCGGTGCAAATCATTCAAAAACAAAACTGTGGAGTTAGGACTGGTTTTCTTACAGTGGTATAGTGATATAGTGCTATAGAAAAGTCTCCTTGTCTGAAAACAGTAACTGCTTTCAATATAATTTGGCACAAATGTTCCTTTGTTTGACCATCACTCGAGTATGTTCTAGTAGATGCTATTGGTAGGGTTCCAAGCATGGTTCCTTTTGTCTTATTTCAATGACTTTTTATGTTTCTTTGCAAGTGTATGCTTATGTGCTCTCTTGTGCTTCTCTTGTATTAATTCGTTCACTATGTGCTGTTAATTGTTAATAAAAAAATCTTTTTTATTATCTTCAGCATAGCCATGATCAAACACTTTCTCCCAGCCTAGTCCATGGTTTAGAGAATTATTTTCTTTCAAATCTTTTTTTCCAACATCGTTACCAGTTCAGTTTATTGCATTGGTGTAGAATTTTAAATTTCTGTTTAATCAGCATGAAACTTTGAGTACATGAGAAACAAATAGTATGACAAACATTAGAATGGCTATTTGTAATCTAAATTGTTCGGGTAATCACATGTTCATCACCAGGTCGCTAGGCCATATTAAGATAAAATATTTTGTACACTTTAGAAATGACTAAATTATCAAGAAAGGAGAGAAAACAGTATCCATTAGTTTGGTGTTTGTTTCAATGATGTCTGATATTAAACAGGTCTGTTCAATTTAGTCCCTTCACATTGCATGATTGAGGGTTGTCAGAGACATATAAACACAGTGTATTTATATGTCTCTGGGGTTGTTAACCTGCTTCGAAAAATTTGAGTGCAATAACAAACACAAAACATGCTCAAAAAGCACAGTTTCACTATTTGCCTAACTGTTCAATTTATAAAAATATAGGCATATATTTATTATATTATAATGCTCGATCTCCAAACTTTCAGCATTGATTGCTAATTGACTCTAGAACGTGCAGACTTGTATACATAACGTGTTTACACACTGACATCGTGTGTCCTTTAAACCTTTGTAACCCAGTCTTATCATCTAGACGCTTTCATATATTTAAACAACTACAAAATAAAGCGTTTATAATATTGAGACTTAAGAACAATCGATAACTTGTCTCGCGAGCTATTTATAGAACCTTTTTGAATTTCCAGATTTGAGTATCACCAGAGTTATTTGCAAGGCAAGATAGAACGCGCAATGATATTTAGTATCTGCCCAATCATGACGAAATTAATATTTACGTATTTTAACTCTATGTAGATAATGTCTCGATAAAACTCAAATATTGGTAACAATCCGGTACCAAAGTAAAACTGACATAATTATTATTAATCGCGTCACTTCATCAATGATGGAACCATAACGGATGTGAGTAAATTGGTTTGCAGTAAGGAAAACAAATATCAACGGGCTTTTCAAAACCGACTATGTAAATATTTTTTCGTTGCTGTTGTTTCTGTTAGTATTGTGGCGATTGTCAAACCAATCGCCACAAAAATGGTCTACTAATGGTTCAGAATGCTCTTATCTTACTCCACTATTGTCCACTGTGTCCGTATAAGTGTACCAAACTGATACATGATGAATTAATGCTTTCAATGTGTAGGAGTAACACATGCTTATGGAGTGCAGCATATTGCTCTTTGTGAAACTTCATATTTTTCATTCATTCACTTTGTTCTGTAACCAGTTGTAAGTAATAGTGTATGATTTTTAATGTGTTCATTATGTTAGTTGCTGGATCCAATTGCATACATATTTTATTGTTTACCCAATACTACGCTAAATTACACTTATCGGTTTCGACCACAACTGTGATCATCCTTAAACAAGAAATTATGTATTCAATATACTAGTGTTTTTGTGGTCCTGTAACCTAATTGTTTTTAGATCACCTGAGTAAAAGGCTCTAGATGATCTATTGTACTCACTCACTGACCGTAGTTCTCCTCAAAAAACCTCTGGCTGAAACTTGGCATGGATGTTCCTTGCATGGCCCAACTTTTACAGTTGTTAACATAATTCCATTCAGTGCACAACTTGTTGCCATGGCGACAAAAAAGCAAATTTATTTCTCTGAAATGCTCATTGACTGAACCTCTCTGAACCTCCACAAAGTTTGCTCGAGTGGTGTAATTTGTAAAACACACAGAAACTACTTGATGGAAGTTGAATTAACATTTACATATAAAATAAGGCAGAAACTTCGAAATGTTTCTGCCTAAACCTGCTGCAAAATGTTCCTTTTATTCTTCGTGTCTTAAATGTGTATACCTGTAAGCTTTTGCACTCAGGTGAGCTATATAGTGCCAATAAGGTCCTCCTGTTTTCCAATTACCAGTTTCATTATATTTACTATTTCTGATATGATCTTTCAACTTCTTAACAATAAATACATAAACATAAGCTGCAATTGTTATTTCTTTTCGTATTTCCCTACTTCTCCAACATGCCTGCAGCCCCAAGGCCGTCGGCACTTTCCATGCTTTGATTTGTGTACCGTAAACGTAGTTAATGGACATTCGGGAAGTAAACTTCCAACTGTATAGACTGTTACCAAATTTCCAAGTTCTGACATTTCAATTTAGATTTAGAACTTCCGAGTCTTGACATACACGTTCCTTGCAGTTCGCTCAGCGAAAAGCGATGTAAGTTATTTATTGGGGTTTTACGCCGCTTTCAACATTATTTCAGTTATATCACGGCGACAGTTCACTTATTCATGATCCCTGGGTAAACAAACCAGTACTAGGCTAGAAAATGTGCCTTGCCCAAGGGCACTCCACGATGACCGAGATGCCGCGACTGGGGATCGAACCCGGGACACCCGCTTTCGAAATCCCCGACGCTAACCACTCGACCACAGCGGATTGGAAAGCGATGTAAGGGGTCTAGGTTTAATTCAAATTCAAAGATATCCCGTATTCAATAACCATTAACCTGTTAAGTTATTTATAAGTTACCAGTACGTTGCTTTACAATGGATAAATAAATATATAGGGGCTTTCAGTGGCGATTGAAATAGAGCAACGCTATTCGGAGAATCCGCAGTGGGTCAAAGCGCAATGTACCAATCTTACTTCTCCGGGAATGATGGCTTTTTTCAAAGAGTGATTTCTTTAAGCGGTAATCCGCCAATACAAGCGAACTTTATATTGCCTTTCGAATTTGATCCGAAAACACGGATGGAATATTTGGCTAAGCTCTTGGCTATGATTGGTCCTCTTTCAACGAAACTGTGCAGTGCTTTTAATCCGACACATTGATCACCAGTGCAGCCGGGTTGCCTTTTGCACCTTATATAGACGGAAACATTATTACAGATTCAGTTTTCTTCCACCAACCCCGTTGTAACCATGCAAAGCTGGGCCAATCCAGGTAATCACGGGGATGAACTCCCCTTTGTGTTTGTGTTGAGTAAGGACATGGAAGACACGCTATTCACTAATTACCAAAGTCCAACGGACTGGGAACGTGAACTATCTTACAATGATGACGTATTGGACAAACTCCGCTAACTCAGGGTAACCTAACTTGCATCAAAACTTACTAATAAATTTGCATTATGCAAAAGTTGTCTTCTTCTCTGTTAGAGCCGTATTTTAAAACAGTTGAGTTCGTATCGCAATACTTGTGTAAGAATTTCACCTCTGTAAAGCAGCCAATTGTCGATTAATTTCTAATATATTATATTCATAATAACCCTTTACCTCATGCAGACGCGTTTTGACGCCTATGTACCAGACTACTTTTTAAAATATTGTGACAAAAGGAAAAATTGCTCATAATAAGCAACTTCTCCTTTTGTCAAAATGTTTTCAACTATATTGAATAATTATTATACTTTCATGTTCAGAGGTTTGTCATGGTTTTGCTAAAATGTGTTTTAAGTCGTCTGCTGTTTATTTTATGTAAAGGGTTAAAGCAGTCATCTCTATGCTTGACTGTATAAATTGTTCTGGGTTTATCTGATGAACCAAACACCCCGAAGTGTTCCAGTCTACACGTGTGGTATTTAACCATGAAACGCCGCGATTTTACCGATATGCATTTTTAAGCGACGTGAAACACCAATCAAACAAACAAACAATCATCAATTACCATTATCTCCAAATACATATAGGTCTCAATGTTTTGGGTTTTACGTCGCCTTCAACAGTTTAGGTCATAAAGCGGCGGGCATGTAAGATGATATTGATCCCAGACCTTATATTTACATCAAGATAAAACTATAAAATATGAAACCAATAACACCCCACCTGCTGGAAATCAAGAGTTGCAGTGACTCCAATCGTTCAAACCCATGTAACTGGCTCTTACGGTTCGAGAAAGGGTCAGACTGTGGTTACCATTCTTATTGAGAGTCCCTTACCATCAGGAGCGGAATGGAAATGTGATTTAAGTTCATTGATAACTGTATTAACCAATCGATATTAAGGATGAGAATATTCATTATAATCCCGTTAACAAACGGCACATGACCTCATTCCTTTAGACTAAAGGGGAGTAAATCGGATCGGTTTGATTAGCAGGCAATTCTGTGTCCATTTTTGTCTGGTGAATAAACAAGATAGTAGTTGTCTCCCATCGTCGATTACTAATTTCACAGACCGTTAAAATTGTGTTTTGAAAAATTGAATATTCTTACCCTTGTGTTGACTGCTAAGCTGATTTGACACGTAAATTTTTAAATCAATGCACTGCGGGATTATGGCGACCTTTAATCTGACCTAATTGTTTCACAGATATGTCTGCCCTATATTTGGTTGATTGCTGTTGTCCCCATCGTCGATTACTAATTTCACAGACCGTTAAAATTGTGTTTTGAAAAATTGAATATTCTTACCCTTGTGTTGACTGGTAAGCTGATTTGACACGTACATTTTTAAATCAATACACTGCGGGATTATGGCGACCTTTAATCTGACCTAATTGTTTCACAGATATGTCTGCCCTATATTTGTTTGATTGCTGTTGTCCCCACACCTTCCCCCTCCCCGCATGCATTTCCTCATTATGTTTCTGGGCGTTTTTAATTAACTAATGAAATCCATCGTATCAAAAAAGAATTTTCACATAATGCAAATTATAGAACTAATATTTCAGTATGATATTGAATAGATATATGATTTTTGCACAAACATATTGTTTATAGAAAAAATATTTCACAACATTGAATATAAATATATATTTATTAACAACAAAGATTTGCTTTTAACAATAACTATATTTGTGGATTGAATCAATATATGGAAAACATTGAACCGATATAAATAATTATTGAACAAATATTTTGTAACAAACAATATATATTTCATTATACAACAAATATATTACAAGATTGAATAAATATATAGAATATAGAACATATATGTTAAAGATATAATATTGCAACCGATTACATGCCATAGTTGTCGATATTTTTGATTTTTTTTTTTTTCAGTTTTCAGATTATAATTTTCATTTGATACAGATCATATATATAGTTTATTGAATCATTATAACCCATAATGCTATCATGTTTGCATAGAAAACTGAATTGCTTCCCTTTGACCTTTCTCGAAATAGAAGAAAATAGCAACTTAAAATCCACACAGTAGTTATTTCCCTTGAATAATATAACTTTTTTATAAGGATGAGATACCCGCATGCCAGAAGAATATATTGCGAACATTAATGTTTTGGGGAATAATGTTAATTCATCGTGATGTCGAAAGATATCTTTTTCTGAAGTGTTTATTACGAAGGGATGAGCAAAGTATTTAAAAAATAATTGTGAATAACAAGAAACCCGAACGATACGTTAGTTTACCCTGTCTGAGCATCCGTGTAGTATAATCTGAATTTGCATTGTTAATCATTAGTATCAGAGGGTTTAAACTTATATGTTGACAAAGATTGTCTTTTTTATCACATTGCATGATTGCGAGGCAGAATGATCTTCGCCTACAATACATATATCCGAGATTGTATTTTAAATCACACCCATCGTCATGCATAACACACAAACCAAAAATTAATCGTTAACAACTACTGGTTATCATAGATCGCATAGCTTTTGTATGTGATGCAGAAACTGATTTCGGCAATCGAGATAACCGAACAGGACATTACGATTGTTTCGATAGGCTAAATACTGTATATCGGATCAATGAATAGTAATAAATACCGAACAGGAGATTACGAGTGTTTCGATTGGCTTAAATACTGCATATCGGATCAATGAATTGTAATAAATACCGAACAGGACATTACGAGTGTTTCGATTGGCTTAAATACTGCATACCGGATCAATGAATTGTAATAAATACCGAACAGGACATTACGAGTGTTTCGATTGGCTTAAATACTGCATATCGGATTAATGAATTGTAATAAATACCGAACAGGACATTACGAGTGTTTCGATTGGCTTAAATACTGCATATCGGATCAATGAATTGTAATAAATACGCAGAGGTCAAGCTTCTGGAGAATGGCTAATTAGTGTAAAGTTATAATTGACTAACTTTCTCTATCACACGGTAATTGCACTGTACATAGTTTACCTGTACATAGTTATGATTGATCTTCTTGACCATTAATAAAGTGGCTACTTCCCCTTAGCTGGATAGTATATCGACCCTGTGAACATGTATGTACGGCAGCCATTCGTGGCCTGTTCTTGTGACATGCAACATGACTAATACAATCTTGAAATGTATTATGAGTTATGGCTTTGTTACATTAGTAACGGTCAGTGTATTCTTGACTTCTGACCAATAATCTAAAGGTTATTAGTGGTCATCTAGTTTCGTAGATGACACAGAGCAGCCATAAGCTCGCACATAAGTACTCCACACCACACTCTTTCCATGCAACAGGCTCCCATACAACATGAAATTTTGATTTAAAACAGGTTACGGTAGTCACATTGACTTGTCAATCAACGTAAAAGGGTAAAGACAGAGCCCGGATTCGAACTCATGACCCTTTGATTTGATAGTCATTGTAGATATTAATTGAGCAATCGCGGCTCCAGTGGTCCACCAAAGTACAAGCTGATTAGCGCGACAGAATCTGTGACATTAAAACGACTTATAATATTATTAGTGTTTCAGTTTTTCAAATTGAACGGTGCTCCGTGAAAAACAACAGTTATGTATTTGCCATCATTGTAGATACAGATCAGCCAACGCACACGCACAGTCTGATTACTGTTCTGCACTAAGTCATAGAAGCTTTAAACACCTCTACATAGTTATATCTATTTGGCTGTGTTAGCATGGATATACAGGCAGTTTTTTTTCCAGGCGTTAAATAATTACGGTAAGGTTGATTTTACTGGAGCACCGTTCAAATATGCATATTGTCAAATGGAAGCAGTTTGGATCGGATTGCCGGACAGGAAATAAGGAATGTCAGATACAGATGTTAGTCTGAAGTTGTCTTCCAATGAACAGTGATACTTTTGTTGAAAGTTTAATGTTTTTATAAAACTTAATACTTGTCTGATTAATTGGTAATAGTGTTGGCATTTGGCTATATTGTTACCTTAAGATCCATTTTTCAGATCATTATGTTTTTTCTGAAATCAAATTCAGTACGGAATAAGGACGACCTTTGATTTGACCTCATCACTCAAAAAATTGATGGTCATCTTGTAGCTTTTACGCCAGTGCCTTTTTGGTAGTTTTAAGAAGGAACTTAAATTAATTATAGCTTTCTGGTTTGTTTAATTAGTTTGGAAAGAGTCATATCCTGTAATGCTATAATGGCAGCCTATGGAAAACGAGTTGTTTCCGTCTATGGTTCATTTCTATTATTGTTGATACAGACACACATTTATCGAACCTTCGATTATCAAATTTGATTTGAATTGCGTCGGGTGATTAGATGTATCGCTGAACCTGCGTGCAGAAAAGACTCAGGTAAGTTTGTGTGGAAACTTAGTCTGATCTGTCTTCACAACCCGCTTGCTCGCAGTATAAACCCTGATGTCACAACATATTAGATGTGGAGCCCCACTTGTGTTACTACTCCTAAATCCCTTTTGGCATTGCCCTCTCGTACCAGAGGTTGCGGGTTTTATTCTTGAGAAGAGCGGTTTTGTATCTTTTCAATATGTCCATACAAACGATACCAGTACTGGTTATGTCATAACAAAACAAGTATCGAGTCTGGTCTATTTGAGATGATTTTTCTTCGTATAAGGTTTAACATCAATAACCCCAGTCGCGGTAGAGTGTCCTTGGATAAAGCACATTTCCTTGTTCAGCACTGGTGTGTCCACCCAGGGACCACACGTAGGTGAACAGTCGCCATGATATTAATAAAATAACGTTGACAACGACGTACAAATCAATTAATCAAATAAAACCCAAAAGGTTTAAATTTAACTAAATCATCTCTGTGACTCCGTTACGGGGAACAATCAACCGCCGAGGCGCATATATCTACACGTTGTTTGCGGAAGTACGTTAACCTGAAGAACGTGTAGAATAGACCATTGGCATAATGAAATTGCTTAATATGTACATTCAAATTGCAAAAGTCTTTCAAACTTTGTAATATAGATCTATATATATATCAAACTTTGTAATATAAATCTTTATATCAAACTTTGTTATATAAATCTATACATCAAACATGTAATACAAATCTATATATCAAACTTTGTAATATAAATCCATAAATCAAACTTTGTAATATAAATCTATATATATCAAACTTTGTAATATAAGTCGATATATCAAACTTTGTAATATAAATCTATATATCAAACTTGTAATATAAATCTATTTATAAAACTTTGTAATATAAATCCATATATCAAACGTTGTAATACAAATCTGTATATAAACTTTGTAATATATATCTATATATCAAACTTTGTAGTATAAATCCATATATCAAACTTTGTAATATACGAGGGACGTTCGGAAAGACAACGTCCATTTAATAATTTTCCTTTGACAAATCGTTATGAAACTTAAGCATGTATGAGAATATTATATTTCAAAAGCTTATGTTTAGATTATAGCATTGTGATATTGTTATATTCGTATGCATAGCAACATGCGTTGTAAAGACCCGGCGCAACCCTAAACTTCTCGATTACACTGCACTATTTTGAACACACAATCATAATAAAAATGCACGAAACGTTGTAAAACATACATGACGTCATACTTGATTCATAACATCATTTGCTGAAAATATTCCGGAAGTAATAATTTAAATATACGCGCCTAGAGAATCATACTTACTAAGCACATAATGCAGACGCAAACAAAATAGGAACAGCGGATTTTCATTAAAAAATTGGGTCAACCTCGAGAAAACGCCACCTGAAACAAAGGAGCTGTTGGAGATGGCTTATAACGGAGATTCCGTGAGCAGAGCACTTGTGGACAGATGGAATAAGAGTTTCCGTGACGGTAGAACATGCACAACGTACAAACACATATCTTTTCGTCCGTCTGTGGTTGATGAAAAGGTTGCGATTATGTAAAGATCGCGCTCAATACATATCGGCGAATGACTGTGAAGGATATTGCAAATGTGTGCCATATTGGTGGAGCGACGGCTCACGTGATATTGACAGAAGGTTGTATTTGAAAAGTGGATGAAAAGACATGCGAAATGTGTACAGTGCATCGGCGATTCTTTGAGAAGAAGTTAAATTAGGAACTGCGTTAAAACAGCATTATTGTTTAGACGTTACATGAAAACGACGTTACTGCGTCGGGGTCCTTGTAGATATCGTTTTCTATGTATTGTTGTTAATGTATATATTGCGTTATTTGTATGGAAATTGTACCATACAGTAGATTATAAGTTAAAGATACACTGTGCGACTTTTTATTGACTGTTTCCGACTTATCATTAAAAAACAACGTCCCTCATACATTGATATATCAAGCTGTATAATATAACTATTTATTACATACCTATCCAAATTTTGCATTGAAATTTAAGTGACATAAATCAATATCAATTTTTAAAAAAATGATAACTTACACTGGGACGATAACACTTTTAGTTTTTTTATATCATCACTAGTGATGATATCATTTTTGCCGGAACTACTTTTTTATGTTTACTTAAAATGTTGATAGTATGATTTTTGATCATTATTAAAGTGAAAATGTGTTTCAATTATATTTTAAGATGTCATCCTAAGATACATCTTAAGAAACTTACAAAAGAAAATATAAAGAATGACATAAAACATTCATTTAAACGTGCGGCGTAAACATTATTGGAACAGCCATGGAACGTCTTAAAATGATGCAGTCATTGGTTACGTAACATTCATACGCCTAAGGCCAAGTCATTTTATATGTTTCTTTAAAATAAAGGGGAGATTTATTCCAGATATATAATAAATAGAATAACTAACTGCATGTTTTTGATATAGAATTTATGTCACTCGGGAAAAAAGGGGTAATTTGGTGTAAAATCACTCAACCTACGGTTTCGTGATTTTAACCAAATTACCCCTTTTTTCCCTTGTGACATAAATTCTATATCAAAAACATGCAGTTAGTTATTCTCTATATATACCTTTTCCATATTTCTCTCCTTATAATTGACACTAGAAAACAATGTGAAATGAATGGAGTGTTAAAATGTAGGTTACATCTTATAGAATAATACACCTAGAAACATATAATGAAAATCTTAAGAAGTGACAGTTTGATTATCAAATAGAGTTTAAAGAATTGAGGCTAGAAGAAAAATGCTCATAATCTACAATTTCTCATTTTGTCACACAAAATGTTTTCAACGTAAATAAAAAAAGGTTATATATATTGTGATAAAAGCTAACAAAGGCAATAACTATTGTAGAATAATGGAACAACAACAAACTTCTAAATGACGAGCCATCACCGTGATCACACGCTCATCAATATTGGAAACGTCTTAAACTAAAATAACGATTATAAAATAGAGATGAAAACGTTATGGCAAATGGAGAAATTGCTCATTGCGAGCATCTTCTTCTTTCGCCACAATGTTTACAAAAGGGCATTTGCAGCAGATGTTTAACAAAAGCGACTTGTCTTGTCTCGTCTCTATAAATGGCCATCGAAACCAGTGTTCTTTTGTCCTTGCTGGACGTTAGCGTCATAGTTCGATGAAGGTGTCTGTTTCCTACAGGCGATTCCAACAATGATAAAAAGCTCCAGGACGACCAGGACTACGAGTACGGCAAAAACCACCCAGAATACCTTTATCTGTATTTTCTCCACGTCCTCAGTATCATCTGATTCCTTGTCACCTGCTGTTAAAAATACCAGTTAACAGTTATTTGATGGGTATTTTTGTAACAGTCAAAACTGTTGTCGAGAGCAGGAAGGGGTGACTTTGGAACTGTTGTCCCGAGGCCGATAGTTCAAAAGACATTCCCTCCACCTCTGGAAAATAGTTTTGACTGTTACACAAGTACCCATTAACAAACTGTATACTGTTGACCGGTCAACAGTTCAGTTTAGTTTAAACATTGTTTATTGCCGAAGTACTTACACCTTCCATTACTAAAATTGCAATCAATCGATGGCTAATCGATCGATCGATCGATGGAGTATTACCCGACCCTTTTCACAAGGATGTACGAATGCATTTGAACATATTTTGAGATAAGCATCGTACCGTTTGTCAAACATATCAAGTTATGGGAGCTAACATGATTGTGTCAGTCATTAAGTCTGTCAATGCCATTCAGGAGTCGCTTTTAGGCGATTATTTGTCAAAAGAATACAAGATAAATAGCAAGCAATATTAAACAATAAAAATCTTTTTTTTCTAAGGTATATGCAATACACAGGGAGAGAGCTTCCTAAATAAGCGTAATGCTTTCTGCTCAATCCTATTTATATTTATATTTGATATGATTGATTGATTGATTGGGGTTTAACGCTGTTTTTAACAATTTTTCAGTCATATCACGGCGGCCAATTCAACTACTCATGCATTTCCTGGTTTTCTCACACCAGTAATCCACACAACACTCTTCCCAGGCTACTAGCTGCTTTTCCACATAGACTTAGCCCATTGGTGGAAGACCAATGACGCATGTCGCATTGACTTTTGTCAATCCTCGGAAAGAAAGTTGGCCGAGCCGGGATATTTGATATGAAATGTTAAAAGATGTACATGTAAATTAAAATATAAATAAAACATTATTTAAACCAAACGATCAATGAAATTTATTTTGTTGAATTACATACCAATTTAACACGTACTGTAATCTAGTTTGTAATATGCCTCTGTTGTTTATGAAAGTCCTCTAATAAAATGAGATGTATAACGTAAATTCTTAAATGGATGAACGAGTTAGCATGAGTGACATTTCAATTGAAAACTTGTTTTACAGAACGGTGATGTAAATACTTACTAGATCCTTCCGGGCACACGGCTAGTTGACAACCTTTGCTTTCTGATGCTGTGTTTGGGCACATTGGTCCAGTAGTACAAGGCTTGACTCTGTAATTGACCCCAGGTCCACAGGATGCTGAACAGTCCGTCCAACTGGTCCAGCCAGCAGGCGCAACTGAAATGTGACACGTGAAATGGTTCATGACATACGAAAACCGAAAAACTTTGTGCGGCCAGCATAGATCCAGATTAGCCTGTGCCTTTGTACAGTCTTATCAGGGCCTTCATTTTTCGCCATCTTATCGAACAACCATCATTGAAATATCAGGAGTAAAACAAGTAAACAATAATACATCATATCATTTGATCGGAAATATTTGTAAAACTTTTGAAATAGCGCCGAATTGTTATCCCAATACTATTTACAGTACTTAACCCTTGCCCACCCTCATGCAACAAATCTGAGGCAGACCACATTGAAAAACTTTCAAGCGAAACTATAAATAAAAAATATTTTTATTGAAAAAAGTTTAAAGCTTTGTGGCAAAAGGAAACAATGCTTAATACGAGTTATTTCTCCTTCCCACCCAACAGCGTTTGCGAAATTCGTCTGCTGTAGAGGTGTTAAAATGCGTCTATATGAGGGAAATGGTTAAACAAAAATGCCTTAGCGTCTAACGTTTTCCCACAGAAAGACATACAAACATACACATACAGAGACGGGGATATTCCTTATATATACGTCCAAGACTCTTGTCCCTTTGACACAAACATAAAAGTAATGAGTGTGATCAACAGTAACCATTTGAACAATAGTAACGATTGACATAAACACAGATCTTTACACTTACCTGGTTTTTCTTCCATTTTATCGTTTGATAGGATATGCTCCATTCTGTAGGGATGTGGGGGATATGGATGACATTCCGGGAAACCTTTTGGGGGACTCGGAATTTCTGTGAAAGATTCGTTCAGTAACATCTGCATTCCGTCTAAATTGTGAAGTTCTATATGACAATGCATGTTCCAAATTCCGGGATTATTTGCGCGTATTCTTATAACCACATAACCACCGGAAGGAACTATAATTGTATCCTTTCGGGGTGGTCTGGCAAGTTCTACATCCGGGACATTACCCTCCAACCAGGCCTGGTTCGTCCATGTTGCGTTGTTACAGAAATTCAAAACTGGATTCCCTCGACAGTCAATGTCGGCATTATCGTCACCAATGGCTGCAGTGACCGGATCATATTGTCCATAGCCCATTTTTACGACGTAAAACGAATGACCATGCATATGGATAGGGTGAGCCCAACCTCTTCCGGCACCAACATTCATGAATACCATTTGGACGGTGTCCCCATTGCCAATAGAGAGAGCAAACGTGCATTTGCAGTGTTTACCGTCACCACATGCTGGGGATTCACAGGGCGAGTGCCATTCCTTTGGTTGTGTAAGTGGGTTCACAGTAGGCGTGTCAAATACTCTCCCGTTAACAGAGCCTGGCCACGAAGTAATACCAGGGAAAGCGAAATTAAGGAAGTATTCCTTGAATCTTCCGGCTTGATAAAACGGAGCTGGATCATCAGTCGTCAAACTTTTCAACTCGTCAAAAGTTTTGCAGCTTGTATGTGCAGCAGGGTAGTATGTAAAAGGACAGTTTATAATCATACATGGCTCAGAAGCTGTGCACGTCTGTCGTGAAGAAGTTGGCTCTTCCATCGATACTCCTTCGTATCTTAAAATAGCTTCTACACGATGGTAATTACCCTTTTCTAGGGTAACAGCTCTCACCCAGTAGTTTCCGACTGCCTGGTTTGCTGTTATTTCGAAATCAAATCTCTCACCTGGATTAATGATGAAAGATTCCGCTACGATTGGTGCAAGATCGTAACCATCGGATGCTATAATGGTTAACGGGTGGCTGTCTATCGATATGCGAAACGGAAATAACGAACCAGTACCTATCACTCTGAATCTGTATTTCTGATCTTTCTTCACTTTATATACGGTTAGTGGCGTCATATTGCTGACATTAGTGCTCGGATCGTAATATCTCCCCCTACCATTAATGAGACCCGAATGAATCTGAAATATACTGAAGAAACTTCCGTCCAGTGACTTGGCTCCTCCTACTTTCGTTCGACCCTCGTACGCACCGTACACCATCTTTGCGTGTACCGCATCGGATGTCATATCGTGGTTCCAGTCTTGTATTTGCAGGATGTGTTCCTCAACTCTTGTCTGCACTCGGCTCTTTATTATAAACGCCCCAAAGACGCCCATCGATCTCTCAGCGCCGCTGTGTGAGTGATACCAAAAGGTACCTCTTGGTTTAGCCGTAAATTCGTATTTGAAAGTCTGGCCCGGATTTATCGGACATTGTGTCACCCATGGAACGCCATCCATCCACGGCGTCCCTTGTTGGTGAAGTCCGTGCCAATGTATCGAGGCAGTGACGCTTTCTAATTTGTTCGTTACATGGACTATGACCTTCTGTCCTTCATAGACGATCACATCCGGTCCAGGAAGTTGTCCATTTACAACGGCGACCAATCGCGGATCTTCCCATCCATCTCCGATAATGACGTCATCAAGCGGAACTGGTTCTGCGGAACTTGTATTCGTGACGTCATATTTATACAGATGTCCATTATAAGGGTACACGAGATCCTTATTACGCATCATGGTTAGCATGTGTTCAATTTCGAAATGGAAAACACACTCATTGTCATGGATACCGCATTCAGCGTCAACAAGAACTTGCACGGAGCCGACCACCAACAGCATGTAAACAGCTATGTTGGCCATGTTAGTCTGTACTTGAAAAACAAAATGTTTTATTTATTTTACATCGTTTGAAGAAAAGAGTAGTACAATAAATATAAGCATTTTTATTATTATTATTATTATTAAAATTATTATCATCATCATCATCATCATCATCATCATCATCATCATCATCATCATCATCATCCGTTATAAAGGTACACGAGATCCTTATCACGCATCATGGTTAGCATGTGTTCAATTTCGAAATAGTGGTTAGCGTCGGGGATTTCGAAACCGGGTGTCCCGGGTTTGATCCCCAGTCGCGGCACTACGGTCATGGTGGAGTGTCCTTGGGCAAGGCACATTTTCTAACCAAGTACTGGTTTGTTTACCCAGGGATCATGAATAATTAAATTTAATTGCGCGCTAAATGACCTTAGCTGTCGATGCGCCATAAAACAATATACATTCATTCAATTTCGAAATGGAAAACACACCCATTGTCATGGATACCGCATTCAGCGTCAACAAGAACTTGCACGGAGCCGACCACCAACAGCATGTAAACAGCTATGTTGGCCATGTTAGTCTGTACTTGAAAAACAAAATGTTTAATTTATTTTTACATCGTTTGAATAAAAGAGGAGTAAAATTAATATAAGCATTTTTATTATTATTATTATTATTATTATTATTATCATCATCATCATCATCATCATCCGTATCATCCTCCTCCGCTTCATCATCATCATTATTATTATCATCATCATCATCCGTATCATCCTCCTCCGCTTCACCATCATCATCATTATTATTATTGTTATTATTATTATTATTTTAATTATCATTATTATTATTTTTATATTATTGTTTATTTTTATTATTCTTATTATTGTCATTATCATTTATAATAATAATTATTTGTTTTTATTTTTATTGTAGTTTTCAAATTCGAAATAGTGATTGTATGTATTGAAATCTTTATTTTGACCATTATCAAGACAACATATTTATTGTAAACATCAAGGGTATCGATATTTTACCTTTGCATGATTTCCCTAAACTGAGAATGATTCTCATTTATTTGACGTAAAATTGTCACTGCAAGTGAATGAACGTGTACCGAGTATTCCGAAACAGATGCTTTTGAATTGGCCATAACATATTTATTGTATTTAAATGATGCTATATTGATTGTTTAATTAAATAAATGAAATTAAAGAAGTAATACTTATTATTTTAATATAAAGATTTGCAAGTAAAAGTCACCACAATTACATAATTTACTAGGAAATAAGATATTAACAAGAAGTATTAAGATTTGAACCCGTACTTATGAGTTGTTAACCCTTACTAATGTACAATATGCAGCAGACGACTTTGGACAACATATAGGCTAAACACGAACAGAATTGTATACATGAAGGTTTAATTACTGAAAAAAGAGTTGAAAACGTTGTGTCAAAAAGAGAAATCGATCATTGTGGGCAAGTTCTCTTTTTGTCACAATCTTACCAAAAATCGTCTGCTGCAGATGCATCAACATGATTCTGTTAATAAAAAAGCAGTGTATTAACCTTACGCTAATCGCTGTCGCCCTGTCGAAATGTCCTATCACTTTGCCAACTTTAAGTTTGAAGATGAGAGGGTGAAAAAATTATATCAACAAATGTGAATTAGCCAGGGGCATTATTGGTTTTTCATATTTAAGTTCTCCTTCAATTTCAATTTCTTAAGTTCTCTCAGTTTGTTCAAGAACGTCAACTTTTTATTAGCTCAACATTTTTTTCCACAATGTTTTTTTTTGTTTCTAAATTAGTTTAGAATTAGATGTTTTTTTTTAAATATTAGTAACTAAATTTCTAAAGATATTTCTATTTTAAGAATTTCAACATTCAATTTCAACAAGAGCTGTCGGAGGACAGCGCGCTCGACTATTCCACCGCTTATTTAAGTTACCGAGATAATGGACTCTAATGTAGTTGCATGCAAAACATTAACCACAATTTCTTAGTGGGTGATAATTTGCATTATATGCAGGATAGTGTTATTTAACATGATTATTTTCATAGGTTTGATGGTTAGATAGGGTTGTGCATAACCTTTCAATGGAATGCATCTAGTAGTTACTAAGATATGGACTCTTAATGTAGTTGCACGCAAACCTTTAACCATAATTTCTAAGTAAAAAAAGGGCAACAATTTGCACCATATACAGGATAGAGTTATCTTAATTGGTTGTGTTTATAGTTGTACAATTGGGAAAGGTTGTATAAAGTTTCAATACAATTGTTCAAGTTGTTACTGAGATTACACTCTAAATGTAGTTGCAAAACTTTAACCAGAATTTCTAAGTCCAAAAAGGTCCATAACTTGCATAAAATGCTGGTTGGTAAGGGCTGTATAACGTTTCAATGCAATGCATCAAGTAGTTACTAAGAGATGGTCTCTTTATGTAGTTGCATGCACAACTTTAACCAGAATTTATAAGTCCAAAAAGGCCATAACTTGCATAAAATGCAGGATAGAGTTATCATACTTGATAATCTACATAGGTGTGATAGTTGGGTAGGGTTGTATAAAGGTTCAATGCAATGCATCAAGTATATACTGAGACGTGGACTCTTAATTTAGTTGCACGCAAAACTTTAACCAGTATTTCTAAGTAAAAAAAGGGCCATAACTTGCATAAAATGCAGAATAGAGCTATCATACTTGATAATCTACACAGGTGTAATAGTTGGGTAGGGTTGTAGAAAGTTTCAATGCAATGCAGCAAGTAAATACTGAGATATGGACTCTTAATTTAGTAGCACACAAAACTTTAACCAGAATTTCTAAGTAAAAAAAAGTGCCATAACTTGCCTAAAATGCAGGATAGAGTTATCTAACTTGTTAATCTACATAGGTGTAATAGTTGGGTAGGGTTGTATAAAGGTTCAATGCAATGCATCAAGTATATACTGAGATATGGACTCTTAATTTAGTTGCATGCAAAACTTTAACCAGAATTTCTAAGTAAAAAAAGGGCCATAACTTGCATAAAATGCAGGATAGAGTTATCTTAGATGATAATCTACACAGGTGTGATAGTTGGGTAGGGTTGTAGAAAGTTTCAATGCAATGCATCAAGTAAATACTGAGATATGGACTCTTAATTTAGTTGCACGCAAAACTTTAACCAGAATTTCTAAGTAAAAAAAGGGCCATAACTTGCATAAAATGCAGGATAGAGTTATCTAACTTGATAATCTACATAGGTGTGATAGTTGGGTAGTGCTGTATAAAGTTTCAATGCAATGCATCAATTAAATACTGAGATATGGACTCTTACTTTAGTTGCACGCAAAACTTTAACCAGAATTTCTAAGTAAAAAAGGGCCATAACTTGCATAAAATGCAGGATAGAGTTATCTAACTTGATAATCTACATTGGTGTGATAGTTTGGTAGGGTTGTAGTAAGTTTCAATGCAATACATGTAGTATTTAAGAACTTGCATGCAAAACCTTAACCAAAGTGTGACGTGGACGCCGACGGCGACGCCGACGCCGACGCCGACGCCAGGGTGAGTAGTATAGCTCTCATATTCTTCGAATAGTCGAGCTAATAAATCTATAGTTTTAGTTGGCGTTTATACAATCCTAATTATATACTATTCTTCGACGATTTGGACAATTTCTTTTACCTTTTGACATTGAAACTTCTGTTAAACATTTAGCTTTGAATCGAGAATATCTCTGTCGACTCGCGTCATTAACCTAAATGTCATTTTAACATGTGGATGGTAAGTAATAAGTGGCATATCGAACCTTTGTTCATATCATCGAATATCCAGATAATGTTTATTATACCGAACGCAAGCTATAACGACACACACTCCTAATACAAAATAAACATCTTATGAATTAAAAGTGTTCATTGCACGATACACACTGTACGATAGATACATCAACACACGTCAGAATGTCCAAAACCATCAAAAATGGACCCACTGAGGTGTAACAGTTTCAGGCCAGTAACTTTTGTCACGTGAAATCCTTTCCCTGTAAACGTATGGACATGAATGGTAAATAAATATAGTTGAAAACGTTGTGGCTAAAGGAGAAATTGCTCATCATGGGGTTTTGTTTTAAAAGTCGCCCGCTGGAGATTCGTCAAAATGCGTGTCGCAAGTGGAAAAAGTGCAAACAAGGATTAGTTCTTAAACGTTTAGTGATTAGTCTTTCGCCGACAGCATGATGAGGGTTGACTCCATATAGACAAGAGGGAATTCACGCATGAAACTATAATGTATGCGTCCTCCAGACGAATAAACTACAAGCGTAGATCAAGATCTCTCGGCGCGTTCATATAAACCTATACAATGTAGATGTTGTTGAAATCTTCTATGATAAATAGTCGATCAATGAAGATCAAGACCTTAGAATACGAGTGTTGGTATGGCACTTCATTGGTTGTAAATGCCCTACGGTTGGTATTCCTTTATCGCAGCCCATGCAGTAAACTTGAATGACAGATAGTTACATATTAAATTAAGACAATGTCATAATTACCTTGTCGTCTATACACATTTTAGTGAACAATGTAGACAGGTACCTGTCAATCTAATCTTAATCCTTTTTCCAAGACGATTTTTTAAGCATTTGCAGCAAACGAATTTCGGAAACAATGTGGCAAAAGGAGAAATGGCACATTTGCATTGACGTAAGAAGATTTTGAAGTTTGAAGTGCGAAGTGTAAAGTGTAAAGTGTGAAGTGTGAAATGTGAAGTGTGAAGTTTGAAGTCTCTTTCTCAGTTCGACGCGTCTTCAGAAGACGTCGCGTTTGAAAACATTAGGTCAAAGGAGAAATTGTTCTGAATGAGAAATGTCTTCCTTCGTCACAATGTTATCACATTTATTCAATGACTTTACTTTAACCCTTCTCCTCATATAGACGCTTTCTGACGCCTCTGCAGCAGACGGCTTTTTGAAAACATAGTGACAAAAGAAGAAATTGCACAACACGTGCAATTTCTCCTTTTGCCACAATGTTTTCCACTTTTGTCATAGGTTATCCATTCAATTATGGAGATTTTCTATTTTTTGACAAAATACGTTCAAAGTCGTCTGTTGCAGAATTGCCGTATGAGGGAAGGGGTTAATTCATATAGAACTTCCACATGTATGTGTCAGAATAGTATGTTAAGTACAGTCAGAACGCCCTTTTGTATATATATGTAGTTTCTTATCAATGTAATACCAAGCTTACTTTGGTACTGTAATGACTTACGTTGATACAACACAATTTGTTGATATTTCACCGTTTTATATTATGCAAGTTTTTGTCTCATGTTTCATGTACTTTAAAAGGTTAATTTTATATATAAAGTGGTACAAATATGTATATATGAAAGCGTGTTATCGAAAGTTGTCTCGTTCAATTGTTATCTTTAAAATAAGTTTCAATCAAAAGCCCTAATAGACTGTTTTATAGGAAAAGTATTAAAAAAATGTCATCTTCCTGTCAACCGTGAAGGTCGCATAGCTAATAAAAACATCGTTTCTTAAGCTGTGTGAAATTAGCTAAACATACGACATTCGACATTCGACATTCAACATTCAAAAGTTGGAAAAAAAAACGAATGTCGTGCTGGCACGACATTCGACATTCGACATTCAAAAGATGAAAAAAAAAAAACGAATGTCGTGCTGGCACGACATTCGACATTCGACATTCAAAAGTTGAAAAAAAAACCCGAATGTCGTGCTGACACGACATTTGACATTCGACATTCAAAAAATAAAACTTCAAAAAATTGAATGTCGTGCTGGCACGACATTCGACATTCGACATTCAAAAGTTGAAAAAAAAAACCGAATGTCGTGCTGACACGACATTCGACATTCGACATTCAAAAAATAAAACTTCAAAAAATTGAATGTCGTGCTGGCAGCACGACATTCGTTTTTTTTTTTAAACTTTTGAATGTCGAATGTCGAATGTCGTGCCAGCACGACATTCGTTTTTTTACCAACTTTTGAATGTCGAATGTCGACATTCGACATTCAAAAGTTGAAAAAAGATCTCAAGGGAGTGGAACAACGGCCTTAAGGCGGATTTCACCCGAGTCTGCCGCGTGTATTACGGGGAGCACTTAGGCCTACAAGCCCTTGTCACGGGAGTCGAACAAAAAAAAAATCACAATGGAGTGGAACACTTTTTTTTTTTTCTTACGGGCGTGGAACAACGGCCTTAAGGCGGATTTCTACTCGAGTCTGCTGCGTGTATTACGTGGAGCACTTGGGCCTACAAACCCTTGTCACGGCAGTCGAACAAAAAAAAAGATCACAATGGAGTGGAACACTTTTATTTTTTTTCTTACGGGCGTGGAACAACGGCCTTAAGGCGGATTCCTACTCGAGTCTGCTGCGTGTATTACGGGGAGCACTTGGGCCTACAAGCCCTTGTCACGGCAGTTGAACAAAAAAAATCACAATGGAGTGGAACACTTTTTTGTTTTTGTTTCGGGCGTGGAACAACGGCCTTAAGGCGGATTTCTACCGGAGTCTGCTGCGTGTTTTACGGGGAGGACTCTGCTGCTAGTCGGGGAAATGTAAGCCGGGGCCGCATACTCTTTAAGGCAGGTCCCGCAGTCTACCCGCGCTTACGGCGAAGTGCTGAGCTTTGTTTTACGCTAGCACTCCGCTGCTAGTAGGGGAAATGTGCGCCGGTGCCGCACATGATATACGGCCGGTCCCGCAGTCTAGCCGCGATTAAGGCGAAGTGCTGAGCCTTGATTTAGGCGAGCAATCAGCTGCTAGTAGGGGAAATGTGAGCCGGGGTCGCATACGCTATAAGGCAGGCCCTGCAGTCTACATTCGACATTGGAAATTCAAAAACGAATGTCGTGCTGGCACGACATTCGACATACGACATTCAAAAATTAAAACTTTAAAAAATACGAATGTCGTGCTGGCACGACATACGACATTCGACATTCAAAAGTTTGAAAAAAAACGAATGTCGTGCTGGCACGACATTCGACATTCGACATTCAAAAGTTGAAAACAAAACCGAATGTCGTGCTGGCACGACATTCGACATTCGACATTCAAAAAATAAAACTTCAAAAAATTGAATGTCGTGCTATTTTTTGAATGTCGAATGTCGAATGTCGTGCCAGCACGACATTCGTTTTTTTTTTTCAACTTTTGAATGTCGAATGTCGAATGTCGTGCCAGCACGACATTCAAATTTTTGAAGTTTTATTTTTTGAATGTCGAATGTCGAATGTCGTGCCAGCACGACATTGGTTTTTTTTTTTTCAACTTTTGAATGTCGAATGTCGAATGTCGTATGTTTAGCTAACTTCACACAGCTCGTTTCTTAACTCTTTCAGCGCCGAATTGTTTAAAGTAGACTCTTCCAAGTTCAAAATTTCTCATGTAATAAAAGTTTGGATCATTTTGATAACTAAAATGCAAACAATGCTGATTTCAGGTGAGACAGCTCGTTACGAGCTGACTCGCCTGAATCAGTATTGTTTGCAAAAACCTCAATATTGCCTTTGGCGCTGAAAGAGTTAAAGATTTAGTAATAAACATTATATTGAACTGTTTGTACTTCGGTGTAATTGGTTGGGGGTATGTTAGCCCTTTCCCACTTAAAAACAAATTTGCAGCAGATACCTTTGAAATGATAACCACCATTGATTAGAGTTGAAAACATTGTGGTTAAATGATAGCCCCATGCATCTTCTGACAAAATCCTGGAAGTGTATCCCTACTAATTGTACGCCAATATATGTCTTCAAATGATGTTAAGGCGGAGTGTCAGTAACCCTTTACCACATATAAAGTATAATATATTTATTGAGGGTTTCCATATTTTATTATACTCTGAAGTCTCGGCAGCAGACGACTTTTGAAATCATAATGGCAAAAGAAGAAATTTCTCATAATGAGCAATTTCTCCATTTGCCACAATGATTTCAAGTCTATACAGTTTTTTCAATATTTTAACCTTGATAATTTTAAAGTCGTCTGCTTCAGATTTATTGTATGTAGGAAAGGGTTAAGACCCCACATTGCTAGACGAGACTCTTATATAAAGAATTATGTTCCTAGAGCGCGGCCCTTGTGGACTATGGGTTAAACCTTTTCCACATCAACAACTACAAATAAGCAGCAGACCACCATGGAAACATCTAGGTAAAATTATGGAAAATCACTTTAAGGGAATATTTAATTATTGAAGTTGAAAACATTGTGGCAAAAAGAGAAATTGGTCATCATGAGCTAATCATGGGCATTTTCTTATTAAGCCATACTACTTTCCAACGTCGTCTACTACAGAGGCGTCAAAATACGTGTACGTGTTAGGTTGAATTGTGGGACATTGACCGGTCAAAATAGTCCATTTGTGTATGTGTCACTTTTCTTAACCCTTTCCCTCATACGACAATTCTGCAGCAGACGACTTTGAACTTATTTTGTCAAAACATAGAACATCTTCATAGTTGAATGGATAACCTATGACAAAAAGTGAAAAACATTGTGGCAAAAGGAGAAATTGCACGTTTTGTGCAATTTCTTCTTTCGTCACTATGTTTTTCAAAAAGCTGTCTGCTGCAGAGGCGTCAGAAAGCGTCTATATGAGGGAAAGGGTTAATTAAAGGTGCTCAACTCTAGATTATAGATTGTATAGTCAAAGTTTTAAAACGGTTTAAAAGCTGTCTTGAAATATTAGAATTTTAATTCTAGGATAGAATTAGAGTAATAACTCAACTGGCCAGTACAATAAACATATACCTTTACATTGTTTATGCTTCATTTTTACTTAGTAGACATACCCAGTAAGCCAAATTCTATTTATTTTCATGACTTTCAAATGACCGTTTTTCAACACTTACTGCCAAAATAGTTTTGAACTATGTATAACTTATTGTTGTCATTATTAGCAATATTTGCAGAAGTTTCAAACATTTTAACATCTGGATTTCAGCAGCTTTAAAACAGGGTGTAACTTTTGATTAGACCTAACTTGAACTCTTTCCGTAGATGAAGTATTTTTTACAGTCAGCATTGAATAACTTCAATATTTCTTTCTCTACAGGAGATTTAAATTTATGTCTGAACATTAAGTACACATATTTCAGGTTCCCGAAAGATGTCCTTATTTTTGTTTCAAATTTTATAAGATGTATTTAATTATTTCACTGTCGAATGTTACAAAGTCGAGTGCTCAATGTTGAAAATTGGAACAGTCCATGTTTCGTCCAACAGGAAATTTGGTAAAATGTATTTTCCAAGTGGTAAATAATGCAGATTTCAGGGGAGACAGCTTGTTATGAGCTGTCTCACATAAATCTGCATTGTGTGCAAAAGCTTTTAATTGCCTTTGTCAGCGAAAGGTTTACATTGAATAAACAGTTCCCCCATCTAGCCTAACGTTGAACGTTCTTATTGCACGTACATGAACCGCGTCGTCTGCGTACATTGAAGACTCAGATCCTGTGCATCCACACAGTCTCACCAGAATCGTCACCGTTCGCATATACTAGTATACGTTCCAAACTCCACTTTTTGACAAATAAACATTTAAGTGTAGCCCCACTATCTTTAAATAATGTCAAGGCGTAGAGTCATTGAGGCCCAACATTGCTAGACGCAGCTCATATATACGTAGATAATATTGCATGGATATCAATCGGGTTGAGTTAGTACAAATGCACCTGACTCAAACATAATCGTGAGTAATTGAATCTACAGAAAATAGATATAAAAATACATTGCATTGTATTATGTGGTTTCAGCAGGAAATCAAGATAATCTCCGAGATGATATAAAACAAAATTGTAATACCTGTATCAACCCTCATCCTGCGGTACGCGACTCTCAGAAAGACTTGACAATCTCACTATTTATTATTTGAAAGAAATTATAGCGAGTTATAAGACTACGCCTACAGACTCAAGTATATGTGGCGCGTATGGCGACTCAGGATCTCACCGACTCATCGTATAATGGTAAATTGGCGTAAAAACTAATGGTGTTACACTTCTAACGTTTTGTCAAAAGATGCATCTAGGACTAAATTACATGTAAACGAACGATGAAGATTCTGGTGATGCATTATGGCCCAACAGTCGCTAGGCGACGATACCATATAATGCATGAATAAATCTCATTCAAACCAGACGTTAGTTTCACCTCATTAGTAAAGTGTTAACGCTTTAATGCTGCTCTCACACAGTCCCGAACATATTGTATTCGCCAAAAAATAAGAAGAATGGGCAGGACAAATAATGAAAATTTGAAGCGAATATCATACGAATGTTTGCGAGTTCTTACGAATTCTGCCGATCATTGCGAATGTATACGAATCAATTATAAGAATTTCTTGCGAATTTCTTACGAATGTTGCGAGTGGCCATTGCGTGGTGTGTTGCGAGTGCTTGCGAACACCTTATGAATAAAGCGATTGCGATATCGATTGCTCTTGCGACTGCGTCTCTTCGTCACTTGTTCTCTAGCCGCCGGACAGTACACATCGAGTCAAGTTAATCATGCAAAGGGGCGTCAAGAGGGGTTCAAATTCTTGCGAATGGCATACGAATGTTGCGAATGCCTTGTGAGCGCTACAACTACATTACGATGATTAAGAATGGGTTACGAATAATTACGAGTATTTTGCGAAAAAGGGAAGAATATGCATTCATTGCGAATTTTAGGAGCATGTTGCTAATATTCGTAACAATAAACGAATGGTAGCGAGTGGTTAAGAACATTTACGAATATCTTGCGACCATATCCCGATCATTACAATTAATTGACGAGTACTAGTCGCAAGGGCAATCGCAAGGAATTCGTGACTGTGTGGGAGCAGCATAAGATGTGATGATTCCCTGTTATAGGTCGTCTCAGATTGACATTTGAGTCATCCAATCAAAGCATTGCCCACAAAATCGTTAGGTATCAGCAGAGAAGATAACCAATATAAATTAACGACATTGAGAGGCGGTGATTGACGATTGTTCCGATTGTTTATACTATTTAAATGTATAGGGTGAATTCGAGAGGACCTTTGATGCGGTGTCGTCAATTCAAATATACGTACGTGAAGTATTTTAGTATGATTTCAATTAGATTGTACATGTACTTGACATAGTAAATCAATATATTAGTTATTGGAGAAGTCAGAGACATATGTCTCAGAAGAAGTTCAGCAGGATCAGGGTAAAGCCGTACAAGTAAGTGGAATTGATCACATTCTTATCCCTCATAATGACTACATGCCGAGCACAATAAATTGGCGGATCGATTGTTGATACACACAGTAATAAATGCTATGAATAATATAAGACATATATTGGTTGCATTATCAAAAGCATTATCTTCAGCATAAACCAACAACATTTTATATTGCAAGCTTTATTATGTTTATATTGGAATTGTACACGAGTTTCTCTTACATTTACGATATAATAAAGTTGCATTGTACGCCGGGTAAGATAGCAGCCCCTGGTATCTATTTTCGTGTTTTGATAATGAAAGCAAAGAATTGTATCGATAGACGTTTTTCGATTACACCGATAGCACCATATCACAAGTTGGTATATGCAGCCCGCCTCGGGTGTTTGAGGTCGCGGGTCCGATCCCTGGCCGGGTCTTGCCAATGACTTTAAAACTCGTAGTAATGGCTGCCCTCATTGGCGCTCAGGGTTGCGGGGTAAGCATTTCGACTGACGGACTGGTGACAGGATAAACGGACCAGTAGTACAGGTAACTTACCTTGTAAAACGCCGTGTTATGATTTTGATTGTTTTTAAAGGGCCGTTAAACATCGTACAATCAATCAATAAATTACCACAACTAGCTTGGTTGTCGTAGAGCAACGATCAATTGTTGTTTGACATTTTCGAATCTGCAGCAGACAATTTCGAAAATGTATGAACAAAAATGTTTAAATTTTCTATTAAATTGTTGAATATACTTAAAAACATTTCTGCAAAAGTATAACTTGCTCATAATGAGCAATTCCTCCGTTTGCCAAGATGTTATCAAAAGTCGTCCGATGCAGAGGCGTCATAATGCGTCTATATTCAGGAAAGGGTTAAACTTATTCCGGAAACTGTTTTTAGTTCAGACAATGGTTTGTGTCTGGATTGTAGTACTTTTTGATTTCATCGGTTGACTGGTTTTCTGCCCTGGGGATTCTTTACATTACACACCGTTTCAGTCATTTCAGTTCAAATAAAGTAATCGCAACATTTTCATCATCTTCCCATGTACTACATCCCATTGCACAACCATTCTCAATTCTCAATAGGGTATTCCCTCTTGAATAATTCTAACTGTGAATGACACATCGCAAAACATAACGACCCGCATTTGGTAATTTAGGGTATATTTGTATCATTAAACCGGCTTAAAGAGCGACTATATTAGCTCCCCACTGGCTGAAAATCAGTCGAGCTTATGATTCCTTCAAGTCATGTAAATTGGTTGAAAAACATGGCCGCCAGGGGGCGGGTCTGTTTTGTATGACTTAAGTAAAAACTTAAAAAAAGATCTCCTTCAAAACTATTTGGCCGAATATCAAATAATGTTGTAGAAATATCCTTGGTGATCCTCTTCGAGATATTTTCAAGCCCTTTCGATTGGTCGTAAAACAGTGGCCACTAGGGGAGGGGAGGGGCTCTTTTGCCTTTTATTGCGCGGGTGCCACAGCACCAGTGCATATATTGGTTGTGAACAAATTGTCACTGGAGCAATGGGTTTGCGCATGCGCTGTGTTAATCGTCTTGATCGCGCATGCGCCGTATTTTACCGTCAGCTCTCGGATATTTCCGTAGCAGTTCGTCACTAGGATGGTTCTCGTTCGAGTTTGTATGCGAGTAGTATTTTTATAATTAAAATGTAAATTAAAACCATAGTTTAACGTGTACCGTCGTAAAGCCATCGCGGGTCACCCATCCAGGCACTAACCGCGATGAACGTTGCTTAACTTTACGAATAGGTCAACCACTCTACCAACGTCGCAATAAAAGCCGCATTCCAAAGCAAGGCTGTAGAAGTGATATTTACACCCGTTCCCGTTACATGTCTCCCTCTTTTCTCTTGACTTCGACCCGAAGTCACACAACTGAACACAAGCAGTATACCAGAGCGGAGTCTATGTAACATCACTGGGAACCACCGGGGTTTTATAACAGGACATTGGGAATATTTTCATAAATGCGAAGTTATTGTGCTAAATTTTACGATTTTAAGAATATATTAATAGGAAAAAAGGACGCGCATGCGCAGACAAATGTTTACAATCATTTTGGGAGATCGAGGTCAACACGTTAGGAAAAGGTATTTTTGTTTTCGTTTCCATAGATTAATACAAATATGTGAAAATTGTATATTCGGATGTTTTTGTATTGTTGTTTTTTTATGCCGCTTTCAATATTTTATTCAATTATACAATGGTGATTCCTGGTTAAGCTATCAGTGCTTCTGGTCCATTTATCCCGACACCAGCCAGCCACTCGTTATATGTAACCGACAATCCTGAACGCCATGGAGGTATAAAGCTTCCTCTTCCCCTTTGCAGACACATTTTGCATCATCTTTACCAGACGACTTTTGAAAGGTTTGTTGCAGAAGGGGGAAATTGCTCATACTGTCTCAATACTTTCAACTAATTCCAGTGGTTATAGCTTAATTTAAAGATAGTTTTCGAAGGGTAAAGTTTCTTAAATATGTGATAGGGAATCTATATAAGGTTTTTTCTTAATGTCAGGCAACTGTGACTTTCTAGTGCAACTCCATTAAGAAAGCATTTAATTAAGATACGACGCTTCGTAAAAAAGCGCCTAAAGATAGTTGAAATAAATTGAACTGAATTGTGTTTGTCAAATAATTAGTGAATATTTAAAAACATTTGGCTTTTCGTTTAACCAAAGCAAAGAATGATATGAGCGTGATAAATTCAACATTACATGTATATCCCCTTTTGGCGATAGGCCTACAAATTAAAGAATATTGTATCATAAATATGATGACGTCATTTTGACCAAACGATTTAAAGATTAGTGTTCTATTATATGCGACTTGACCAGGGCTAGGACATTGGCTCTCTTGGTCCGAAGGCGAACGCTCTACCAAGTCAAAATCTAGCTCTTTAGCATGGCAGTATAAGTGTCCCCTTATACAAACACATTGGCCAAATTAATGTCATTAATTAATACTAATATTTATTTTATTTCTGCTGTTGTTATTATTATTACTTTTATCCGCATCATTATCTATTTGTGTACTATTGCGTTTAAATGTTCAAGGAATATTATTTGTTATTGCAATCTGACAGTTTTGATCTGCCCGGTGCTGAATTTCAGTTATTGCACAAAAGAAAATATCTGAAAAGAAATAACTTTTAAAAAACAAACACATTTTACGGCTAACATATATTTTTCTGGAAGATAAGTATTCTTAAAATATAATTAGATAGCATGTTTAAACTTTAATAATTATAATGAAAAAATGTGAACTTACCTTTATTTGTTATACAATATAAGACGTTTTCTAGCCCTGAACCATCCCACCTCAATGGAATTTTACAAACTTACATAAATCTAAACTCAATCAGGTATGTCCTTCAACACACACATGAGAGCTATTAACCCTTTCCCTCATACGACAATTCTGCAGCAGACGTCTTTGAACGTATTTTTTCAAAACATAGAAAATATCTTTAATTGAATGGATAACTTATGATTTAAAGTGGAAAACATTGTGGCAAAAGGATAAATTGCTCGTTTTGAGCAATTTCTTCTTTTGTCACTATGTTTTCAAAACGCCGTCTGCTGCAGAGGCGTCAGAAAGCGTCTATATGAGGGGAGGGGTTAAACAGTTTTTTTTATTGCATCCATTCACCCTTTGTTCAATATAATCAACTTCCAATATTATGCAGCAGACAGCATTTGAAAACATAGTTAGAAGAAGAGTTGAGCCTCTCGTTAAGCCATTTCTTCTTTTCCCGCAGCTTCTTAAAGTTTTTCTTAAAATGTGTGTCCACTTGCCAAGTTGTTGAACGTTTTTTTCCATTATATTCACAGCAGATTAATTTAATGAATACTTAGTTTAAAGATGTCAAAAGACAGTCGAACCTGTTCTAAAGACCATTTCCCTGTCTATAGGCACCATATTTTTGTTTCCCAAATACTCATTTTCTGCATAAGTAGCCCTGTACATAAATACCACATGTGAATAAAGTCCAGATGTTTGTCTTCCCATGGGTGGATTTTTCAAATCAACAACTGAAGTGCCTTGGTTATTTCATATGAGCCGTCCCACGAGAAAACCAACATTATGGACTCTGCGTAATGTGGACTCTGCGTTATGTATCGACCCAGATCAGCCTGCGCAGTCCGCAATCCGGGCCGACACATTCCGTCTCAGGGGGATAGAGATATAGAGTAATATTTTCCTGAAACATAAAATTCACAGGAGGCGAAAAGTGTCTGTCCGGATAAGCCTGCGCGGTATGCTTAGGCTGAACCGGGTCGATACTTACGCAGTTGTTGGTTTTCTCGTGGGACGGCTCATATCAATATATCTGCGTAATGTATCGACCAGATCAGCCTGCGCTTTCCGCGCAGACTGATCCGGCCGACACATTCCGTCTAAGGGGGGATAGATAGAGTATTGATTCCTGAAACAGAAAATCCACAGGAGGCGAAAAGTGTCTGTCCGGATAAGCCTGCGCGGTATGCTTAGGCTGAACCGGGTCGATACTTTACGCAGTTGTTGGTTTTCTCGTGGGACGGCTCAGTTATGGCAATGACCATCATAAGACCAGGCCCTTATTCCACGAACGATACTTATCACTAAGTAATACTTAAATACTTTTGATTCCCTAATAAAAAGGCCAAAATATTTCGATTCTTAACATATATTGTTAGTCAGCAAGCTGTCTATTTATTGGGATTTCCTAACTAAAAACTAGGTCACTAGGCCGAATTGAAGGAAAATCTTGTTAACACTCTGGATACTGCATTTTTAGCTTGAGCATGTTGAAACTTTATCAGAATGTTTTTCTTGATGATATCCTGGGCAAGTTCTAACATGGGTCATGTTGGGTCAAAAAGTAGGTCACTAGGTCAAATTGAAGGAACATCGTGTTAACACTCTAGAGCCAACATCCCCCGCATTAAATACTTTCAGTACTTTGATTTGTAAAGCGACGCTCCACAGCCCAAACCGACGGGCCGGTTTTATCTTTATATAATGAAAAGTTAACCACATAAAACACCAATTTGATTGTTCGAATTAAGCTTCAACTGAATGCAATGAAAATATACCTTTATATAGTAAATGTTTAGCCTTATATAAGGAAGTATTACCTTTATATGATGATGGTTTATCTTTCGATAATGATGTGTTAGCTTTATATAACGAAGCTTTACTTTTATATAGCTTTATTTGAGGTTATACAATGAAGTTTTAGCATTTTATAATTAGACTTTACCTGAATGCAATCAAATTATACCTATATCAAATGAAGTTTTACCTGTATTTAATGATGCTTTACCTTTATATAATGGTGATTTAGTTCTGTATATTGACGTTTTACCTTTATATAATAATGTTTTAGCTCCATGTAATAACATAATACCTTTATATAAAGAAGTTTTACCTTGATGTAGTGACTTTGTATCATTATATAAAGACGTTTTATCTTTATATACTGACATTTAGAGGTAGCAGACAGCTTAGGCGTTCCATATAAAGGATTTACGTCTCCTTCAATGTCTGCATTGTATGGACTGAACGTACAGACTAATAGTATGAAGAATAGCATTCTCTTAATAAATCAACGTTTCCTTTTAAAACCTATCGTGCATCTTATCTATAGTTTTACTATTATAAATTATCGTCGCCGTGGTATAGTGGGATCGGGTTGATTAATGGTATGACGTTGCGCACGTGACCGTGTTATTCATCCCTATTTCATTGTTTGCGTCATTGACGCTTTCAAATATATATGTATGTTGTTTAACTCTTTCACTGCCGAATTTCACAAAGTCGACTCTTCCACGTTGACAATTTTTGGACTCCACTGTTTGTCCAATAGGAAAGTTGACAAAATTTAATGACTATGTTGCAAACAATGCTGTCTCACCTTTGAAGATGGTGACAAGGGTTCAATCCCCGGTCGGGTCATACCAAAGACGTTTCAATTGAAGTAATGGAGTCTGTGCTTGTGTCCCTAGGTGAGTTTCCAATACGACTAGTTCATTTATCCTGAAACCGTAATGCTAACCCCACAATCCTGAGATCCAGGGGGTGCGGAGGGGCGGGGCATTGTTTCGATGTGTTTATCCTTTGGTATGACCCGGCCGGGATCGAACCCGCAACCCTCCGCACCTGAGGCAATCGCATGAACATGTACGTTTAAGTGCATGTAATGAAAAAACTCCTAAATTAAACATATAGCTACGTTGCAATTGAAATATTCTTCATATTTACGATACAAATACATTTATAATGGTTGGTGATTACGCTACCTTAATCGATCCTTAATTTTCAATAAACATCCATCGTTAACAAAATTAGGAAGTTCTTACCTGTTTGTGTTTGAGTGTAGCAGCCAAATAGTTGTGACAGATGGATCGGTATCCAATTAACAAGACGTAACGCTTGAAGTAACGTTCACATATGAAGTAACCGAACACTATTATAACAGTACAGTTGGTTAAGTTTGTGTTGCGAATACTTTTACAATTAATATGTTTCGCTATCGGCAGTCCATATAAAATACTCGTAAAATGATTCATACGCAATGTGTTTATCCTTATCCTGCTATTTTCCTGCAATTTATATGAGCCGTTCCACGAGAAAACAAACATTATTGACTTAGACTAATCCGGGTCGATACATTCCGTCTCACGTGGATACAGGTATAGAGAAATGATTCATGTATAACAAAATCCACAGGAGGCGAAAAGTGTCTGTCCGGGCTAGCCAGCGCGGCATGGTTAGGCTGATCAGGTTCGATACTTTACGGAGAGTCCACGCGGGTTGTTCTCTCGTGGAACGGCTCATATATAAGCCAGTGCATGAGAAAAGGTACACGTTGGCATTTCTAAATATGTGTATGTTAAGATCATCTTGTACACTTTATTAGTCTTATCAGAATATACTGAAGTTCACATATTCTTCTTACAAGCTTTCGTAAGTAATAATGTAAACAGTGTAGCTGTTGATCAGACTGTGCAGATACACAGGCTAATCTGGATCTGTACTGTTCTCATAAAGCACACGTGTGCCTTTTCTCATGCACTAGTCAAACTATATGTTTAAGTAAGTGCTTTTTATTGAAGCCTTTTTTGCTAAAAAGATGACAGATTTGAAACATCCAGTGTAGACCAGACCGCCTCTGTGGTATAGTGGTAGTGTGTCCGCCTCAGTTGCGGGAGATCGGGGGTTCGATGACCGGTCCGGTCATACCAAATACTTTGAAAATGGTAGAAATGGCTGCCCTCCCTTGCACTAAATATTGTGGGTTAGTATTACGACTGACTGGCTGGTGTCAGGATAAATGGACCAGAAGTACTGGTAACTTACCCAGAATACGCCGTGATATAACTGAACAATTGTTGAAAGCGTCGTATAGCACCAAACAACCAACAATGTAGACCAACATAAGTCAGTGAATGTTTTATACTGCGTCAGACGAATTTTGACGTAACTGCGTCAGGCGACATTTTAAAACATTATGGCAAAAGGAGAAATTTCGCATAATCAGCAATTTCTCCGTTTGTCACAATGTTTTCAGCACTATTCAGTTATTACATTTTTGCTTATGTCCATCTGTCATATTTGTGCCTAGATGTTTTCAAAGTCGTATGCCGAAATGTTGCCATATGTCGGAAAGGGTTAATGACAGTGACTAACGTACACGTCATTTACGGAGAGGACCAGATAAGGAGGGGGTGTATATATCTTTACCTCTCAACATCTTACTTAATATCTAATAAACCATATGACTAGGGTAATCAAAAGAATCGTCTCATTGAGACGACTCTTCTGGGATCCCACAACAAAGGGTTAGAGGGTCAAATAATGATGTAAGTAACTGATAAACACCCCGTTAGCCAGCTCACAATTCCACCAACCTTACTTAAGTAAAACTTAAATGCATATTTCATAATGTTAATTTCCCTTATATTTCAAAAACATGAATGGTGGACTGCAATCAAGTAAATGATTAACATGACATAACTGATTACCTTGCTGTCTAACCATAATCGTTAAGATATGACATCTTTTGGCATTTTTATAAGGAAAACAAAACTGATGAAATATGCCTCTTAGTATTTAAGAATTACTTAACGCTAAGTAATTCTTGTGCAATTGGACCCTGCAGATCTCTGTAATATAATACATATGTAATATGTGTCACACATGTTATTGTAGCTTTTATTCATCAGAGCCGAGCCCCAACAGCTTAATCCAGGGGTTGTGAGTTCGAACCGAAGCTCGGCAAACATTCTTTCCGACGCTATTCTTATGTCAGTACAACACGCGTTATTCGTCTTCCATCGATGGGCTTACAGTTTATTTGGAAACGCCATACGAAAACAAACGTTCGGAGCTTCGGAATAACTCCAATATTGATTAAACTTGCAAACTTGTATAATTGATATAAGGTCTGGATCGTTCTACAGAGCCTTCTAGGGTGCAATACTATATGGCGGCCAGAGAAGGTCCTGATCAGACTGCGCTGATACAATTTTAGAGGATTTGCTGGTCGCAATGCCCGAATAGAATATCGGTTTTTGTTTGCAGTGGTTTATTTATGTAATGCATATTACGTATATATACGGAAGACGTCCTTTTAACTTGAGAGCTTTCTTATCGTATGCATGTTGAGTACTTACGTGTTGACAGAACTATGTATGTTTAACCCTTCCACTACCGGAATTAACTCTTTCCGAGCCCCGACAACAGCTTAGTCGGTAACGACGTGGGCTATCGATCCAGAACTTGTGAGTTCGAACCGAAGCTCGACCAACATTCCTTCCAACGCTTGTCTTACGTCAGTGCGACAAGCGTTATTCGTCTTCCACCAATAGACTTACAGTGTATTTATCAAAGCAGTACGCCATACGAAAAAAGACGTTCGGAGCTTCAGTACCGATTAAACTTGCAAACTTGTATAATTCATATTTGGTCTGGACCGTTCACCAGAGTCTTCTAGGATGCGTGTAAGACTAAATGGCGCACAGAGAAGATCCTGTTAGACTGCGCTTATACAATTTTAGAGGATATTCGCTGGTCGCAATGCCCGGATATTGGTTTGCGTTTATCACGGTTCATTTGAGTATAATTTTTTGAGTTATTTATTTGCATGTTGAGTATATAAAAGGAAGACGTCCCTTTAAACCTTTCGCTGCCAAATGCAAATTAAAGGCTTTTGCCAGCAATGCAGATTCAGGTGAGACAGCTCGTAAACAAGCGGTCTCTCCTGAACTGTGCATTGTTTGCCACTTATACATTAAACTTTACACCATTTCTTGTTGGACGAAAATCAGAGTAGTCCAATTTTCAATATAGAAGAGTCGACTTTGTGAAATTCGGCAGTGAAAAAGTAAACACGAGAGCTATCGTATGGTATGGTATGCATGTTGAGTATTTACGTCTTAGCACAACTATGTATGTTTAACACTTTCCCTGCCGATACCAATGAGTGATCTTGACCGTTGATAAGGATATGCGATGATTCCGCACAATAAAGTCCGTCAGAATGCATTCAGTATATTGTCGTTTTTAGTCGGGTTCAATGGCGAAGCAATTTAACCAATAGTCCTAACACTACTAAACGCAAACAAACACATTTTGCATGGGCAAGACAGCGATTTAATTGAAGTTGATTAAAAGACAGACATTGTACATTGAAGTGTTTTGTAAAGCATTCCATCATTTAATAGAAACATAAACATAAACATGTAATATGACACTGTGACACTGATACGCAGAATTCATTCAATTGACCCAGGGGTAAAAACCAGAGATAAAAATATTTTAAATGAAAAACTCTGGAAAACCTGCGCAATAGACATGCATCTCATAACTTATGGTAAAAAGTACAGCGTTTTCGCCACTTTCAGCGACTATACAATAGTTAACCAGAGGTCTAGATAAGGAAGGGCATTTATCTCTTTTTCCCACAATTTCTTTCTTATTATAAAAGTAAACCCTATATTGTGGTACTCAAAAGAATTGTCTCAATGACTACCCACAACATAGGGTTAGAGGGTCAAATAAGAATTTTAGAACATGAAAAACTTCCCTTATCTGGAGCTCTGGTTAACCTTTGTTGTGAATTAAAAACCAACATGCTAGTATGTATCACTAGTGTCCGATATACAAGTCTAACAAGTAACGATGTATTCCTATACTAACTTTATTGAATTCGGATAGCGTAAAGTCAACTGCGAGAAGTCTTGCATAGAACTGACGAGATTGCACGCGCATGTCAACGAGGCTAAAGATAGGTGAAATAAATTGAACCGAATATTTCAAAACATATGGCTTTTCGTCCAACCTACGCAAAGAATGATATGAGCGTGGCAAATTCAACATTACACGTATATCCCCCTTTGGCGCTAGGCCTATAAATTGAAAAATATTGTATCATAAAGATGATGACCTCATTTTGACCAAACGATTTTAATCTTTGCTTCACACTAGACATATATCTTGATATCAAATGGTTATCCCGGCCATTTTTTGATAAAATAACATATACTTTATGTTTTCAGTAATGTTGAGCATATACATATTTATATGAATAAGACTTATATAGTTTGATAAAGTGACATGTACATTTTAATGTTATGTTGATATAGCAGAAAATGATCTCGGAGACGGGGGAATCCCCATGAGAATAGCTAGGCTTAGCAATCCAAGTGAACAAAACAGAACAGTATCCTTATTTCTCTCGGGCAAAGATAGTGTACAACATGAGGAATAACATTAAATATACATACATCGTCATTTTATACAATATAAGACGTTTTTAACCCTGAACCAACCGTCTACGAAGCGAAGCCCCAATAACAAACTTTACAAACTTATTTAAGTCTTAACTCAATTAGGTACGTCCTACAACAAACACATGGGAGGTATTAAACTGTTTTATTGCACCCATTTACCCTTTGACAAATATAAACAACTTATACGAGTATGCAGCAGACAGCATTTGAGAGGAGCCATTTCTCATTTTCCCGCAACGTCATTCTAAAAATGTGTGTCCACTTGCCTAGTTGTTGAAAGTTTTTCTCCATTGTTTTCAAAGCAGATCACTCTAACGAAATATCTCAATAGACAGCCGGACCTGTGCTAAAGAACACATTGGAATTTCCTTGTCTATAGGGACCATAGTTTTAGTTTCCTAAAGAATCATATTCTGCATAAGTAACCCTGTATATAAAGACCACCTGTGAACAAAGCCTAGATAACGTCTTCCCATGGGTGGTCTTCAAAAACAGGTCCAACCGTTTTTTTTGCAATCAACAATAGAATTGCCTTTGGCTATTTCATACGAGCCCTCCAACGAGAAAAGCAACATTATAGACTCTGCGTAATGTATGGACCCAGATCCGCCTGCACTAATCCAGGCCGAAACATTCCGTATCAGGGGGAAAGAGATATAGAGTAATCATGCCTTAAACATAAAATCAGCAGGAGGCGAAAAGTGTCTGTCCGGATTAGCCTGCACTGCATGCTTAGGCTGAACCGGGTCGATACTAAACGCAGAGTCCACAATATATGTATAAAAATACAATTCAACGATGGTATACACCTGGTCAAAAGTTAAGCAATAAACGTTACGCAATCCTTAAGGTACTCAACCGTGCCTTCGAAATAGGAATGGAAACGACTTTCGAACGAAGGAAAGGTGGAAAGATCTTTTAACAGTGCTGCCCTCCTCAATGACCAGGTCTGGGAATGGCGTAAAGGTGTTTATACCCAGTGTCACATAGGGTTACAGGTACATATATACACATCGGCTTTTAGACATTATGACTTGACATATTTTCTTTAGTGAACATAATAAAATACCAGATACTTTCTTTCTTGATATAATAAATATATATATATATATATATATATATATATATATGTAAGTATGTGTATGGGTATGTGTATATATATATATATATATATACAATTGCGTGTGTGTATGTGTGTATTTATACATATGCATATAAACTTGATTTTAAACTTATTTAATTTAAACTTAGTTAAGTACTATTTCTCAACTATTTCATTGTCTTAACCATTTCTGTATGTATATTTGTGAATATCAACCATGAGCTGTTTATGCTTAAGTTGAAAATAAAATTTCTGTTCTGTTCTGTTCTGTTTAAAAGAAAAATAATTAAGGAAATTTCAATAATGATTAACTCATCTTTTAAAATATTCAGTCGTTTTTAGCAAGGGGCTCTTTAGAGCCAATTGCTATAGTAGCTAATTTTCGAAACGACGCATCATTTTGAGACTGGAATCTAGACAGGCGTTTTACGATATCGGCATGGAATTACTTCACATCTGTCTTTCTACATCAGCTCTCCGTTTCTGAACACCATCTCGACTTCATATAGATGTATTGGTGGTTGCAGATCGTACATAATGTCAATGAAAGTGGATGATTTGTGGAATATTTTGTTAAAAATGAAATGACTGTTGCCAGCTTAGTTCCATGTTGGTCATCTTGTACCGCCAATAGTTCCTGTCTAAAAATCAAAATGCGGTAACTTGTTGACATATGAAGCCGAAAATTGATTTGATTCGACATCACTAACCCAAAAGGAATAACTCGAATGAATTTTTATGTTAAAACATATGAATTACATGATTAATAATTAAAATGTATTTCTACGCTTTCAACATACTTGATCGCGCGTAAAGTTCATTGGTAATTCCTAAATATTGTAAATCGAATGGAGTAAAGGTAACTTTTCGATTCCGACTCAAAACAAATTAAGATAAATGAGTTCCAATGATAACATATATACTCAAACATTCAAATTATTTAAATGATAATAAAATAAACAGTTGACAAAATATAACATATATACGATAAATGTGCAAGTGAACCTAGGCGTCGTAATTTCCAAAAATCCTTTCGAATAAAATGTATTATCAGCGGAAACGTTAATCTGGAATCTAAGTACTAGAGTATTTCATTTTAGATTCCTAGATCAATACATCAAATATTCAACTAAAATTAACCTGAACAACCTCAGCAGACGGAATAAGGTAGTCAAGTCCCAGTTATAAAACAAATGATTTAAATGACATTTGTTTTTTATCAAGATAAAACGTTTCATACTAAATATTTCGCTAACTCGTGTATTGGTTTATAGTTATGTTATAAATGAAATATATCGAAGTGGCCGCGTAACGTAGTGGTTAGCATGTTTGGCCGTGAAACGGGAGACTTGAGTTCGATATTATTTTGTAAGAAAAATATAATATATTTTGTCTTATAAATTGCCGATATCAGTGGTGCAATTGTCTTTTAACACCGCTGCAATAAACTCTTTCAAAATGTTCGGATTTAAAATGAATTCAAAAGCAATGCATTTAAAACTATTCACCTATGCGGTGTGAAACACTAAGAAATGATTAAATCGTGTGTATGATGTTTTACGTCGCTTTTAACAATATTTCAGTCATTGCACGCTGAAGAAAATGTAGATAACACAGGATTTTATTTCTGCTTTGAAAGTAAAATTGGACTCTCAATATAATTATCATTGTTAGGTTATTGTGATTTTGATATGAAATGTATATGTGTTAATTGCATTAAAGAAAGACACGACTAAAAATCCATTGTAAACCAGGAGGTGTGCTAAGCAGAAACTATCCAGATAGCAAATGCGCATGTGTATGCCAACTTTTAGTATATCGATAGACCATCATACTGTGTTTACAGTGTTTTGCTTTACTCCTTTATCATTTAATATATGGATATAAAGTGCTAACTAACAAATTGCTAGTGTAAAGTGTTCAAGTTAGACTTTTGGGATCGGTAAATCCATGTCCAAATGTTATCTGCAGTTAGCACCTTGCTGTGAGCACTTGCAGTGCTTTGATTTGTCTATATTCTAACTGTAGTGAAGCTGATGAAATTGAACATATAATAAAAACAAAACCCGTAGGGTGATTTAATTTTGCCCAGGCCTATAATATACTTGTAAAGGGTTTCTTATACCCCATATACGTATTCTTAAACCCCTGCCCTTATGTTAACGTATTTTGAAGCGTTTGCAGCAAACGACGGTGTGACGACATTGTAGTAAAGGTAGAAATTGCTCGACACGAACAATTTCTCCTTTTGCCAAACTATGTTCAAGCCTATTTATTAAATGTACATTAGTTTATTGAGAATTTCCATGTTTTTTCCCGATATTTTCAAAATCGTCTGCTGCAGATGTGTTGTATGTGAGAAAGAGTTGATGATATGTGTAGTAAAATGGATTTACCCTCTACGATAAATGGGATATACTCCAACGACAAATACAGTGGTATTTTGTCGAAAATATATTCTCTAGAACTCTTATACGGTGTTCGCATTGCAACCATTCATAAGACCCTCACTGAAAGGCTGCGGAGTTAAATAACTGTTTCCGAAATGAAAACGCATTTTGATGCATACTTTTTCCGAAATGCAAACGCATTTTGATGCATACTTAAACAACTGCTTTTGAAAACACGAAATTCATGATGAATGGTTTTCAATTAACCGCAAAGTATTTATCTCTGTTTAATAATCAAATGTTCGTTGTAGAAATTCCTTACAGTTGTGCAGACATGTATAGGTTTTCAAAGGCATCTGCTGCACATTTTGAAAACAAAATGGCAGAATTATTCACAATGGTTAGTTTCTCAATTAACCAGATGTTGTTCTCTCTGTTCAATGGATATGATTTCATTTGTATAAATTCTCTATAGATTTGTATAGATGGTTTCAAAGTCTTCTGCTGCAGATTTTTTTTTGTTAGAGTACAGGCTTAGGGAATTATGAGTTGTTCACTTTATTCTGTTTTGTGCATATGAGCCGTCCCACAAGAAAACCAACATTATGGACTCTGCGTAAAGACTAAAGAATCGACCCGGATCAGTATGCCGCGCAGGCTTATCCGGATAGACACTTTTCGCCACCTGTTGATTTTCTGTTTCAGGTTTCATTACTCTATACCTCTATGCCCCCTGAGACGGAATGTGTCGGCCCGGAGCCATAATTTTGGTTTTCTCGCGGGACGGCTCATATAAATCGTGAATTTGAATGGATGTACACGACGTGTAAACGTTTTCAAAGTCCTCAGTTACAGAGTTCTAATAAGCTGTAAGGGTTAAGGATTTACGTCTCTTTCAATGTAGTCTGCATTGTATGGACTGAACGTGCAGATCAATAGTATGATGAATAGTATTCTCTTTATTAATCAACGTTTCTTTTTAAAACCTACCGTGCATTATCTATAGTTTCACTATTATAAATTATCGTCGCCGTGGTATGGTGGGATCGGGTTGATTATAGTATGACGTTGCGTACGTGACCGTGTTATTCATCCCTATTTCCTTGTTTGCGTCACGGACGCTTTCAAATATATTCACTGCCGAATTTCACAAAGTCGACTCTTCCACGTTGACAATTTTTGGACTCCATTGTTTATCCTTTGGTATGACCCGGCCTGGATCGAACCCGCAACCGTCCACACCTTAGTCGATCGCATGAACATGTACGTTAAAGTGCATGTAATGAAAAAGCTCAAGTAATGTATAAAAGTTTAAAAACATTCATAACCTAAAATGTCATTCCTAACGTGAATATTGTTTCCGATTGGATAAATATTTACGAGATTTGCAAATTAAACATATAGTTACTTTGCAAATTGAGAATATTCTTCATATTTACGATACAAATACATTTATGATGGTTGGTGATTAGGCTACCTTAATCGATCCTTAATTTTCTATAAACAGCCATCGTTAACAAAATTAGGAAGTTCTTACCTGTTTGTGTTTGAGTGTAGCAGCCAAATAGTTGTGACAGATGGATCGGTATCTAATTAACAAGACGTAACGCTTAACCCCTTTCCTCATACGACAATTCTGCAGAAGACAATTTTGAACATAATTTGTCAAAAAATGGAAAATCTCTATATTTGAATGGATAACCTATGACTAAAAGTGAAAAACATTGTGGCAAAAGGAGAAATTGCTCGTTTTGGATTAGCCTTTTGTCTCAGAATGTCAAATTCAATTGAATATTCAACTACTTTGCATCTTAAGCAAAATCTCTTTAACATTTGTCCAGTTTGCAGAACTTTCAACAGTTCATATCCAGAGGCACCTTGTTTTGTCATACAGTTCGCTAGTTGTAATTTTCCAGAACACCACTTTATTTCGGTGACTTCGTTTGTCTGCAGTAGCTCTTGAATAGCTGCAATATCGACTCGGAGGCGCTTGTCATCCACCAGCTTTGTAGATTTGATAGCTTTTACTACACTCTTGTTGTCTATGTACCCAGTAATTGATACAGTTCTAGGCGGTACCCCTAATATGTCTTCCAGCATGTTTCTATAGTAATAACTTGCTTCAAGTCCCTCTTGCAGACTGAGTGCTTCTGCGGTAATAGTTGATCTGACAACTCTTTTTTATCTTGTTAGCCTGCCATGTAATTGGCCAACAATTCATATCATGATCAACAAGCCAAATAATGTGTGCACATGTACTTCCCGTTCCTTTGTTGATAATACCCAATGATGCATATGTAAACACCCAGATCTGCCATTATGACATACTTTGGCTAAGCCTTGGGAACGCAATTATTGATTTAACATCATTCAGACGTTTAATTATCTTGATAGCCCTGGTCAAGTCAGCCACTGAACCCTCTGTAAGCTTAGTGCTCAAGTTTATCATTTCAAATGCCATGTCAGGCCTGGAGCCTTGAACTTCCCAATTCAGTCGCCCTTTCAACTGTCTAAATATTGTCTGTTCCTGCGAGTTTAAAATGTCATCTTTATTGGTTCTATTTGGGTCGACACTTCCACCTTGAATTGTTTCTATGAATGGTCTACAATTATTCTCTTGCGAACATCTTGTATTATTTGGAATACTATATATTTGAAATCTTTTTCCTCAACTTTACCAGCAAGAAATCTTTCCTTGAGTTTCAACATTGATCTTCACCAGCATGTAAGAAATCATCAACATGACAACAGATAATTCCAATCAGCTTTCCCTCATTTTGCACAAAGAAGACAGCTGGATCAAGAAAACACTGCTTAAACCCTAACTTTAACAATGTTTCTTTTACGCTAATATAGAACTTCCTAGCCCCATCTTTCAGACCATACAAACAGTGTTTCCATATCATATGTTTCGGCGTATCACATTCCTTTGGTGGCCTAAGGTAAATATCTCTATCTAGCTCATTTCCTTGTAAAAATGCTGACTTTATATCAGTAGTTTTCACTTGCCATGTTTCACTTAATGCAATAGATAAACACATTTTCATTGCCCCTTTTCCAACAGTAGGACTGTCCTTCGGCAAAATAAACTCTTCTTCAAAACCGCAGGCAACGAGCCGCGCTTTAAATTGTCCATTTTTCGTTGTTATAACCCATCTTGTAGACAATGTATTCTGTCCAACATCTTCCACTTGATCATAGACATTAAAGACGTTTAACTTTTCAAGTTCTGCTTCTTTAGCCAGATTTTGTGCGATGATGTCACCAAATCAACACTTTTCTGTTCATTGTTTTCTGCATCCAGGATATTATACCAGTGTTTGTATTTCCCAGAAGATTTACCAGCTCTTCCAAGGACAGTAGCTTGGGCCCACTGATCTGTGTTGGACATTCGATACTTAATTTTGTCATTTACCTTTAATGATGCCACATTTTTCAAATGTTCAGTATTTGATGTGTTTTGGGAACTATCTTTGGATATGCATTCAGATAATACTGGGCGGAACTGGTTCAGATTCGTTCTCAGCTACTTCTTTGGGGCCACTCTTTTCATCAGATTAAGAAATTACTTTCTCATCCACTTCATAAGTACCAGAATTTGCTTTGATAAGTCTATTTGGAGAAACACGTACAAATACACCACCATGTCTCACAACTATCACCTTTCCGTCCTGAAATACTACCTTTCCTGGACCAAGCCATCTTCCCCCCTCCCCCCCCCCCCCCCTTCCCGCTTATAGTACACACGCTCTCCATTGCTAAATATCTGTTCAGACGCTCGTACTTTGCTGAGTAGTGCTCTTCTTAGTCTTTCACTTGACTCAGTTTCAATATATGCCTTACGCGATGCATGAAGTAGGTTCAAATGCTTTGCAAAGATTTCACTACTTGTCGATCCACCAAGGACTGGAACTGTATCTGTTATGTTATGATCCCCGGCAATTTAGGATTTAGACCAAATACTAGCTGATGACTGCTGAAACCATTCCACATTTGCAAAGAATTTCTTGCCATATTTACCCAACACAATAAAGTCTGACTATTAACTTTACCATAGTCTGCCTATAATTTGACTAGCATCATGTCTGTCACTGCATGCACCCCTTCACAAAAACCATTCTGGAAAGGATTTTCACCTGCTGTTGTACAAACTTGCACATTTAGAATAGATGCGACTTCTCTCATTTCATCAGAATTGAACTCTCCTCCGTTATCTGTCATCACTGAACCCATCACTCCAAAAATTCCAATCCAGTGTGTCATCATGGCATCAATAACATCACCTGTCCTTTTTCGATTGATAAAGACCGAAAATGTGAATCTTGACCACATGTCAATAATATGCAGGATCAAACACCCATTCCACTGTTTAAGGTCCACATCAACTTTTTCATTGAACTTACTTGCCATTGGCATTGATACAACAGGCCTGGCAGGAGTCCTTGCATATGCCTTACATAAATCACACCTTTCTTCTATGTTGGACACTGTATATATATACTCATCCTGCCATACACCAGCATCTTTTAACAAAGTAATGAGGCGCTTCTTTGGTAGATGCGCAAATTGCCTGTGTAACTTCAATAGCGTTGCATGCCTTTGTTACCATCCATTTCATCAAGCTTAACTGAATACACATTTTCAACAGCTATTTTTTCTGACTTATCGATAGGTATGCAGTAATGCCCGGATGATGTCAGATTTAGCCCCACATCATGGCCAAATATATTGGCTGAAATGTATTTTCACTTTGATAGCATGCTATTTTGTCCTTGTCACAGTGATCCAATGAACCTATGAAGCTTTTCACCCAGTTTTCTCCACATACTGTGCTACTGCATGCACTGTCCAGAACAGAACGATTACGGGCATCTGCGCCTAAAGTAGCAACTTCTCCCTTATGATAGCCTGTGAACAGTACACAATGTTCATCTTCTACCACATGAACTTTGGCTAGATTTCACCAACTATCTGGGCATTCACCAATTAAATGACGAAATGAACCGCATGATTTACAAGTCAGCAAACGTCCATCTGCTCCCACAGGGTTCTTTTTCTTTACTGTCTGTTTATTTCCTGTAGTACTAGCTGAACTATGAGCTGCACGCTGATTACCAAAATAGCCACGCCCATAACTACTTTGATTATATCGTCCTCCCCGCCTACCACTGTAGTTATATTGACTACCTGGCTTTGCTCTGACATATCCAGCTGCTAACAATGCCTCTTCATTTTCAGCCAAAAATGTAGGCTCAATTGTTATACTTGTGTTGGTGCGAGGCACACTGTAGATACCTTCACGCTTGATTTTATAAGCGACCGTTTTGCTTCTTCATACAAAGTATCTTTCTTGTCAAAGTTCATACCTGTAAGAACCAACATTTTTTCCCAATGTTTTAATGATTGCTTTTCTCATTAACTTGAATGCTAAAATTTCAGAAGGTAATTTCATGTTTTTCTTTTCAATTTTTCTATATTTTGAATCAAAAATTGCAATATACTCTTGAACACTCCTTCTTTTCTCTGCAAGTCCTCGAAATCCTCAAATGTTTCGAGACTATCAGTAAGGTCATCCAAAAATGTTACAAGAATGTCTAACCCATCATCCTTTTTCAAGTCCTCCAACCGAATTTGATCGAACACCTTTTCTCTTTTTGACTCGTCATCTTCAGGAAGTGATAAAGCAATAACTACACCTTGTTTCTTTTCGTCCAAGTCAGTAGTTTCTCTCCCATGCTAACTATTCTTGCTTGTATACATGTAACTCGTAGTTTTTGGTCTGTCTGTAGGTGGGTAGGGAAATTTCTGTTGTCATTTTTTTCTTATTTTCTACCAATTCTAGATTAATTTCAGTTTTTCAGCCAGTTTATATCTCTCACACGCTTATTAGTCAATGTTCCACGCTATGTTATGATCACTCGCTCTGCTACCATTTGTTAATGCACATAAAAACGCTTGTAAAGATTCATTTCACTTTAATCAAAACAGGTAATTTACACACTCTACTGAATCATAGTTATAAGGGAAGTAACACTGGAAGGACCATTTACATGGTTTGTAAGAGAGACAACTATGATCAGAATGTAAACTATTAACTGATAACATTAACAGTTAGTGCTTTTTTTGGAAGCAGTTTTGCTAAAAGATGACAGGTGCGAACGGTCAATGAAGACCAGACTGCCTCTGTGGTGAAGTGGTAGAGCGTCGCGGGTTCGAATCCCGGTCGAGTCATACCAAAGACTTTAAAAATGGTAGTGATGGAAGTCCTCCTTGGCGCTCAGGGTTGCGAGGTTAGCATTACGACTAACTGGATTTGTCAGGATAAATGGACTGGGAACTTACCCAGGAAACGGCGTGGTATAACTGAAAAAGTGTTGAAAGCGGTGTGTCGCACCAAACCACACACAATGTAGACCAAGATAATTCAGCAAATGTCAGCGAGTTAACCCTTTTTCACATGCAGACGACTTTTGGCATAGCTGCACCAGGCGACATATAGGAGAAATTCATCAAGAGTAGGTTTTCTTTTTGTCGCAATGTTTTCAACACTATTGAGTTATTCCATTTTTATTTATTTCCATCTGTCAAATATTTGTGCCGAGCTGTTTTCAAACGCCCCTTAACCAGGTCCCAATTCCACCAATCTTACTTAGCGCTAAGTAAAATTGAAATACTTAAATGCATATTTCATCATTTTTGTATCCCTTATATTTCATAAAACATAAATGGGGGACGGCATTTAAGTAAATGATTAACATGACATAAATAGTTACCTTGCTGTCTAACAATAATTATGAAATCTTTTGGCATTTTTATAAGGACAACAAAACTGATGAAATATGCCTCTTAGTATTTAAGAATAACTTAACGATAAGTAAGTCTGGTGGAATTGGATCTGGAGAACTCTTTAATATAATATGTATGCAATATGTGTCACGCGTAATTGTACCTTTTATATATTCATCAGAGCCAAGCCCCAACAGCTTAGTCGGTAACGACGTGAGTTCGAACCGAAGCTCGACCAGCATTTTTTCCAACGCTTATCTTAAGTCAGTGCGAGAAGCGTTAATCGTCTTCCAACAATGGGCTTACAATTCATTTGGAAAGAAGGAAGCCAAACGAAAAAAGACGTTCGGAGCTTCAGTACCGATTAACATCGCAAACTTGTATGATTTATATAAGGTCTGAGCCGTCCATCAGAGCCTTCTAGGATGCGTGTACAACTATATGGGCGCACAAAGAACCTCCTGATCAGACTGCGCTGATACAATTTTAGAGGATCTTCGCTTGTTTTCAATGCTTGAATATCATTTTTCGTTTACCCCGGTTCATTTGAGTTATGCAGTTTGAGTATATAAAAGGAAGACGTCCCTTTAAACGTTTCGCTGCTAAATGCAATTAAAGGCTTTTGCAAACAATGCAGAGTCAGGTGAGACAGCTCGTAAAGGAGCGGTCTCTCCTGAACTATGCATTGTTTGCTGTTTAGACATTGAATGTTTACCACATTTCTTGTTGGACGAAAACTGGAGTGGTCCAATTTATTTTCAACATGGAAGAGTCGACTTTGTGAAATTCAGCATTGAAAGAGAAACATGAGAGCTATCTTATGGTATACATGTTGAGTATTTACGTGTTAGCACAACTATGTATGTTTAACACTTTCTCTACCGTTACCAATGAGTGATCTTGACCGTTGATAAGGATGTGCGATGATTCTGATCAATAAAGTCCGTCAGAATGCAATAATTATATTGCCGTTTTTAGTTGGGTTCTATCGCGAAGCAATTAACACAAACAAACACATTTTGCATAGGCAAGACAGCGATTTAATTGAAGTTGATTAAAAGACAGACATTGTACATTGAAGTGTTTTGTAAAGCATTCCATCATTTAATAGAAACATAAACATAAACATGTTATATGACACGGTGACACTGATACGTCTGTACGCAGAATTCATTCAATTGACCCAGGGGTAAAAACCAGAGATAAAAACATTTTAAATGAAAAACTCTGGAAAACCTGCGCAATCGAAATGCCGTACTTTTCGCCACTTTCAGCGTTTAACCAATAGTTAACCAGAGGTCTAGATAAGGGGGGGGGGGGGATTTAGCTCTTTTTACCACGATTTCTCTCTTATTATTAAAGCAAACCCTATGTCGTGTTTACAAAAAATAATAGTCTCACTGAGACGATTCTTTTGAGTACCCACAACATAGGGTTATATGGTCAAATAAGGGTTTTAGAACATGAAAAACTTCACTTATCTAGAGCTCTGGTTAACCTTTGTTGTGAATTAAAAACCAACATGCTAGTATTAATCACTAGTGTCCTATATACAAGTCATATAACGTCTAATAAGTAATGATGTATTCCTATACTAACTTTATTGAACTCGGAAAGCAACAACTGCACGGTTAATACGTGCAACAACTACCAGCCTGTGATTCGTACATGTTATGAGACACGTTCTCTGCTATACTGCTGTAACGCAGAGAACTTTAAATTGCAATCGAAACGATGTTAACGGATGTTGACCGTACAGTCGCAAAACAAAAGTGTGCGTACTTTAAAATAGTTCGTATTGATTACTCAAACTAGGTAAATGTCATGTATGAGTATCTTCGTAATAACGCAGTAGCTGTTGAAAACATGCCTCTGGAAACACATGGTTATGGTTTTGATTTAGTAGATCATTTTGCATGTTAAACGAAATTCGGTTACTTCCGTGATATGGCCGTAGACACATGAGTCACATGTAATCATGCTCAGTATTGGCGGAAGCCTTGTTTTCGCCTAAATTCTTAGATAAATAAATATCCCGCCGAGAAATATCAAATATATTGTTTTTATTACGAAGGAATATAAGTTACATTTATTGTTTATGGTGTTTAACGTATCAAAACAGGTTGTGGAGAGTCAACGCTTTGTTCTTTATTGCGTACAAGGGAAACAGCTCCTGTTTTACTAAGGTAAACTTTCAAGGGATAGTTAACATAAACAGTTGATCTACTGTCGAAGGACAGTTTCATGTACTGTTACATTTATGCAGCAATTTAAACCCCAAACAAATTCAATATACATTTCAATTAATTAAACACAGTTTCTTTTTTATTTTGTATGCAGTAAGTGTGTAAATGAAACAAAATTAACAGTATATTGACTGACCCTTATCATTTTTCGTAACCCTTGACACACGCTTATCCATGTTTTATATGTACATGCCAAGATCTTCGGCTGATTAATATTGGTCAGATTTCGAAGCATCGGTTATTAAATATTCATGAGATGTATATAACTTCGCAAACATAAAGTTTTATATTTTGTTGTAGAAAAGACAAGTTTTGCGTTCCAAATAAAAACATCAATCGTCTAAAACAATATAAAGAACAAAATACAATCAAATATGAAGTATGCAGTAAAAAGGTTATTGTGCCATGTGTACTGTGGAATCATGCTTGGCCTTCGTTCTTTGGCGTAAGATCGGCTATCTCAGCCAAAGATGATCAAATGAAGATTTCAATGTACAATGTCTCGTTCAAAGTATGTTCAGTTCTTCCCCCTACAGAAGAGTCCAACGATGATAAACATCTGCAGGGCGAGCAAGACGATGAGTCCGGCAAAAATCCCCCAGAATACTTTTAATTTGATCGTCTCATCGCCATCTACGTTTTCTGTATTGCTGTCACCTAATAGATAAAATAAAAATAAACATTCAGTGTAACAATAAAGCAGCTTATTTAGTTCACGACAGTATACTGTAGTCGTAAAGTTTTGGTTCTGTTATTTAGTTAGCGTGTGCTTTAGGGTAACAGTTATGCAAATTATTATCCGCCAAGAAGGGGACTGGAAACCATATGTTATGGGTTACATGCAATTTATGAATTCGATACTGTAACTTACAAATCATTCAACCTGAAAACATGTATTAGTTCAGTAACTGCAACAACGAATAGATCATTTAATTCGAACCATTTTCTAGAACAGATCCGTCTTTTGAAAACAGTATAGCATTATATTGGGTGCACATCACTTAGCGTATATTCAAAGATCACTCCAGCACCTCGATGAGAAGTAGTTTGTGGGCAATGTCTGACCGTCTCCGCTGTTTAGTGGTTAGAGCAGTCAACAACAAAACATATACGAATGACGCAAAGATAGCGCTTCGAATGAAAAACGTGGAGCAAAGGTATAAAATGTGATGCCCGCAAGAGTGGAATTTAAAAAAGTGGGGTCTTCATACCACTCGATCCGAGTACTGGTTGGGAATCCAGTTACAAGAGGTCGAGGGTGAATACTGTAAGTTGTTTCAACTTGCTTCACAATAGATGTAAAATAAATGATATTGGGCTTTATTGCATTCAGGAAACCACAACAATATGGTATTGTAGTAACACCCGTAAAACTACAATTCTTACTTATATCGAAAGTTACATTTAGATATGTGTTCATGTAAGTGGAAGTTAAGGCTCTGATGAGCCCGAGTTGATACACAGGATCACCAATGTTTTCAATCAATTCAGATGCATAAGGAACATAAATCGCTAGACGTGGCTCAAATATTTGGATGAAGTTCATACCTATTACTGCCGGCATGTCGGACAATATATGATCCATTCTGTAGTGATCTGGAGGATAAGATTGGCATTCCGGGAAACCTTTCGGGGACTCGGAACTTCTGTGAAAGATTCGTTCAGTAACATCCTCATCCCCAATATATTGTGATCTCAATATGGCAATGCATATTCCAAATTCCGGGATTATCCGCGCGTATTCTAATAACCACATAACCTCCAGTTGGAACAATGATTGTATCCTTCCGCGGTGGTCTGTCAAGTTCTACATCCGGCACATTACCTCCAACCAGGTCTGGTTCGTCCATGTTGCATTATTACAGAGGTGTAATGTTTGATTCCCTCGACAGTAAATGTCAGCAGTATCGTTACCAAGGGCTGCAGTGACATTATCATATTGTCCGTAACCCATCTTTATGACGTAAAATGAGTGACCGTGCATATGGATAGGATGTGACCAACTCCTGCCGCTTCCTAAATTCGTGAACACCATTTGGACAGTGTCATTATTGCCAATAGAGAGTGCGTGGGTACATTTACAAGTTGTATCATCTCCACAGGCTGGAGCCTCGCATGGTGAGTACCACTCTTTAGGCTGCGTGAGAGGATTCACTGTCGGTTGATCAAATGTCCTTCCATTTACTGAAGCACCTCCATTTCCAGGGAAACCAAAGTTGAGAAAGAACTCTTTAACCGGTCAGATTGATACGATGGCGCTGAATCATTAGTAGAGAGCGCTTTCAAAGCATCAAATGTTTTGCAGGTTGTGTGATAACTGGATAGTTTGTAAAAGGACAGTTGATGACCAAACAAATATCGCTAGCGATGCAAGTTTTACGGGACGTTTTCGGTTCTTCCATAGCTGCTCCTTCGTAATGTAAAATAGCCTCTGCTTTATGAGAATTGTTTTTCTCTAGAGTTATTCCCCTTACCCAGTAGTTTCCAGCTGCCTGGTTTGCTGTGATTTCGAAATCAAATCTCTCACCTGGATTAATGATGAATGATTCTGCCGTAATTGGTTCAAGATCATAGCCATCAGACGCTATAATTGTTATCGGATGATTATCTATTGACACCCGGAATGGGTACCAGGAGCCCGTTCCTATGACCCTAAATCGGTATTTACGATTTGTCGTCACATTATAAACAGTGAGAGGTGCCATGTTACTTACACCGGTAGTTGGATCATGGTATCTACCCCGGCCATTAATGAGACCAGAGTGCATTTTCAAAGGACTTTTGGAACTACCGTCTAAGGACTGGGCACTATCCCATTTTACACGACCATCATATGTACCGTATACCACTTTCATGTGCGCTGTGTCGGATGCCAGTCGTGGTTCCAGTCGTTTATTTGCATAATATGCTCCTCAACTCTTGTCTCAACTCGGCTTTTAATT